>CM075961.1:64754363-65214363 GCA_038048745.1 Coluber constrictor foxii | reverse complement strand
TCCAAAGTGGCATGTGGTACCATGTTGCCTGGCACATGCAGTGTCACCAGTTCTTCTTCCAGATTTCTGGGCTGCATGTACGCGTTACAATCAGCTGGCCTTTGAGCATGCACACCTGCCAGCTGATCGGCGCTTGCACATGCACAGCAGTAACTAGAAGACTTGCACATGCATGCACCAGAAACCAGAAGTACCTTATCTGGCATGCACATGCTCTCTGGGCAGCTCTTCTTTCTGGTTGTGGCCCTGACAAACGTGTGCATGCGAAATGCTTCCTTTTCGGCACTCTGTGCTGAAAAGGTTTGCCATCACTGTTTTAGATACTCTTTTGTACTGAGAAAGTAAAAAATGGATAAAGTAAATGGCTCATAGTTTTAATCCAAGAAAATCAAAGAAAATTCCCAGAGTAACAGCTGCACTCTTTACAAAAGAATGTTTCACCAAAGTGACAGAAAGCCTTTTGCTCTGTCTTACCATCTATCACCATTTCCCTTCTTAGTGTTATGTTGTACATAATTCCCAAAACTTCTTGAGTGTAGACTCCAAACTCTCTCCAAAAATTGTCACCAGAATTTTTAAAAAGGGGCAAATGAATCAAATACATAGTGAGAAATCAATCATTCAAGTAATTTAAATCAAATTATTTTTTGTACCACCTATATCTTTGCCTTTGTTGAACTGCACTTTTAGAATCCTACTGAAATAATAAATCTATCTTTGATTTAAAGACAAATTTTAATCATGCTAGTTCCATTTATTCATTTTATTCTCCAGGGTTGTATGTTGTTTGGGGATTAAGTTATTAAGAGCCTTTTTTTGTGGGGGTGGGGGGTGGGGGGTGGGGGGTGGGGATGTCATAATTACCAAAGCAAATTTCAAATCAAGAAAAAAAAATCAGAGAGAAAGGCATTATCATGCTATAATTTAAAAATAACTTACACAGAAGCGAGTAACTATAGGTTCAAACCTAACTAAGGAAAGAATTGGATATTCGTTTGTCAGATATTATATTTCCAGAGTATAGAAACAGATTTATGTGTATATATACCTATACATATTTAATTTAACTATTTTATGATATAGGACTCTTTCATATATTTTTAAACATTCACAGAAGAAATCAAGAATTACAGGCTTCCTAATCATCCAAGAGATATTTATTTTTCTGGATTCTCACCCCTCCCACAATTCTAAGGGATGAAAAAGAGGTGAGCCTCATTACAAAATCATCATTTTTAAAACATTAATTTCACTAATGGTGTCAGGATAGGAAAAGTTTTATGCGTGATGAATGTAAAATAAAAGAAAGCACTGAAGCAGTGATGAAATCAGTGCTTTATTTTATTTTACATTGGGGTTTTATGTTTTTAGCATTTGGTTTCAATGGAGATTATATCCTTTCAGTTTTATTTGGCTGTATATTACTAGCTCTCAGAATGTAGTGAGTAAGAAGATGTATTCCAAATCTACATTGTTTTTTTAACAAGATCAGGTAAGCTGTCAGAGTATATTTGCCACGCATCCAGAGTTTTAGACAAACATCCAATGAAATAAATAGGCAGTAAATCCCATGGACAAAAGACCACTGCATATTTTACCATTCATAAAAGTTTTTTTATTAATCAGTAATGCAAGAGTATTTAAAACAATTTTGTCAAAAACATTTTCCCCCTTAGGCATGGTATACTTAAATTACTACCATTATATACCTGACTAAGGAGACATCTTCTTGAAAAGGAAAATTATGACAATTATGATGTTGCTACATAGAGTCATCTACATAGAGTCATCTACATTTTCATGTTTGTTTTATCATAATAAATCAACGCCTCTCCCAGTATCATGTTAATATTGCCAATGTCCCACTCAGATATGCTTTTATAGAGCAACATATCTTGAAGGTAGATTTTGTAAATGGTCTCTTGAACAGTGTCTCTGTCTTCCATTACTCTGTTTTCCATTACTCAGTTTATTTGATTGATAGCCTATATTGGCAGCTATATAATTGTTTCAAATAAATAAAAATAAATTAACAATGAATTATTGATGATAGGTGAATTCAAGACCTCAGACCTGAAGTAATTATTTTCTTGCAGATATGTTTCCTATTGTCACTAATTGGATTGCTATTTTTACTTTTGTCATTATTTAAAATTAAAAATAAAGGTTATGTTGTTAATTGTAGCTCTATCATCTCTCTCTTCCTCTCTCTCTCTCTCATCCTTATCCTTATCTTTTCATAAACGACATCTTTTATTTTGCTTTACTTTATTTTATGTTTTACTAAATTGTTATGATCAATGGTAAAACATTTTAATAAGTAAATTGTTTGTTTGTTTGTTTATTAACATTTTTATGTCTGCCATCTTCCCTAAAAGGCAATTCTTATAGTTTAATGCATCTAATTATACTGTGGAAAACATTTATAACTAGATTGTTTTTCATAAAAACGTCCTGAAAGTCACCTGGAGAATGCATGAGAAACCGTTTTTAATTAGTTTATTAAATTAATTAACTACATGTATGTTTTAGACAGTGCAGTGCAGAAGTACCAGAAAGTCTTGGAACTATTTCACGTTTTCTTGGCTCAATGGGATATTTTTTCAAACATATATTTTTTTCAAAACCAAAACAGTATCTATAAAATTGCAACATAGGAAGAGAAACAATAATACAAATTTAGGTACGTCCCATATAAATATTAAACCAATTAAGCAAGAACAGGAAAAAAAACTAAAGTTTGTATTACTCTTATTGCTTTCAATGTAAATAATAATTATTTAGCTAGATTGTCCAAAACTCTTCTAAATATTTTGTATAAAGTGTCCAGAATCAAGATGAATTTAACTCAAGAATGATTTAAGAATCTATTTTTAAATTTTAAATTTAATATTTAAATGTATTATACACACACACACACATACACACAAACTTAAATTAAATAAAAATTTAAATATTTAAATTAAATTAAATAATTTAAAAATATATTTTAAGAATAAGAATAAATAAGAATATATTTATTATTTCACATAATTTCTTTCATAATTTTATAGATTAAGTTCTATAATAATACTATATCTTGTAGTATTATAAGAATAATATAAGATTATCTTATAAGATATAGTATTACTGTAGTATTATTTCTAAATACTATAGTATTATAATATTTAAAAATATTATATAGTCTATAGTATTTCTAAAAATCTTAATACATTGTACAAATCATATTAATGCTGGACTGCAAAATTATTTTGGGACTATAGCAATATATTAGGAGAAATTTAAATGACACATTGGGTAAGTAAAATAATTACGTATAGTGAGAATGTTACATAACAAAAAATGAGAGATAGGAAATTTAAAGGGAATTTGAAGGTTGGAATATTGTTCCAAAAATAAGTTTGTTGGCCAGATTGAGTCTGAAAATTTATTGTAATTTCATTATATACCAAACCGAGAACATCAGCCAAAAGATGATGAATGAGATTTCATCGAAACGTTGCTGCGATACTTCCAAAGATATGTTTGCAATTACACGGGAAGAAACCTGAGATATCACCTGTACACACATATATACCCCTGAAAACTTACACAGACACACACAGACACACACAGACACACACAGACACACACACACACACACACACACACACACACACATATATATTGAATGCTTATTTCTTTTCTCTTAGTATCTAATCCTATAAAATCATCTGGAAGAAATGAAGTGGAAAAATGAAACATTTCAACTAGAATTCATCCTCCTTGGATTTTCCAGCATGCCAAATATTGAATTGGTTCTATTTCCAATAGTCCTGGTGATGTACTTTGTTACAATGACTGGAAACATCCTCATCATATTTATAACTATAAAAGATCCAACCCTTGAGTCACCTATGTACTTCTTCCTAAGGAACTTATCCTTCATTGAGATATGCTTCACTTTAGATACAATCCCCAAAATGTTAGTTAACCTACTGCTGAGAAATAAAAGTATCTCCTACACAGGTTGTGCAATTCAAATGTTTTGTTTCTTCTACTTTGGATGTGCTGAGTGTTTCCTCTTAGCTGCCATGTCTTATGATCGTTATGTTGCCATCTGCAACCCACTATACTATGCCAATATTATGAGCAGGAGCTTTTGTCTGAAGCTGGTTGGTGGAGTTTGGCTGATTGGTGTTCCTGTCTCATTGTTGCAGGCAGCCTGGATCTTCAGCCTTCCATTCTGCGGCATGAAAAACATTAATCACTTCTTCTGTGATGCCCCTCCTGTACTGAAGTTAGTCTGTGCGGATACCTTTCTTTTCGAAATGCAAGCCATAATCTCTACACTTGTATTCCTTATGTTTCCTTTTGTACTGATTTTGATTTCCTACACCCGCATCATCATCACCATCATCACAATGCCTTCAGCTGTAGGCAGGCAAAAAGCCTTCTCTACATGCTCATCTCATCTAATTGTGGTTATATTATTCTATGGAAGTGGCAGCATTGTTTATCTAAGACCCAATTCCAACTATTCACCAGAACTTAAAAAAATGTTATCTCTGTTCTATGCAGTGCTTACTCCCATGCTAAATCCCATTATCTATGCTCTGAGGAACCATGAAGTGAAAGGAGCACTGAGGAGAATTCTAAGACATAAAAGCTTCTCATAAGTTATATCACTTAGGCAGACACCTTTCAAAAACAGCTTGGTCTTAGACTTCAGGACTGCTTCATTCTGCTCTGAAAAGACTACTTAGAAACCTATATTGAAATGGTATATTTTTTCTCAGTATATTTAGCATATTTTGATTGTATCTTTCCATCTTCCTGGTGCACATTAAGGCAAATATATATGACAGTTATATATATTTAGAAAGCTAGAATGCTACCAAATGCTTGGAAGAGACTTTCTTCTCACTGACACAGTTCTAAGATCTAGAAGGAAGCAGGATAAGAATAACATGGAGGAGAGCCAAAAAGCCATTGTAAATAAAATAAAGTATATTGATGAAAACAAATTTTTATAGCATTCTTAAAAATCCAAAGGATACTTCACAACAAATTAAAAGACATAAAACTGTAAACCATAAAAATGTAATTTTTATGATTCAAATGTATATATTTTAATACAATTTGAAAAAGGTGTCTTTTTTAATATTCATTATTGCATACTGTTTCTATCAAATATACTAAGTAAGAAAATAAATAATATAATATAATATAATATGTGTTTCTCCTGTTGTTTCCCCTTCTCATTGGCTATCAGTTTCCTCGAAGAAAGCATCATTAAAATTCATGAATGTTTTTTAATTAATATGAACTATATTTTGTATCTTATTCAGAACAATATCACATAATTCACAATACCATAACATATCCAATAAAACCAACTATTCCGAAAAACCAACTTTTTATTGTTCATATGCTAGTGAGAATTAAAACCAAAGTCAGATTTAATTTAGAAACTAAAATTCCTCAGCTTTTTGCAGATTTTTTTTTTAAATTTTCATTTTTAGGCTAAGAATTAAAGATTAAAAGTATGCAGGTCAATATAGTGGCAACTGGCTAAAAGCACAAAACATCTAATGATGAAAATTAATGCAGTTCTTTCTTTGCTGAAGAAAATACAAATTCCCTTAAAACAGACAATACATACTGGAAATAGAAAAAACATATATAAATGCTAATAATAATAAATAATAGTAACCAATTCTATATTATGTTATGTTATAAACTTCATGAAATATGGCAATGAAAAAAAATGTATTATAACTTTGCTTTATTTTTATTTTAGTTATTTTCCTGTTGTGCAAAGATCAATTACAATAAACTATTACAAAAAAAAAATCAAAAAAGAAACTAATTGTAGAAGTGATAAAATTTACCATAAATATTCTAGTAACAGTATATATCAATATGTGTATTGATTTACAGTAATGTATTTGAAATCATAGTGTATGCTCACTTTTTAGATGTGTTACATTCATGTAATTTAAGGTACAAAACAGTTCTTAAATCATGTCCACTTCTTTCTAGACAAAAGAGGGAAATGACTGAAAAAAATCAATATAGCATGAATTAATTTAGAAAATATTGAGATTTATAAAACACAGATTAGAAACTGAAAATATTAACCATACCAGTATGGTAGGTAAATAGATAAGGTTGGCTATACATTGTGAATTACATTTTTAGTAACCTCCAAATAATTAGAAACTCTGAAAATATTAAGCATACCAGTGTAGTAGGTAAGTAGATAAGGTTGGCCATACATTGTGAATTACATTTTTTAATAACCTCCAAAAATCTCTTTCTAATTTTACTTATTTGATATGAAAGTATGACATCTTATTTGTTATCTTTGATAGTCTGAGATCTGATTTGTATTTATGTTCTCATGAATGAAGGGAAAAGGGCCTAGTGGCACAGCAGACTAAGCACTGTAATTAAAACCCAGCTATCTGAAATTATTACTAGTTTGAATCTCCCCAGGCTCAAGGTTGACTCAGCCTTCCATCCTTTCTAAGGTAGCTAAATTGAGGACCCAATTTGTGGGGGAAATAAGCTGACTTTGTATAAATATACAAAACTGTGAAGGCTATTGCTTAAAGCATTGTAAGCCGCCCTGAGTCTTTGGAAAAGGGCGGCATATAAATCAAATTGTTTGTGTGTGTGTTGTGTGTGTGTGTGTGTGTGTCTATGTAAGTTTTCACGGGTATATATGTGTGTACAGTTAATATCTCAGGTTTCTTCCCCTGTAATTGTAAACAAATCTTTAAAAGGGTAGTAGCGACATTTCGACAAAATCGCATTCGTCATCTTCTGGCTGATGTTCTCAGCTCGGTAGTTATGGACAAACTGTGTGATCGTAACTGACATTTTTCTATGAAAAGAGGCAAAGATGTATTCTGATTGGTCTGATGACATCACTGTATTTTTATTGGGTGGAAGTGCTGTTGCTTGGTTGTGGGTCAATGATAAGTTATGCTGGAACTGGTGGCAACACAAGCATTTTGATGAACCTTTGATCTATGGTTTATATTTTGTGTTAAGATTCATCTGTCTATGAGAGCAGCTTTCCAAATAGTAGGCAGATGGGAAGACAGCTACGTCATCAGCCAATCAGAATAAAATAACACTATCAACCAATCAGAATGCACCTTTGCCTCTTTTCATAGAAAAACGTCAGTTACAATCACACATTTTGCCCATAAGCACCGAGCCAGAAACATCAGCCAGAAGATAACAAATGCAATTTCATCAAAACATCTCTCTCTCTCTCTCTCTCTCTCTCTCTCTCTCTCTCTCTCTCACACACACACACACACACACACACACACACACACACACACATACATTCTTACTTTTCGTAGGTTTTATGTGTGTTTTTCCTTTAAGCCAGGTTTTTCCTATGTAACTAAGATGTTTCTGCAAACCCCGATTGAGTGAAATCACAGACACACAAAAAACAACAACAACAACAAAAAAAACAGAAAGTAGTGAACATGATTTCACTCAATCAGGGTTTGCAGAAACATCTTAGTTACATAGGAAAAACCTGGCTTAAAGGAACACACACACACACACACACACACATGTGTGTGTGTGTGTGTGTGTGTGTGTGTGTGTGTGTGTCCCAGGATAATGTTGCAGGATCCAATCTGGATTGGTCCCAGGAACAGAGGTTTTGTCTTCTGAATTTTTGGACTGCTGGAGCCCATCCACAGGGAATTTCTATGTGTGCTCTGGACTGTCCTCTGTGTAGTATTTCTATTGTGGCTGTTGTATGTAGCCAGACAAAACCTCTGGTTCCAATGACTGACCCAGGTTGGATCCTGCATATTTTTTCTTTTTAAATCCCTGATATTATTTCATTGGTTGGGAGAATTCATGAGAAATTCTAGGACTTATATATGCAAAATATGAAGTAAATAGACTACAAAATTTATCTAGAAGCTCCACAATTCAATCCATTCTATTATTATTATTTGTGCGTCTGGACATCTAGAATAAAGTCTTAAATCAATGAACTGATAATATTACCAGTTTGCAATCAAATACATGGAGATCACCAATAATGCCACATTCAATTTTCTTTTGTGTTTTTTTCTGAACAAACCCAACTCTCCTTTGCATAAATTGGAAGGATATATGTTTTTCCAAAGTTATTTTCAATTCTTTCAACATTATTTCTTCACAGCAGATCATACACAATCTAATACTTTCTAATTAAAAAATTGGGTAGCTGAAAATCATACTTAGAGGACTGATTGTAAACTACTCTAAAATGCATTAATATTTTTTAAACATCTGTAATTGGGATGATCTTATCACTTAGAAGAACAAGATGGCTATTTCTGATAGGACTTGACCCTTGCATTTGTAGGATAGGATAGGATAGGATAGGATAGGATAGGATAGGATAGGATAGGATAGGATAGGATAGGATAGGATAGGATAGGATAGGATAGGATAGGATAGGATAGGATAGGATAGGATACAATAAATATATTTGACCAGTTGTGATTGGACAAGGAATTTATCTCCACTGCACAAGCTCTCATTGAACATACAATCAAGATAATATTATATTGTAACGTATCATAATGATATCATATATTATATCATATTTACTATATTTTTTGGAGTATAAGATGCACTTTTCCCTCAGCCTAAAGGAGGCTGAAAATTTGGGTGCATCTTATACTCTTATACATCCGCTGGCCCGCACCTTTCAGCCTCTGCGCATTCTCTTCCTTGCTGCAGAGATTGCTGCAGATAGTGGCTTGAATTTTTTTTCCCTATTTTCCTCCCCAAAAACTAAGGTGCATCTTATACTCCAAAAAATACTACAATATATCATTATATTGTTATTATTTATAAAGGTATCATTTATTATATAATTTTTCCACATCCACTTCTCCACATTCTCCAAGCACTGGGAGAAAACATTACCAGCATCACTTAATATGTCGGGGCCAGAGATTTATAAGCATTCTGATGACACTTACCAGTAGTGTGTGGCTACCAGTTCTACCCAGATTGGCAAACTGGTAGTGGCAGTGGTGAGAGGCTCCACCCACCCATGCCAGACACTTCTGTGCATGCACGTAAGCCCTTGTGCATTCATGAGTGGCGACGGTTTTCCAACCCACTACTGCACCTTATCCTATGGCAATAAATGATCTCATGTAGATGTTAAACAGGAATGAAAAGTGTACCAATCCCTCTGACATCCCACATAATGGTATCCACAGATGGGACCTTTCACTCCCCATCAATATTAACTGGTACCGAAGACAAATATTAGTTAAACAGCAGATGTTAATAATCATGTAGCCACCTTAATATCTCACCAGTTCCCTGGACTCTACAGGCCTCATGGCCTTCCAGGTTTGAGAGACAAAAATATGAAGATACTAATCAAGAAGTAGTTTTCTTTATTTTGATTCTGATGATATCCAACTGATAAACCTAAAGTATATGATTATTGTTAATGTGTCCAAGAGGGAAAAATTCAAACAACAATATCAGTTCAAAATATGGAGCTATCCACCTGCACATTGAAAATGTATATTGAGCTGTATTTTTAGAAGCTTTCTACAGGGAAGCCCCATTAACTATAAAACTGTACATTATTGCATATCTTTCAAACACATGGTAAAAACTTATTTTTCCAAAATCTACCAAATAGCTTCTTCAGCGCTTCTTTGACGGCCTTGTTTCTCAATGTGTATATTAGGGGATTGAGTAGTGATGGAAGCACCGTGTATAAAAGAGAAAAGAATTTGGTATAATTTTTCATTTGTTCAGTTTCAGGCATCAGGTATACAATTGTTATTGCCCCATAGAAAAAAGATACAACCATCAGATGAGAGGAACAGGTAGAAAAGGCCTTTTGTCTCCCAATTCTAGATGGTATTCTCAAAATGGTCCTTAGTATAAATATGTAAGATATAAAAGTCAAAATAAAAGGAGGAAATGTAAATGTATAAGCCAGGATTGCAATAGTATATTTTGCAAGTGTTGTATCACTGCAAGATAGCTTTATTAATGGCAAGGATTCACAAAAGAAATGGTCAATTTCATTGGGGCCACAGAACCAAAGCTGTAACATTAAGACCAAATATACAGATGTAAACACAGTGCCATTGATCCAAGACACAATAGCTAGCTGGATGCAGCGTGCAATTCTCATTGCAGTAACATAATGTAGAGGCTTACATATGGCTAAGAATCTATCATAAGACATCACAGAGAGGAGATAGCATTCTGTGCTACCCAGGGAAGCAAAGAAATAAAACTGTGTAATACATCCTTTGAAAGAAATTGATTTTTCCCCTGTTAAAAAACTGTCCAACATCTTAGGCAAGATTGTAGAGCTGTACATCATTTCTAAACAGGACAAATTTCCAAGGAAGAAATACATGGGTGTATGCAAATGCTGATCCACAAGAATTAGAAGAACAGTAAGGAAATTGGCCATCATGGTAAATATGTAAAGTATTAAAAACAACATGAACAGTAACATCTGCATATCATGAAGCTCCCCAAATCCCAGAAGGATGAAATGAGAGATGACAGTCTGATTACCCAGCATTGTATTTCACATTACATGTATACTGGTCCGGAAAGTCAATTTATATATCTGTGATAGAGAAGATTTGTAGTATTTGGAATTCAAAAATATCCATCATAGTTGCACTCCGCAGGCAGTCAGCAAGCTCAGTTCATGCTATCTCAAAAAATGTTCGGTTGAACACTATAGATAAAAAAAAGTCCCACTTAATCAATTGCACAAACTAAGTATTATATTACTAAAATATTCTTGAATATTTAAAAATTGTAGTTTAGAACTAAGAGGAATCCATTTACTCTTAGGATCTGTGCAAATTGCTTAACAAACTGCTACTAATTCAATGAAGTTTCTAAATATCTGGTTTGCTTTTCTTTTACAGATTAAAATGTGATGATTTAAGATGTAATGCCTAATGAAGGAATACTTCAAACAGTTGTATAAAACCTTTTCCAGAGAATAAGTGATTTGTCTGAACCAAATTACAGAAATCCCATATTCAATTATCTCTGATTTTTTTTTCTGAATGTACCTTTTTGGTTATGAAAAAGGAGAAAACTACACATTTTTTCTACATCAGGCATGACAGCTTGAGAAATCAAAGCTGAATGCACCATTTTTTATTCTTCAGAGGTGATTCTTATCACAGTGGCCTAAAAATGCAATTAGTGTAGCTATAACTGTATTATCTCGATAACTGCTTTAATAGTTTATCTTCCACAATGGTAGTTCTCCCACTGTCTAGGTAAATGGGATTTTTGCTGGATCAATATCCATAGGATACATACACACACACACACACCACATCTCATATGTGCACACACAGAGATATTTCTGGTATTTGATGGAGTCACTCTTCCAGTTTAGGAGTCACAGCTGTGAGTATTCTTAACGATTGCTGGGACCACTTTGACCTTAGTTTCTACATTCTCTTTAGTTCCTTCTTCAATCTCTAGTAGTTCTCCAGCTTCTTTCTGATATTGCTGTCACTTGGTACAGTTACATCTATCACCATCACTGACTTCTAGCTTGTCAACTACTACAATTGATTAGCCATTATCTGCCTGACTGTCCAGATTTGGAAGCCCATAGAGTTTTAACCCTGTTATTCTTCCAGATATTGTGTGGAATCTTCCACCTGGATTTGGGAGACTCTAGTCCATTCAATTCCGTGTCATTCAATGTCATTCAATTTATGCATTCCTTCCTGCATCTAAGAGCCTGCCAATATGTATTGGTCTCTCTGTACAGTTTGCACCTTGTGTCCTGTATAGTGATTATTCTTATGCTGGTATGATCAGTGTCTATCAATTCATAACAATAATATTAATCCCTTTATCAAATAGCAATATGTCTTACAAGTATATACTATATTTCAGTCACTAACTTCATTTAACTATGAATCAATATTTAAGAGAAATCTATAGAGAGTCTGTTCAGTACCTTCCTAAGTTTTTCAGCCTAATATGACACTTTTATTAAATATTTATTTGAATATTAAAGCTCAATCTTGCTAATTGCTCTTACATCAAAGAAAGTGCAGATAGTCCTGAGCTTTCAAAAATATGCATCCATGTTTATAATTGAAAAACATTTGGAATGAAGTTTTTATATATAGCATCATTTTATTTATGATAGAAATCCCAATACATTTAAGGATTAATATTATTATAGTGGATATAAAATTGTGATAATAATCACCATTATTGCATTTTTGATACTACCTTGTTGCTTTAATTTTATATTCAAACAGGCTCATACAAAAATATTAATTTATGTCTTTAAACAAAGTGGTTTATTTCCTATATGGAATGGTATGAGTTTTTAAATCTTCATTTAGAAATATCAACAAAATATCCAGAAGACTAAATGAATTTCAGCTTCTAATATTTTACTCAATCTTTCCACTGAAATCATTACAACTTCCAGTTTCCTGGTATTCTACCACAGAGAAATGTGCTACATTTTAGCTGACATTTTAGATAAAGTTCAACTTTCAACAATGAGGATATTACAGTAGGATCAGCTGATGTTCCTCTTATCTCTGGTTATATTAATATATAAAATTTCACTTACTGGCAAAAGAAAACACAAGTGTAATTTCATCAGGATTATAAGTAAAATAATCAGGATAGCAAAGTAGCAAAGCCAAATGCCTTTTCAAAGTTACCATTCACAGGCCATGGAAAAATACAAAAATGGGGAAGAGAAAGAATTAGCTTTGTTCCATGGTATTCCACTGAAATATAGCAGGAAAACTGAATTAGGAATTAAAGCTTTTTTCTCTTGTGATTGGAAGTATCAGTTGACTTATGTCTCAGGTGGGCAGTCTGATCTCAAAGGTATTTTTCTTATTACTACTGGACCAGATCCATATTGGAGTATTTTCTTTTTATAGCACATGATGACTGAATCCCTTAAAGTGTTTTAAGTGTTAAAGTGCTTTCTTTAACTATTTAAGTGATAAAAATTTAAAGTTATAACCATACATGCATACATACTCATCACATTATTTTCTTCTGAGGTAAGTAATGTTAACTAAAGCAGGGGACTCCAAACCTGGTTCTCAGATAGCTACCAATCCATGGCCTGTTGGAAACTGGGCTGCACAAAGCTCTATTTGCACATGCAAGAGATTAGATGTATCCCTTCCCCCCACCTCTGCCACCTGCTGCCACAAATATTGCTGGTCTACAGAGCCAGAAAGGTTGGCGACCACTGAGATAAGGCAAGGTTGCTTTTCTTTTGGAATACTTCTGACATAACTGTCTTTCACTTCCACAAGAGAAAGTATGATTTTATGTTCAGGCCAGACTATATTTGCAATGCTGTCATCAGTTCCAGTTGTCACAATAAAAGCAAAGCTTATAAGAAACTAGAAAGAATATACAGAAAAGCACCAAAATTGGTAAGAGGCATGGAGGTTTATTCTTATCCCTAATAGCCCACATAATTTTAATTATCAAACCGCAAACAAATCTTATTTGCTTATACATTTTCTGCCATTCTTCCTATCCATTTTTTTATTTTTTAGAAAATTTCTGTGTTGGTACACTTATTCACCTATTCATAGAATCACAGGATTGAACATGACATTGAAAATCTTCTAATCTAATTCCTTGCCTAATGCAGGAATCTCCATAAAAATTCAAATAGGTGTCCATTTTGTTTGTCTTTTCCTTATTTTATTTTATTTGAGACATTCCTTAATTCAATTCTTATAATAAAGTTTCCATGCAATGCATCTTGTCTTACCCTCTACTGCTATGAAGAAAATATTCCCTTCTCTACTCTTTTCTTGTATAGGAGGACATGGCTTCCCTTAGCATTCTGTTCTTTAAGCCAAGTATGATGATAATGATATAATGTATTGAGTTATCTCCAATTCTTGTCAATTCTATAGGCCAGGTCTCTCCACATATTCTGAAATTGAACTACTTCTTTTAGTTGTTCTATGCTCTGGCTGATGTCATAACCCTTAAACAATTTTTAATGGGATTCAGGCTCTAAGCACCTTACTACCTTGGTGGTTTTCTCTGTATTCTTTGTAGCTCCTTATACTCTTTCTTTTTATTATGACCACCAGGACTGATCACAGTATTTCAAGTATGGTTTGACCAGTGCAGCATAGAGCAATGCTGTCACTTCCTCTGATATTGACCCTATAAATGATTTAAACATTTGTCTATGATTTGAAATAATTAACTTATTTTCTTCCTGTCAGACATAATTAATGGGTTTACATAAGTCGTTTTTCAAATTCCTACCTCTTGTTGAGTCATATGAGGGGTATTTATGGGACCGCCTTCTGCTGCCAATAGCTTCCCACCGGCCAGTACATTGGCACAGAGAGGGCCTCCTCAGGGTACCGTCGGCCAGACAATGTCAGCTGGGGAAGAGCCTTCTCTGTGGCAGCATTCGCCCTCTGGAATGACCTACCCTCAGAGATATGCACGATATTGAACCTCTGGTCTTTTTGTTGGGCCCTTAAAATTCACCTAGCCCTTTTTTTGGGCCCTTAAAATTTCATCTAGCTGGGCTGGCCTGACCCTATTCTTTTGGATTTAAATGGAAACTGATTTTAACTGGGTTATTTTAAATTGGAAGCTGAAATTATTTAATACCTTTTAAACTGTTTTAAATTTTGTATACTATGTTTTATTTTGGCTGTTCACCACCCTGAGTCCTGTTGGAGAAGGGCAGTATAAAAATCTAAATCAATCAATCAATCAATCAACCAATCAATCAATCAACCAATCAATCCTACCTAACAACTGCTGAAAATTGTTTAGCTTTCAGGAAAAAGTACAACATTGTCTGCATAAATATATATATATATGTACATTTCTACCAAAACATCTGTAAAGATTCCATAAACATTTTTTTTAGTTCTTTGATAGTGAACATTTATTAAGTTTATCAGTAAACTCCAATATAGTAGTTTCTCATATTTTATGATGCAGTCCTATTTACAATATGTGATCATATACTTATCCTCTTTACTTTTCAAAAAATATTATCTTGTGTGCATTTTTTCTCATCCATATTTTTCACTTAATCATTTCCCCAATTATTTTTGTACACCTTAATAAGATAAAACCACACATTTCTGTAGGAGTATTTCAGTATTTTATTTCTTTGTGTCTATTTTCTATGCATTGTGAAGTGAAATAAATCTATATGCTTGCATTTTTTTAAAAGAATACAAGATATTCTGATCAATTTTCTGAGGCATCACAATTCAAAAGGATCAATTTTTATTTATTCAGCTTTTCTAATAATGCAGCTTTCATATGCATCTCTTACAATTGCAAATCATGGTCTTGAAAATATGTATTTTTTATTATTATTAATCTGATATGTCTGCATTTAATATTCTTTCTGGGCCTTTCATAGGACTTTCCTCAAAGTGTTTTCCTCCAACTGTTTTATGAGGAGAAAAATATTGAAATAAATTGTGTGTCCAAACTGGACAGGCTGGCTGCTCTTACAAAATTTTATGTGGAGTAAATTCAGGCAAAAGATTGGATGATTCCAAGTCCATATTTTCTCATCCGTATTTTACACAGCATCCTCTACCACAAGAAAACCAGTAACTTGTTTTAAATATGTAATGATATGATATTGACACATCGTATCTCAGTTTTAAATACTTTTTTTAAATTATATTTTATTAATTTTTTATAGATACAAAAAGTTTTCATTTCTATTTACATCGGATACGCAGTGTTTATACATATATACATAAAATTGCTTGGTGTCACTTTTACCATTTGTTATTATTTATTTAACACACCTTTTACTCCTATTTTTTGGTTTTCATTCATCCATTCATACCACCTTTCCCACACAGTATAGTACTCTGAGTTTTCATCATTATTTAATTCATATGTTAATTTGCTCATCTCTGCACACTCTAATACCTTCCTAAGTACGAGTTCTTCTGGTGGCAGGATTTTTTCCTTCCAATATTGGGCATAGGCCAACCTGGCAGCTGTAGTTATATGTATCGTTAAGTGGGTCTTTGTTTTCCCAAGTCTTTTCTTCGCTATGCCCAGGAGAAATAATTCTGGTATCAACTCTACTTCTTCTCTAATTATTTCCTGTAACCATCTCCCAATTATGGTCCAATATTTTTTCGCTTCGGGGCATGTCCACCACATGTGAAAGAAGGTGCCCTGACCGTGGCCACATTTCCAACAATTCGGAGACATATTAGGGAACATCTTTGATAGTCTAGCAGGCGCTAAGTACCACCTATGGAGCATTTTATAGTGATTCTCTTTATATGATGCGGCTCTAGTCAACTTATAATTTTTGTTCCATGCCTCTTCCCAATCATAAAAATTTAAATTATATCCAATATTTTTTTCCCACACACTCAGTTGATTTTTGGCTATAACCTCGGGTCTATCTTGATCTAATAAATAGTTATAAAATTTAACTAGTACTTTTTTTTCGCTTCCCATCAAAATTTTATCCAACCCATTGTATCCTAATTCTATACCGTATTCTTCCTTGTCTTTCTGGAATCTTGACTTTATTTGTAAATATGTCCACCAATCTAAATGTATGCCTTGGTCTCTCAGATCTTCATTTGATTTAAGGTTTCCTCCTCCATCTAAAATATCATTATATCTACATATTTTCTCCATCCCCCATCTGTTTGGGTGGATCAAGGCCTCGATCGTAGAGAGCCATTTTGGAACTTTATTGTAATATCTCTGTCTGATTTCAATCCACATTTGTATTAGTGAGTCTCTAATTTTATGTCTATGGAAATGTGTTCTTTTTTTTTGTATCTATGTCCCATAAGTATGAGTGCCACCCTTTCTGTAAATCGTGATCTTCTAACACTAAAATTCTTTTATTTTCCAAAGTGGCCCATTCCCTTATCCATACTAATTTGGCGGCCCTAAAATATGTTTCCCAATCCGGGAGACCAAATCCTCCCATATTTCTTTTCCCCTGTAGCACTTTAAGTGAAATCCTCGACTTTTTGCCCTCCCATACAAATTCCCTAATGTTTTTATTTAGTTCTAAGAAAATTTTTTTGTCCAAATTCACTGGTATATTCTGGTATAAGAATAGAATTTTGTGGAGGATGTTCATTTTGATCGCGGCTATCTTACCTATAAGTGACAATTTGATTCTCTTCCATCTGTTCAGATCTTGTTTTATTTTTTGAAGTAGGGGGGTATAATTATCATCTTTCAGGGATGAGCACCTTGCAGTTATCCAAATTCCGAGGTATTTTATTTTCTTGACAACCTGTAACCCCAGCATTCCTTCTATCTCTTGTTTCTGTGTCTCAGTTACATTCTTAGTTAATATTTTAGTTTTGGTTTTATTCAATTTAAAACCTGCCACTACTCCATATTTGTCCAGTTCCTCTAATACTTTTGATCCAGATTCTAATGGATCTTCTAATATTAAGGCTACGTCATCTGCAAATGCTTGTGTTTTATAAACCTCCTTCCTAATCTTCAGTCCTTTAACCTCCTCGTTTTTCCTAATTTTTCGTAACAAGACTTCTAATGCCAAGATAAATAATAACGGAGATAGGGGGCATCCCTGTCTTACCCCCTTCCTGATCTGAAAAGTTCTTGTCCTATCTCCGTTTACCAGGATGCTCGCCCTTTGTTTTTCATATATAGTTTTGATCATTTTTTCATAATTTATCCCAAATCCCATTATTCTAATTTGTTTAATCATAAAATTCCAATTTAAATTATCAAATGCCTTTTGGGCATCCAAAAATATTAAGGCCATCTGTTTTTCTGAGTGTTCCTCATAGTACTCTA
This sequence comes from Coluber constrictor foxii, assembly GCA_038048745.1. Lineage (NCBI taxonomy): Eukaryota > Metazoa > Chordata > Lepidosauria > Squamata > Colubridae > Coluber > Coluber constrictor. Next base: position 65,196,495 of record CM075961.1, on the reverse strand, counting down.
ATGTATCTAATATTGTTCTCAAATTATCCCTTATATGTCTCCCTGGGAGGAATCCATTTTGATCTTTATTTATCCAGGCATTTAGTATTTTTTTGGTTCTTTCCGCCATTATAGTCATAAATAATTTATAGTCGGTGTTCAGAAGAGAAATTGGCCTATAATTCTGAATTTGCTTTTGGTCAGCACCTTCTTTTGGCAAAAGTGTAACATGCGCTTCCCTCCACGAATCCGGGATTTTTGATCCCCTCAGTGCCTCATTAAAAATTTCAAGTAGCTTTGGATGTAGAATTTCTTCAAGTTTTTTGTATATTTGTATATTTCCCCTGGGAAATATACAAATATACAAAGTATATTTCCCCTGGGAACCCATCAGGACCTGGCTATTTATTATTTTTAAGTTTTGAAAGGGCTGTTTTAAGTTCATCAATTGTTATTTCCCTGTTAAGCATCTTCATATTCATCTTCATTGTGAAATACATGTTTACAATTAGTTTTAAATTGTTGCATGAAGTAATGTGAAAGGATTTAGACTGAATCTAAATTTAGATTGAAAAGTATGTAAATATACAATTATTAAATGGAATCTCTGAAGAAAAGAACATTGGGGATAAATTCATTTGTTTTTCTAATATGTATTATTTAAAATTGGATATCTTGGCAAATCAGCTAAATAAAAATTTAAAAATTCCAATTCATTTTTTTTTTAAAAATCCACTTAGAATATAAAGATAATCATCTAATGGTAATCAACTGAGTCAAGAGACTACAGGAAATCTCTATTTGCTATAGGACTATAGCAAATCAGTAGGCTTTATTATAATTCAAAATAATTCAATAACAAATAAAACCATTAGTTATATAGTTGGTAAACTGAAAACATTCAAAATACAAAGGAACAAACAGCTTTATTGATGCAGGTTTAACTGTGTAAAAACCAATAATCTCAATAATCACTCTATTGTCACATAACCTTTTGAGTTTCTTCCATTTATGTTCAATATATTGTGAACTCTACAAGTAGAATTTTTTGAAACAGGATACAAGATACAGGTGATAGTTGCAGTAGTTTTCCACTCCCTGCAGCTATCCTATGCCTTTTAATATTACTTCACAAGAGCAATCATTTGGATCTAAAATAACTTCCAGTTTCCCTTCAAAGCTCACTTGTGTCTATTTCTGGCAGAAAAAAATAAAATTATGGAAGTAAGCCTTTAAAATATGCCTTCTCACTTGCCAACTTCCTTAATGAAGTGTACCAAATATATAACCAAATTGAAGGCATATTTAATTATATTTAAAGTAGATGCACACTTTGTCCTTTGTATTCAACTTTGTAATATATGTATGTGTATACTGTTTATGAAATAGCATGCTATGCAAAATAGCAAGCAATGCAAAAGCCCCAAGCATAATATTTATTTATAGAAAAGGGTTAGTGTGTCTCCTGATAAAGAGGCATTTTAGTAACAGTTGCTACATTTTCTTACATATCTTGCTTGGTTTCTGCAGATATGTGATATTGCCACTTCCTTCACTGTGATATTGCCACTTCCTTCACTGTTAATAAACATTTTAAGGATGGAAATTTGTATGATATCTTTATGCAACAGCAGCAATAACATGAGAAAGCTAAATGCAGGATAATCCAAATCTTTTTTCTCTTTCTAACCAGACTGGAAAAAGCAATCTTTTTTAAGTTTTATCAAAACTTTTTTTTTTAAAAAAAACTTATTTTTGTTGCTTTTAATTTTTGTATGGTAATTTCTACTCTGTAAGTCAGCACTATTTATATAACAATAAGCCCTGTTGAATTCAGTGGAATTTACCACCAATTAAGCATATATTGTATCATTGCATAAATTGTTCAGCTGAATGAGGCTTTTATACCTGACCATAGATCACCTGACCATAGAGATTTTTTTGTCCTTAAATCAAAATATATATTTTTCAAAATCGGTGTAATAACTTATTCAGGGCTTCTTTGACATCTCTATTTCTTAGACTATATATCAGGGGGTTGAAAAGGGGTGGAAGGACAGTATACAAAACCGAAAATATTTTACTAGGGTTTTTCATGCCTTTGCTTTCTGGCATCAGGTATGTGATGATTAATGTCCCGTAAAAAAGAGAGACAATAATCAAATGAGAAGAACAAGTGGAAAAAGCCTTTTGTCTTCCAGTACTTGATGGAATTCTCAAAATGGTATTAATGATACATGCATAAGATATTACAGTCAAAATAAAAGGGAGAAAAGTTAATATAAAAGTCATAAATATACTGACATATTTTACAAGGGTTGTGTCACTGCATGAAAGTCCTATTAATGGCAGTGATTCACAAAAGAAATGATCTATTTCATTAGGACCACAAAACCAAAGTGTTGACATCACGACTGAGTATATAGAAGTTAATGCCATGCTACTGATCCAAGAGCCAGCTGCTAACTGAATGCAAAGCATTCTTTTCATTGAAGTTGCATAATGTAAGGGTCTGCATATGGCTAGGAAGCGATCATAAGACATTACAAAGAGGAGACAACATTCTGTGCTAGCTAAGAAACCAAAGAAATATAGTTGTGTCATGCATCCTTTGAGAGAGATGAATTTGTCCCCTGTCAAGAGGCTGGCCAACATTTTGGGGAGGATAGTAGTACTGTAAATCAATTCCAAACAGGATAAATTCCCAAGAAAGAAATACATAGGTGTGTGTAGATGCAGATCAGTCAATATCAGAAGGATGGTGAGAAGATTAGCTATAATAGTCAAAATGTAGACAACCAAGAATACAAGGAATAAGATGATCTGAAGACCATGTAATTCTCCAAAACCCAGAAGGAGGAAATCCTGGATGGTGGCAGTTCTGTTTCCCTCTACTGCCTTTCTCATAATACATCAATAGTGATGGTATCAGCAGTTCTGAAAAACAGATTGAACTTAATACGTGTTTACAATAAACATATAATATATTTTATGATACTACCACTGTTTTATTCTAACAACTATGGAATTGGGTTTTTTCGGTACTGCATTTAAAAATAAATCAGTTAAAAATCTTTTATTTGTAACATACAAACAAGAAAACCTTATAGTATGAATTTGTATCACTATGGCAAACACTTGGAAATTTCTTGGAACTCCAATCTTTGTGCCAGCTTTCATCCAATTGTATTTGTATTTCTGGTTTGATTTTACATAAAGTCAGATAACTTTGGGAGCGAGGGAATTTTCCAGCACCAAGATTTAACAATTTTATTTTATTTATTTATTCATTATTATGATTTATATGCCGCCATTCTCCCAAAGGACTCAGAACAATTTACAAAACAACAGTCAACAATACAAATCACAATATAATACAAATTAAAATCCCCATTAAAACCAAGTTAAAATTATTACATTGTACAAACCCACAATGGATCAGGTTATTTGGTGGAAAAGCCATGTCTTCAGTTCGCAGTGAAAGAAGAGGAGGTCGGGGGCTATCCTGAGCTCGGTGGGCAGACCATTCCAGAGGATCGACACTCTGACAGAGAACGCTATCCCCTAGGGGCCGCCAGCCGATATTGTTTGGCTGACAGCACCCTGAGGAGACCTGCTCTGTGAGAGTGCACAGGACAATGGGAGGATGGCAGGAGATGGTCCTGTAAGTATCCCAGGCCTAAGCCATATACAACTTTATATGTGAGCACCAGCACCTTGGAATAAACCCGGAGAGCAACCGGCACCCAGTGCAGCCATGCAGGACAGGTGTTACACAGGAGTAATGAGGGACACCCATAACTGCCCATGCAGCTGCATTCTGGATTAACTAGCCTCCGGATGCATCCCAAGGGCAGCCCTATGTAGAGGCCATTACAGTAAACCAACCGAGAAGTAACAAGGGCATCTCGGTCTAGGAAAGGGCGCAACTGGCACACAAGATGTACCTGTGCGAAAGCCCCCCTGGTTACGGCTGTCAAATGATCATCCAAGGACGGCTGAGAATCCAGGAGGACACCCAGATTGCGGACCCTGTCCTTTCCTATCACTAGGAACCTCTAGATCCCGAAATGCCAGCATCCATATCCACACAGTCTTGGATGGATTGAGTCTGAATCTGTTCCTTCCCATCCAAGCCCGCACTGCTTCCAGGCAGTGGGACATCACTGAAAGGGCATCCCCAGGGTGGTCCAGGGTGTAGATATAAAGCTGGGTATCATCCGCATATTGGTGATACCTCACCCTAAAGCCACGAATGATCTCACCCAGTGGCTTCATGTAGATGTTAAAGAACAGGGGGGAGAAAACTGATCCCTGAGTCATCCCACAAGTGAGAGGCCTCTGGGAGGATCTCTGACACCCCGCTCGATACAAACTGCGAGCTGCCCGAGAGGTAGAAGGAGAACCACTGCAAAACAGTGCCTCCCATCCCCAACCGCCCGAGTCGCTGCAGCAGGATACCATGGTCGAACAAAGGAAATAAGTCATATTTCAGCTAGAGAGAGACAATAATGAAAGTTTGAAATTATCTTCTGAAAAATTAATTGACTTTAAATAATTGATGTCTTTATATTTTATATGATTTTTTTATCCACATAGCCATGTACCTTTACTAATGTAGGAAAAATTATTTGAAGCATATTCCATTTCATGAGGAAAATAAAACAGTGTGAAATTGAATAGATAGCAGATATTGGAAGAGAAATGAGAATTTACCAAGTGATGCAGCAAAGTGTAGATGATGCACCAAGACATGTATATAATGTCACTGATGGTATTCTACACAGGTTGCCATCATGTTGGGTCTGCAACTGGGTGAAAGTTTCTTCTGCCTAAAAGAGGAGTTATCACTTGAATCAACTCATATCTTTCAGTTTCTATCCTGGCATTTCATCCTACCAAAGCATACAAAGCCATACTCCCCCCCTCCCCAAACATTGAGATTACATTCAAATAGCCAAATCTTCTCTCCCTCTCCTACTTCCTCTCCCTTTCCTCATTCTTTCAACTTTGAGTAGTGGGAGATCTCTTCTTCTACCCCCTCTATCTCCCTCCCCCCTCTCTCCCTCTTTCTCTCCATCTTCCTCTCCCTCTCTCCCACTCCCTCTTCCTCTCTCTCCCTCTCTCGTAATCAGTGACGCTTAAAACTGCTGGCAATTTTGTTGAGATCTTATGAGTAAACATTTGTTTACGTTCTTAATGTTTGTAGCACTAGCATTTAGTGTCATTAAATGACCCACATATTTTGGAAGAACTGTTCTTCCATGGGGAAAAATAGATGTATCATTTTATATTAGAATTGTTACATCATAATTAATTATTGAACATAATCCAAAAGCAGATTAAATGAGGATTTAGGACTATTTTTTTCTCCATCCCTGCCATAATATTTTAAAAAGTTCTACTGTATATATAAGATGTGCATTACTGATAATTAAAGGAAATACCTCCATTGCAGGTAACTGAGGAAAGAAGCTATGTAGAGTTCAACTGCTGCATCTTTGCACATATATTACACACTAATATACATATCACATTTTTCTTTCATTGATCTTTGGGTTTCTTTTAGGAAGAAAAAAATCCCAAACCTACTTGGTTTATCTCTTATTTTATTGCCTTTGCTGAATATCTACCTCTAGAGTTAAATTTCAGGAGGGACTAATTATGAAACAAAAATAAATTTATTTAAATTAGTTCCGAATGTGTTCAAATGAGTCTTTAGAATTAATGGTAATTATAAGCTAAATTGGAGGGGATGTGGTGGCTCAGGGGCTAAGATCAGGAGTGAAATGTAAAATCTGTTACTACCAGTTCTGTGGGTGTGGTTTGGTGGTGGGGTTGGGGGTAATGTGACTGTGTGGGCATGGCCAACTTTTTTTAAATGAGTTTTAAAAAAAACTCATTTAAAAAAGTTTTAAAAAAACTTTTCAAAGAATTTTTTCTAATGCTTTGAAAAGCCTCTGATGATCCCAGCTGAGCCACCCTATCATCAAAGGCTTTTTTTTTTACTTTTAAAAGCATTTTTTCATCGGAAGAGGTTGTAGAAAAAATGCTTTTAAAAGTAAAAAAAAAAAAGCCTGTTATGATCATCCGGCTCAGCTGGGCATGGGGAGGGGGCAAGGATTTTTGCTACTGGTTGTCCGAACCACCGCCACCATCGCTACTCAATCGGGCAATCTGGTCTGAACTGGGAGCATTTCACCCCTGGCAAAGACACTGAGCTTGTCGATCAAAAAGTTGGCATTCAGCGGTTCGAATCCCTAGTGCTGTGTAATGAGGTGAGCTCCTGGTATTTGTCTCAGCTTCTGCCAACCTAGCAGTTTGAAAGCACATAAAAAATGCAAGTAGAAAAATAGGGACCACCTTTGGTGGGAAAGTAACAGCATTTCACATGTCTTTGGCATTTAGTCATGCCAGCCACATGACCACAGACACATTTTCGGACAGCACTGGCTCTTCAGCTTTGAAATGGAGATGAGCACCACCCCTTAGAGTCGGGAACAACTAGCACTTATCTGCAAGAGGAATCTTTACCTTTTTTATAAGCTAAATTAGATACCATCAAAGCTCAGGTATTGTCCTACATTGGGATATCTCATGTTTTATCTTCTAGCAGTTTGTTTGAGTAACTGTAACATCTTTGAAATAGTTTTTCCAATTCTTTAGCATCCTGTTGAAACAGGTGAAGGAACAATCAATTTAATATGAAAGACACTATCAAGGATTCATAGAACAAAAGTAAATATATATCTCTTTTTACTCATTTAGTTGATAACAATGAACAAAAATGGGTGCATTTTCATGCATGTTGAAAGATACATTAATGTTCCCATCATTCTCAGTTGTCAAAGTGGATAAAAAGTCTTGAGGAGTGACAATTTATTTATGGGGCATACTAACAAATATACTGGGACACACAATATATTTAATGTCCCATTCAAATACTAATAAAATCCAGACTTTTTAAAAAATTAACTAAGGACAACTAAAGACACTGAATTATGCTCATTAAGTAATATTGTTATAATGATCTTAGAAGGCATTTAGTGCATGTCATTGTTTTCTCATATATAACTTTCATTATGTGCTTGTGAGATCAATGTTGTCATGATGTTCCCATTGTCCTTTGATTATTTAAATATACAAGAAACCCTAGAAAAAGAAATCTAAAGTCAAGCTTTGATGCCATCAGTTACAAATATTTTTGTACAGAATTTGAATTTGATTATTTTATTATGTATTATTTGAATTTGATTATTTTATTATGTAGAATTCAACACACTGCATGTTTGGATCTTGTTGACCATATTTATTTATTGTCAACAATATCAGAACAATCTGATACAATCTGGTATATCTGATACCAAATCTGGTATCACTAATGGGTTAGAGTAAAACAAACCTAATTAAAGATTAATCTATAAAGTAGACAGATGTTTCTAATAAACTAATATATATTGAATATTGAACCTGTTACTATGTAAGTAATTTTTGCCTATATGGCATTGGTTTCTTAGTCTTATATACCTTATTGGTCCGGCAGAATCTGTATGCATGCAAACATGCATTCATCTGTGTATGTGTGTGTTACTCTGTGTTTTCTCTTCTCTTCTCTTCTCTTCTCTTCTCTTCTCTTCTCTTCTCTTCTCTTCTCTTCTCTTCTCTTCTCTTCTCTTCTCTTCTCTTCTCTTCTCTTCTCTTCTCTTCTCTTCTCTCCCCTCCTTCCTCTCTCTCTCTCTTTGATGAAGCCAAGTTTCTGGAAATGATCACTCCCTAGAAATAATGAGACTCAGTCATGTTTGTAATGTCTGTAATGTCTGTAAGCCACAATTTAATTCATTTCATAGAATTAAATACTAGTTGACTCTGGATATAAAGGGCCACCACTCTATAAGGAATTAATTTCTGCTCCTCCCACAATGAATAGAAATATCATTTTTAAAAACAAAAGAGTCTTCTAAGGGAAAACATTGGAACAAGTCCAATAGACACAGTCTGAAATTTATTATATTGAGGTTATTGTGAATCCCATATTTTCTAAGCAAGATTAAATCTCAATCTAATTTAGTGATTAATAGAAAGGGAAAAGTTTTCAAGCATTATTTTAAATTGCATACAAAAATGCATATTATGTGTTTGATATTATTGGAAAGTTGGTGCTTTCTTTTATTCAGACATTAGTTTAGTTTAGTTTAGTTTAGTTTAGTTTAGTTTAGTTTAGTTTAGTTTAGTTTAGTTTAGTTTAGTTTAGTTTAGTTTAGCTTAGTTTAGTTTAGTTTAGTTTAGTTTAGTTTAGTTTAGTTTAGTTTAGTAGATTTATATACCGCCCTTCTCCTGAAGGACTCAGGGCGGTGAACAGCCAAACATTAAAACATTAAAATACAAGCAATATAAAAGTTAAAAATAATCTAAAAATGTAATTAAATCAAATTTTGGCTTCCCCAAATTTAAAATCCCTCCTAAAATTCACCCATTAAAATCTACATTAAGCCAGCCCGGCTTCCTGGAATAGAAAAGTCTTTAATGCCTTGCGGAAAGTGCGGAGGTCTGGGATTACATTTTCTGTATGTCATCATTCAATTCCATATTTATAGTTTTATAGTTTTTCCCTCTGATTACAGCTAATAATTGTCTCTGTAGCCTTCTTTGAGAATCAGTCTCTTGTGATGCCAACTATTCTTACTGAAGTCAAATGCTTCCCAAAGGGAGAGTTTTGTCTGGTATGGTATAAGATAAGATATAAACAAAAGAATGAGGAATAGATTTATACCAAGTACTTTCACATTCGTGAAAAAGGAAGATACTGTGCTATTTATTTCCTGGATTATAGGTAATATCAGTGAATATGTTTACCATGATACAGATATGTACCATGTTATCTTGTTCATATTCTTCACAAATATTGTTTTTGTTATTAGCTATAAATCATCTATTGTTTTAAAATGCTTTACCAAAAATGTTTAATTGTTGAACAGTATTTTAAATATTTCATTTGAGTGTGATTTAAAGTGGTTATGATCAGAGGAACTAAATATAAATTTTGCAGTGATGGCCAAGTACTAAAAATAGATATTAAAAATTAATACTTTCAGTAATAACAGGCAAAAGAGATACATTTATTTGCCAGGATGAAATAAATATTGTGGAGAAAAAGGAGACAGGCAACACTGGGTCATTCTATGATCACTCTATGCTAAAATGAAGGGTGTTCATAATTTAATTAGTCTGCTAATTGAATTTGGGGAAAAAAAGCTACTCAATGAGGAAAACAGAATCTTCTTTTGTTGTTTATATCCTATATCCTGAAATGTATTTCTTTTATTTAATATGTTCCCACTAGTTCTTTCAAAAATTATTTATATATTTATTTGATTTCAAAATAGCAGAAGAAATTGGATTTATCTTTGATAATCCAAGATATATATAATTTAATTTAATTTATATGCCACCCTTCTCCGGAGACTCAGGGCGGCTTACAATGCATTAAGCAATAGCCTTCATACTTTTGTATATACCTGCTTAGTAAGGCTTTCAGGCCCCCCACAAGTGGTGTTCTTTTTTTATACAAAGTCAGCTTATTGCCAGCACAATCTGGGTCCTCATTTTACCTACCTTGAAAGGATGGAAGGCTGAGTCAACCTTGAACTTGGTGAGATTCGAACTTGCAGTAATTGCAGGCAGTTGGTGTCACTTTAGTACTACTTAAGTTGCTGCGCCACCCAGGCTCTTTTTTTAAAAAAAAAATTATATGCCATCCTTCTCTGGAGACTCAGGGTGGCTTACAATGCATTAAGCAATAGCCTTCATACTTTTTAATATTTATATAAAGTCAGCTTATTGCCCCCACAAACTGGGTCCTCAATTTACTTACTTTAGAAAGAATGGAAGGCTGAGTCAACCTTGAGCCTGGTGAGATTCAAACTTACAGTAATTGCAGGGAGCTGGTGTTAATCACAATGCTTTTAGTCTGCTGAGCTACCAGGCTCCTAATTAAAATATATATTAATTTTTAACCAAATTCTTTTACTCTGAAATAGATTTCTGCTTAATGATAGCATTGTTTCCCATCTGTTACCTGGGAATGAGCAGGAAATTGTCAGCCAAATGTTCATGTGCCATTCTGAAAGTTTCAAATTAATTTTATAGACCAATTTCTTTTTTAAAATTTGAGCAAATCTTTAACAGATACTTCTAGAAATAATAAGTATCTCTAAGTAATCTCATGTTTAAAAAATTATTTCAGGAACCAACATTAGCTTATAAGAAACATAATGTGGAGAAATCAGACAGAAATCACAGAATTTATTCTTCTTGGATTTGGAGAACTTTATCATCTGCAGATCGTTCTGTTTCTAATTTTTCTGGTAATATATATTATGACCATGGCTGCCAATATTATTGCTATTCTTCTTATTGTGAATGATCGACGTCTACATACCCCAATGTATTTCTTTTTGGGAAATTTGTCCTGTTTGGAGATTTTCTACAGCTCAACCATCCTGCCCAGAACTCTAGCTAGTCTTCTGACAGGAGACAAGAAAATATCTGTTTCGGGTTGTATTACTCAGCTATATTTCTTTGCATTCCTGATTAGTACAGAGTGCTACCTCCTCTCTGTGATGTCATTTGACAGATACTTAGCGGTCTGTAAACCTCTTAAATATGCAACAATTATGAATATGAGAGTTTGTGTTCAATTAGTTCTTGCCTCTTGGCTGAATAGTATGATATTTACCTCTATATTTTTAGGTATAGTCTTAAAAATACAATTCTGTGGTCCACATGAAATTGATCATTTCTATTGTGATTCTCTCCCACTTGTAAAACTTTCTTGCAATCACATCAACCTTGTGAAAAATGTCACAATAATTGTTTCATTCATATTTACTTTTCCTCCTTTTGTTTTGACACTGACATCTTATGCATATATTATTATTACTATCCTAAAAATTCCAACCACTACTGGGAGACAAAGGACTTTTGCTACCTGTTCTTCTCATCTGATTGTGGTCTCTATTTTCTATGGAGCATTAATAATTGTATATCTAATACCCAAAACTGAAACCATAAACCTCAATAAACTAGCTTCTGTCCTTTACACAGTCTTTCCACCCATCGCTAACCCCCTCATATATAGCCTGAGAAACAAAGATGTCAAAAAAGCCATGAAAAAGGTGATGGCAAATATTCTGAAAATCCATTTGTAAATTGGAGACTGAAGTCCAAGCAGATTCTTTCCTTTTATGGATAAATGAACAGAAAATAAATAAATGGATTTATGTACTTATTTTTATGATTTATTATTATATGAATAAAAATAATAGAAATGAGACTGTACAAAATATTTTCCCTCTCAAAATTGTCTTGGTAGGAAACAAAATGTACAACCTTTCTCAGCTGAGAGCTGCATGTCGGCTTTGAATGGTGTGCTAGATTGTATTCCAACAAGAATAAGAAGATGATGTTAAAAACAGGGAAGGACTATGGAAATTATTTTATTTGGTTTTATAAAATATTTTTATTAATTAATTTAAATTATATTAAATTTTCAAAGTAAATTAAATACAGCTGATTATTTCCTGAATATTAAATAGTACTCTAATTCTGTTTTATTAAATATTATGTTTCAGTGATTTAAGTATGAGTAAAGCACATATTAATTTGTCAACAGTCTGAAATTCTCATGTCTTTCCTCTCCCATTTGTCACTATTCCTTTTATAATTGGCTTTGATTTTTTATGGATAAGGTGATAGAATTGATAATTTATATGGTCCTCTAGATAACTTTTATTACAAAAGCTTCTATCATTTTTTTTGACAAAATATTTATGAAATACACATGGCATTTAAACATTTCAGTAAAGCTGTAATTGAAACATGTTTGAATGAACTTTACTTAAATACATAAAATTTCAAAGAAAATATATGGACACTTATAATAAAAAAAAATACAAGTTACAATTTTAATTGAAAATTGATGATGATGGAAGTTTCAAAATAAATGTAAAACCAAGTAGTCTTTCTCCTGCAATTTGTGTGGAATGCATTAGTTTGAACAATTATGCCTAAGTAGCTTCCTAACTATCCAAGATGCATTGGTTATCAGTAGAGTTCCAAATGCAATTGAAGTTGCATAGGATCTAGTTATGTAAGGAACTATTTGTCTTTCAATGGTTTTTGTTCATTTGTTATATAAATATTTTGGAATGTTTATGCTTCCATTGATTGAACTGTGTCTTCAAGCATGACTCAGGAATTATCCTTTTTCTGCCACAGCAATTGACTCTGGAACAAAGATTCAAACTGCCCAAGGCTTATTTAGTTTAATATCCCAAGGGAAGTTGTGCTGTACAGCACAGGTGTCAAACTAGCCATATCATGTTGCTGTCATGTGACATCTCGTGACACTTTCCTCCTTTGTGGAGTTGGGGTGGGCGTGGCCTGCGCATGAGGTATCCAGCCCGCTGGCCGCCAATTTGACACTCCTGCAGTGTATGGGAAGATATTGATTCCCTTATCTCCTACATTTTGAAATTACTAGGAGTTACATTTGGCACATACTATACAATTGTAGAATATAGAATAACAGAGTTGGAAGGGACCTTGGAGATCTTCGAGGAAGATCTTCCCTGCTTAGGAAGGAAACCCTACACCATTTCAGACAAATGATTATCCAACATCTTCTTAAAAACTTCCAGTGTTGGAGCATTCACAACTTCTGCAGGCAAGTAGTTCCACTTATTAATTATTCCAACTGTCAAGAAATTTCTGCTTAGTTTTAAGTTGCTTCTCTCTTTGATTAGTTTACACCCATTATTTCTTGTCCTATCCTCAGGTGCTTTAGAGAATAGCTTGATTCCCACTTCTTTGTAGCAGCCCCTGATATATTGGAACACTGATATCATGTCTCCCCTAGTCCTTCTTTTTATTAAACTAGACATACCCAGTTCCTGCAACTGAGTATGTTTTATATGTTTTAGCCTCCAGTCCCCTAATCATCTTTGTTGCTCTTCTCTGCACTCTGCACTCTTTCTATAGTCTCAACATCTTTTTTACATCCTGGCAACCAAAACTGAATTCACTATTCCAAGTCTGGCCTTTCTAAGGCATTATAAAGTGATATTAACACTTCACATGATCTTGATTCTATCCCTCTGTTTATGCAACCTAGAACTGTGTTGGCCTTTTTGGCAGCTGCTGCACACTGCTGGCTCATATTTAAATGGTTGTCCACTAGGACTCCAAGACCCCTCTCACAGTTACTACTATTGAGCAAGGTTCCACATATGCTATGTCTGTGCATTTTGTTTTTCTTGTCTAAATGTAGAACCTTACTTTTTTCACTACTGAATTTCATTTTTTTTTAAAAAAATTGATTTATATGCCGCCCTTCTCCAGACACTCAGGGTAGCTTACAATGCATTAAGCAATAGCCTTCATATTTTTGTATGTTTTATACAAAGTCATCTTATTGCCCCCACAAACTGGGTCCTCATTTTACCCACCTTAGAAAGGATGGAAGGCTGAGTCAACCTTGAGCCTGGTGAGATTCGAGCTTAGAGTAATTGCAGACAGCTGGAGTTCATTACAATGCATTAGTCTGCTGAGCCACCAGGCCCAATGTTATTTTGTTAGATAGCACCAATGTTCAAATCTGTCAAGATCCTTCTGTATCTTAAGTCTATGTTCTGAAATGTTGGCTATTCCTGCCAGCTTGGTGTCATCTGCAGATTTGATGAGTTCCCATCTATCCCCTTATCCAAGTCATTGATGAAGATGTTGAAGAGTACTGGGCCTAAAACAGAGCCTTGGGGTACACCACTGCATACTTCCCTCCATGTATGCACTTCCATTGAGGACTACATGTTGAGTGTGGCTGGTCAACCAGTTACAAATCCATCTGGTGGTGATGCTGTCCTAAGCCACATTTTTCTACTTTATCTAGTAGTAAGTTATGGTCTATTTTATTAAATGCCTTACTGAAATCCAAGTAAATTATATGGACAGTATTCCTCTGGTCCATTAATTTTGTCACTTTGTCAAAAAATGCAATAAGATTAGTCTGCATGAATCTGTTTTTGACAAATCCATGCTATTACTTCATTTGCTTCTAGGTGTTCATTGATTCATTGCTTGATTATCTTTTCCAGAATCCTTCGTGGTATTGAGGTCAGGCTGATAGGTCTGTAGTTTTCTGGATCTGTTTTTTTCCGCCTTTTTTGAAGATAGGAACTACGTCAGGTCTTTTCCAGTCCTTGGAAGTTCCCCTGTGTTCCAGGATCTTTGAAAGATATAGTTCAGTGTTTAAGAGATCTTGTCTGCCAGTTCCTTCAGAACTGGGGTATAATCCATCTGATCCTGGTCCTGGTGATTTTGTCTAGGGTAGATAGGTGTTTACTAAAAATTTTCTTCCCTATTTTAACTTGTGTTCCTAATCTGTTTCTTTGTGGTGTTGTTTTTAATAGGTTGTACTGTTTTTTCCCCTTTGTGTAAAGACAGATGCAAAAACAAGTTAAGTAGTTCTGCTTTCTCCCTGTTGCTTGCACTTTCCCCTTGTTCCCATTCTCTACTTTTTGGGAAACAAAATTGCCTGCTAGGTTTGTTAGGAACCTGTTGGATCTTCCATTGGGTGCAGTTTGTCTCCCAGTTGATGTCAGAGAAGTTAAAATCCCCCATTACTATTGTGATGTGTTTCCTACATACATTAGTTAGCCTACTAGCAAAAAGTTCATCTATTTCTTCTGTTTGGTTGGATGGCCTATAGTATAGACTTACGGCAATGTCATTTTTCCCCCTTTATTTTTTTAAAAATATTTTTTATTCAACATTTACATCTTTAACATCCTTGTTACATTTTTATAGCTTTCCAATACCAGCATCTTTGATAATATCTATGACCAACTATATATACATGCATCTTATATATTACTTACTAATTTCTCTGTTCTCTACAATTTATATCCCTTTAATATTTCCCCCCTTTAATATCGACCCAAATGCATTCAAGATAATTTTTGTCATTGTTGTGCTCTATTTCTGTAGAGATGTAGTTATTTCTTATATAATGCAACTCCACCTCCTCTTTTATTTGATCCACTTCTTTTAAGTAATTTAAATCCCACTGTTCCATTTGTGGGTTTCATTCCACCAAGTTTCCATAATGGCAGCAATATCATATCTGCCCTCATTTACTTGAATTTCTAATTCACCCTGATTATTCCTCATACTCTGTGCATTAGTATATAGTCATTTGAGTCCATTTTGATTGACCCTGTGTTTACTGTCTACATAACCTGTGTTGTGACTGCCCTACTTTCTTGCCACCTGTTTGATTAGTGTACATGGTATGGCGCTTACTATTAAATGCTTCTAGGTTCCCAGTGGTCTTCAAAGGCAGTCCCCTATAAAATCTCAAGGAAAATATATAAAGCATATTGGAATAGCCTATGCGGGTGTTAATAGGTGATGAATTACTATTCCATATAATGCAGATATCCATTGCCATATTTTTCGGAATATAAGATGCACCAGAGTATAAGACACAGGTTAGTTTTTGAGGATGAAAATAGGGGAAAAAAATATCTGTCTACCCGGTATTCATCTGGCTAGCATCGTTAGTCTGGTCAGCTTCAGCACATTAGTTTGCTAGTTTTTTATCCCCTGCTTGGCGATTAAAAAAAACAGCTTCTAAGGCACAGCTGAGAGGAAGCAGCAATGAGAAAAGCAGGCAAACCATGTGGGGAGATCATTTCACTCAGCTAGCGCCTAGTTAGGGCTGAAAAAAAGCTTCTAAAGAACAGCTGAGAGTTGGAGCAAACCATGGAGATTGCCTCATTAAAGCACAGCAGAGAGTTGAAGATTGCTCGCCAGTGTCTCATTAGTGCCTTGTTAGGGCTGAAAAAAGCTTCGAAAAAGCTACATTCAGAGTATAAGGCGCACCCAAATTTTCAGCCTCTTTAGCGGGGAAAAAGGTGAGTCTTATACTCCAAAAAATACGGTAATTAAATACTATGCCAAAACACAGATTTATTCTCTTAGGAAGTTTTCCATAAAAGTCAACACTACAGAATCTCAATTAGCTAATAGTTGTACTTTACTTGGGTCCATCTTCAACCTACTTTATCACATCCAGACTCCAGGTATTGAAACAAGATTTCTACTCCATCATGAATTTGACCTAGTCACATGAAAAATGGGTTATATAGTATATAGCATAAGGATGATATTGGATTAGGATTGATGGAAGTTCTCTCCCAAGTGCTTCAAGTATGTGTTAATTAAACAAAAAGAAACATCTGACTCGTATGATATCCCATATGTGAGTAGCATCACACAACTCTAAATCTTTCACTATAATCACTAAATTTCAGAGTAAATCATTGTAAAATAATACTTTCACTCTAATAACTTTGCAGGCATTCAGGAATGATATCATGACTAATGTTATTAAACCCAAAGGAACCAAAAGAGGTTTAGCTATGACTGAATTCCCGTATATCTATCCTTTGCCTAACCTGGATCCAGATTTAAAGAATTCAGATAATCCATTTCTTCTAGAAAGTCTTCTAGGTGCATGTTTCCCTCTCCATTCAGTACCACCCTCTTGAAGATTGTAAAAAATTGATTTAATCCAGGGAGAGTTTTGTAAATACAGGTCATATCCCAACTTCCTGCTCTCAGAAGATTCTCTTATGCAATGAATCATTGACTAGTTTGCATTCACAAGTGCAATATGGATCCAGTCCACAAGTGACACAAACTAGAGAGACTTTCCTTTATTTTATTAGAGTCCACATGTCAGGAATCTCAGATTAAAATGTAAGCAATTGTTTTAATTATCATATTTGAACTTTTTCATGAAGAGTTAGGAATCAATTTCTGTAGTGCATTAATGATAGAACACAAGAAAAGTTTAGTAAAGGACTGCAACCTCTCATAAGAAAGTTACCTCAGGAGAGAAGGATCATTTGCAACATGTGAGAATAAGATCTACTCTAACAAAAGCAAGAGGATGAGGATGTGGTGTTAGAGAAAATTAAAGACTAATAAACGAATAAACTACTGTTTAATTAAGTTTAATTAATTATTAAACTACTGATACGAAGCCTTTGCAAATCAACTGTGCCATTCTTCTGAGTAGCCTGAATTTGAAACATTGTACTGGCCAGACAAAGGCACTAATTAAGTATCTTATTTTTCACAAATAAAGTACTGCTTAAATATCCACAGCTGGAAAAAATAGTAAAAATAATTTGTCAGAATAATCTTATCAGAATATTTTACTTCCTTGGCTTCTTCTTCTTCCTGCCCACCACCCTTTGTTAATGGGCCAGAGGCAGAAACCCAATCCTTTGTCAAAGGATATCTGCAACACAATAGCAACAGAAACTAACACAATGGGACCCATCTAGACAGAAACTCACTACATGACAGCTGGGAAGATTACATCAGCCAGCAGGGCTAGCTAAGAATCCCACCCTCTGGGAGTCTGACAACCAATCAAGATACTATTTCAGGGGCCCAGGAAGTTCAAAGCCAGAGAAAGCATAAAACCTGGGGACTCGCTGTATCTCGCTCCCTTTTCTGTTCAGAAACTCAAGCCATGTGATCCTGTCTACCATTAAACCATCTTTCCAAGCAGTCTTCATGTTTCCATTTTTCATTTCCTCCCCACTTAGAGCAAAACCCTGAAGGATATTTCTTCCTATATGTGCCATATCTGTCATCAGACATTGGCGATCATGGCGATCATGACGTTACTTCCTTGGCTAGGTATTTTATTTCTTTTTTATTATTTTCAAACTCTGTTCTTGAAAGTTCAAGGGATTGAATACAAAAACTTTCAGCAGACCTTTGAAAAGCCCAGTGGGGACTCCAGTCCTTTTTATTACTTGCTAATCATCTACCCCATTCTTTGTCTGCAGGAAGCTACACTATAAAAGTAGATATTGCAAGATTTTTGAAATACAATTTCATTTGGGTGAGGAAATGATTTAATCATGACAAAGACTTCATTCAACAATAGCTCTGAGAAAACCATAAACTCCATTTATATTTTTTGCTTTCTGAACAATGGTATTAAATCTTAGTAACATGAAAATGAAATTATACTAAATAAATCAGAGAAGTGATACATCTACTCTGGCATCCTATTTTTGTACCAAGAACTTCCATATGCAGAACAACAAGTTAATTTCTCTCCTATTGTTTCCAATCAATAATCCAATAACAGAATAAGTTAAAAACAAAATGACATATTGAGTGAGGATTTTGGAAATTACCACAATCTATCACATTACTTCAAATGTAATTTGACTTTCAACAGAGTTGTGCATTCCCACTTCAGTCATTACTCAAAATCTCCTGAGATTTTTTTTTAATAATACTCAAAGGAACATTTTTTAAAATAAAATCTCTGTTCTCATATAAGCTAAGTGGAATATAACAGAAGATCAATTATTGTTGGATAAATAAGATGTAGTAAGTCATTGTATCCTAATATGTATATCTGTATCACATAATACTTTTCATTAAGTTTTCTAAGTTATGATTTTGATTTAGCTGGAAAATCTATGGTCTATGTTATAGTGTTGATTATGATTCTTTACTTGACACACCTAAGTAAATTAATGAGATTTATTATTTGTTTAGATTTCTTTTTCATGAAGGAGTGGATTGTAGTCAGCAATACAAGAATCTTGAAGTTAATTCTGCTTACTTTAACTCTAACTTAATCAAAAATTACTCATTATTGTGAAAAGAGAAAGGCATCATTTATGTTGTATAAGATATTTATTGACGTGTCAATAAATTTACTTTACTTTTATTTTATAAATGTACATTTAAAATGTACATTTATAAATTTACTTAATATTTACTTCACCACCAAACATAATCCATAATTATCCATTTTTGAATCTGGGAATCTTATCAATTTTTTAATTGTACATTTGCTGTTTGGTATGTAGATGTTTTATACTTCATATATCTTACCCATTAATATAATATAATCACAGCTATTTTTATAGCTTTTTTTTAGACATGGGTATGGATAGAGTTGCTTAAATTTGGCACAAAATTTATGTATATACATTTTTTAAAAAATTAGATTTATATGCTGCCCTTCTCTGGAGACTCAGGGCAGCTTACAATGCCTTAAGCAATAGCCTTCATACTTTTCTTTTCCTATTATTTCTATCTCTTTCATATTCATTAGAATTTAGTAGAAAAGGTATTCAAAAAACTAAAAAGATAAAAAGAAAATATATTTTTTAAAAAGAACATACATTTTAACTGAAATTACCATCTTAATTTTTATGCACATAATTTATGTTTTTAGTATATGCAGTAACTACTCTTTCTATCCTCTTAGGGGTCACCTTTGCTTATTAAAGAGATATATTTTTTTAAAAAAATATGCATTTTAAATGCATTGCTGTAAGATAATATAAGCAAACAGGATAAAGGAGCTAAATGATTAATGTATGTGTATGTGAACACACTTCTGCCTTTAAAAGGATAACTCTATTCCGAATGTATTACTTTTTAGAATACGTAAGTGAAATAAATATGCAGGCCTAATGTTCAATAAGTCTACATAATAACTTTGCTATTACATTCTTAAACAAAATATTAGCTGTGAAAGAAGCTGATTTACCTGCAGAGCTGAAACTGGAAAATATCATATTTTAATGATGTGTATATTATAATAATTTCAGTGTTCCTATATAATGAAGAAATGGGGTTAAAAAAAAGAAGCCAAAGGGAAACATAGAACAAACTAAAATTCTAATAACTGAAGGGGAAGAGGAAATTCTGCATACAATCACAATATTTTAAATTTGTGCACAACATGGGGGTGGGGGAGACAGGAACAGATAGGAGCTGAAAGAGAATGGAAAAGTCTACTTCTATGAATTTAGTTTTAGTTTCTAGATTAACAGATTTGGAAAGACAACTGGATTCAATTCATGATATGAAAGAATTTAAACTATATACTTAAAATGCTCATGCTTTATAGTACAGAGCTAGATCAATACCCTGCCATTTTTATATGCATATTTTATTCAGATACATTTGCAATAAGTTAACTATGAGCATATGTGGGACTGAAAACATGTGCTTTATTAAATATGGAATTCTTTTTCATAGTCTTCAAAATATTAATTATATTTACATATATGTGTGTTTAGTTAAATCAGGTTTTCCGAAGAGAGTTGAATACGGATAACTATCAAGCTGTTCTTCATGCCAGTTGAGGATTATAGGACTTGATATGGAGCTCATCTGTGCATTTCCAGTTTTGAGAAAATTGTACTGAAAATTCATGTAATCTATAATTAGAGATTCTATATGAAATTGTATATGCATGCTAGAATTTATATACTTCATGTTCAAATTGTTTAAAACATAACCTCAGATATTTATTATGAGAAACTTAGTACACAAAAGACAAATTATAACTATAGCATTTTTCAGCTTGGGATTTTGGAAGTTTCATCTTCTGCATTTATTTCTGTTCCAAATATTTTTAGAGATTGACACTATAATTTTAAATTCCAGCAACCCTATCTCTTTTATGATAGTGACTGATCAGCACACATATATACTATTATTGTATTTTCTGAGTAATGTATGCAATATTATACCAGTTATTTCAAATATTCTCCTTGTACTATATTATATTATAAATGTTATAATGAATGCACTGCAGAGGAACCAAACTGAAATTACTGAATTTATACTTTTGGGATTTGGGGAGCTCCATCATCTGCAGATCTTCCTGTTCCTTGTGTTTTTAGTGATCTTCATTTCAACTATGGTGGCCAATTTCCTTACTGTTATTGTAATTGTACTTGCTCAATCTCTGCACACGCCAATGTATTTTTTTTTAGGAAATTTAGCCTGCTTGGAAATGATATATAGTTCAGCCATTCTTCCCAGGATGATAGCTGCTCTTATGACTGGAGACAACACCATCTCTGTAAAAGGATGCATGACACAGTTTTATTTTGGTTCATTCCTGGTTTGTACAGAATGTTATCTCCTGTCTGTGATGTCTTATGACCGTTTCTTAGCTGTTTGCAAGCCTTTACATTATGCAACTCTTATGAATAGCAAGGTCTGCATACAGCTGGCAGCAGGCTCATGGCTCAATAGTATTTTAGCCATTACCATGTATTTGGGCTTGATTTTACAATTGCAATTTTGTGGGCAAAATGAAATTGACCATTTCTTTTGTGAGGCTCTTCCACTGCTGAAACTCTCCTGCAGTGACACATTTCTGGTAAAGCTTGTTACTTTCATTGTGGTTTTGATTATCACTTTCCCTCCTTTTGTTTCAACTTTGATCTCCTATATCTATATTATCGTTGCCATCCTGAAAATCCCATCTACCACAGGCAGACAAAAAGCTTTTTCTACTTGCTCTTCTCACTTGATTGTTGTTTCTATTTTCTATGGAGCCATTGTGATTGTTTATCTCATACCAAAAACAGAGGAAGTGAGAGATTTCAATAAGATATTTTCTCTCTTGTATACAGTCCTGCCCCCTTTACTCAATCCTCTCATATACAGTCTGAGAAATAAGGATGTTAAAGATGCTCTGAGAAAAGTTTCAGGAAAGTTGTTGGATAGACAATGTGTAAATCAATGATCCAAAACCTGATAGACTCTTACAACTTCCAAATTAACATGAACAATTTGCAATTGTTGATTTTGCTTAAATGGTGCATGGTTATCTATGGAGTGTATTTATTGAATTAAATTGATTTATTTGTTTGTTTATGTATTTATGAAATTCATTTGCCATCTATCTTGTATCCAACAACTCTGGGCAGCTTACAACTTTTACATTATTTTACTACATGATATGCCACCCAAATCCAAATTCTAATACAAAAAGTACCATTCTTTACTGTTGTTTGATATATTAATTTTATCTTGGGAGGGTGCATGTGTCTGTATGTGTGAGTGGGTTTGGGAAAGATTGAAATTTAAATTATTAGAATGGAAGGAGTGGGTTTGGAATGGCTGGAACTAGGGAGAATGAGGGAACCGGGGACAGGTAGTGGAGTCCCCTCTGCTGAGTGTCCAAGCAGAAGCAGATGGGGGCTTAGATATGAGTGGGGTGCCTTGCCTGCCAGAGAAGTAGCAGGTCGCTGAGGTGGGGAAGGGGATCTCTGAGAGGATGGAGAACCAGAACATTGCGGTTATGACTGGGACAGGTAGATATGGTGGAATCCAAGGGGTAGGCCGCTCTC
This sequence comes from Coluber constrictor foxii, assembly GCA_038048745.1. NCBI lineage: Eukaryota > Metazoa > Chordata > Lepidosauria > Squamata > Colubridae > Coluber > Coluber constrictor. The sequence continues at coordinate 65,174,254 of CM075961.1, read as the reverse complement.
GGGGAACTAGGATTCACTGCCTCAGAGTGATTACTTGTTCCGTCCCCTTTGGTTTTGGTTCACTGGGATCACCTCATATACCTGGTGACTTGGGATGTCAGGGCTCTGGCCTCAGGCTGCTGCTGTTTAATGCCAGGTCTGTTGTTAACAAGGCTCCCCTTGTTACGACTTAATCCTGGAGGAGGGGGCTGACCTGGCATGTATAACTGAGACGTGGCTAGGCCAGGAGGAGGGTGTGCCCTTCTCAGAGATGTGCCCAGTCGAGTTTCAGATATTGCATCAGTCATGACCCCAGGAAAGGGTGGAGCTATTGTCCAGAAGCTATTGTCCAGAAGAGTCTTTGTCCTCGCAGGATCCCTTTCCCGGAGATTGTTGGGTGTGAGTCTCTCCTCTTGAAGTTGAACTCATGGGTTCAGTTGGGCTTGTTGTTGACATACCTGCCTCCCAGCTGCATGACAACAATCCTGCCTGTGCTTTTGTTACTAGAGGCAACAGCCAGATTGGCGGTAGAGTTCCCCAGACTTATGGTACCGGTGGACTTCAACCTGCTGTCACTTGGCGAATCCTCAGATGTGGCTCAGGAATTCATGGCTTCCATGAAATTCATGGACCTGACCCAGGTAGTTCAGGGTCTGATCCATAAGGGGGGACATACGATTGACCTGGTGTTTCCCTCGGGGCAGTGGAGACAGGATCTGGAAGTAAGGGGTATAGAGGTTTTTCCCTTGTTGTGGTCAGATCATTTCCTGTTGAGGTTGGACTTTAAGATACCACTCCTCTGTTGCAGGGAGGCAGAGGAGGGTGGAACCACACAATTAAGTGGTTCCACCCCAGATGCCTAATGGACCCTGAAGGGTTTCAGAATGAGTTGGGGAGATACCTGACTCCCTTGCCCACAGTCCAGCTAAGACCCCGGTGGCTTTCTGGAATAGGGCAGCATCTGGGGCATTGGACCGGATTGTGCCTTTGCAGCCTCTCAATAGCAGTTTCCCTGATTTACCAAGGAGCTCCAGGAAATGCAGCACCAGAAGAGACGTCTAGAGTGATGCTGGAGGACCAGTAAATCCAATTTGACCAAACATTCTTGAGAGACTTTATTGGGACTTATTTAGTGGTGGTACGGGCAGCAAAATGTTCACATTTTTCTGCACTTATTGCACTTATTACACCTGCTGATTCTCACCCAGCTACCCTATTTAGGATGACTCGCTCCCTCCTTAATGCAGGGAGAGTGGAGGAGCCCTTGCAGGGTAGAACTGAGGATTTTGTGCAGTTTCTGTTGGATAAAGTTGCTCAGATTCAGATGGACCCGGACTCTGATTGGACAATACCAACCGAGATGGCAGAGGCGGGTCTTAGTCCTATCGTGTGGGAGGAGTTTGAGCCAGTGACTCCTTAGGAAGTGGACAAGGCTGTAGGTGTGATGAGTTCCTCCACTTGTTTGTTGGACCCATGCCTCTCCTGGCTGGTTTCGGCCAGCAGGGGGTTGAACGAGGCTGGGTCCAGGCTTTGATTAATGTATCCTTGAGGGAGGGATCCTTCCCACAACCATTAAAGGAAGCAGTTGTAAGGCCCCTCCTCAAGAAGCCTTCCCTGGACCCAGCAGAATTAAAGAACTTTCGTCTAGTCTCCAATCTACCCTTTGTGGGAAAGGTTGCACAGAAAGTAGTGCACTTCAGCTCCTTCAATCATTGGATGAAATAAATTATCTGGACCCTTTTCAGTCTGGCTACAGCATGGAAACTGCCTTGGTCACACTGATGCATGATTTCTGGCGAGCCCAAGATGGGGCTGATTCCTCTATCTTGGTGCTACTTGACCTCTCAGCAGCTTTCAATACCATTGACCATGGTATCCTTCTGGGACGACTAAGGCAGTTGGGAGTGGGAGGAACTGTATTACAGTGGTTCTCCTCCTATCTCTCTGGTCAGTCACAGTCAGTGTTGGTAGGAGATTGGTAGGAGGGACCCTTAGGCCCCTCGTTTGTGGGGTGCCTCATGACTCAGTCCTCTCTCCCCTGTTATTTAACATCTACATGAAGCCGCTGGGTAAAATCATCCGACGATATGGAATGGGGTAGCAGCAATACACTGATGATACCCAGCTGGATATCTCCATCCCCCTCTCAGTTCAGTGATGATGTGCCAGTGCCTGGAGGCTATGAGGGCCTAGATGGGAATCAACAGGCTCAGGCTTAACCCAGACAAGACTGAACGGCTGTGGATATTGCCTCCTAAAGACTGTGTTGATTGTCCATCCTTGGTCCTGGGGGGGGGGGGGGGGAGAGAATTGTCTCCCTCAGAACAGGCTTACAATTTGGTGCCCTCCTAGACTCATAGCTAAGATTGGAACAACATCTGAAAGCTGTGGCTAGGGGGACCTTAGTACAGGTTCTCCTGGTGCACCTATTGTGACCCTACTTGGATCAGAAGGTTCTCCTCACTTATGTCCTTGTCACCTCATGGTTGGATTACTGCAAAGCACTCTACATGGGGCAACCTTTGAAAAGTATTCGGAAACTACAGTTGGTCCAGAATGCAACTGCGCAGGCTATTGTGGGTGCACCTAGATACACCCACATTACACCAATTCTCCACGAGCTGCATTGGCTCCCTATCGGTCTCCGAATGCAATTCAAGGTGTTGGTTATTACTTTAAAGCCCTACATGGCTCAGGGTCAGGCTATCTTCAAGACTGCCTTCTACCACATAGCTTCCATTGACCGCTAAGATTCGACAGAGTTGGTCTCGTCTGGGTCCCGTCAGCTAAACAATATTGGTTGGCGGACCTGTGGGGGAGGGCCTTCTCTGTAGTTGCCCCGGCTCTCTGGAATCAATTACCTCCTGAGGTCCAGACCTCCCCCACCCTATTGGCTTTCCAGAAAGCAGTGAAGATCTGGTTTTTCCAGCAGGCCTGGGGCCATTGATCTCACTATGGCGATCTTGTGAGACCCGGGCCATGGAATGGAGTGTATGGGTTTTTAATGTTCTTTTTTTAAAAAAATTACGGGATATTGTTCCATTGTTTTTTTGCTGTAAACCGCCTAGAGTCCCTAGGGATTTGGGCAGCATAGAAATGTGACAAATAACAAATAAATAAATAAATAAATAAATAAATAAATAAATAAATAAATATTTGGCCTGAAAATGGCTGCAGAACTTTGATATAGATTAGTAAATTATAGAGTTCAAACTTTGATTAATCCAAAGGATTTGTAAGTAGGGCATCACATCAACGATCTTGAATGGCTCTTGAATGGACCTACATTGTTGGGGGCAATACACCAACTCTGTAAAGAGAATGTAGAAAATGCTGTAAAGCACTATGAAGTGGTATGTAAGTCTAAGTGCTATTGCTATTGAAGATCTCAGCATAAAAGAATATGTAACTTGTCTATGTAATTTGGTTTTATTTTCTTTATCTTGCCTCCCATTTTATACTGTGGAGGGGGAGTGTCTCACAAACAGTAAAAGCTATAATTATAGTAAAAAATAAAAATAAAAACTCAGTTAACCCTACCACTCTAAACCACAGTGCATTTTCAAACATCCATAGAAAACATTTCTGGCCTCACACAACCCCCAATGCTTGTGGGAAAAGCTATTTTTTCAAAGCTTTTTAGAAGACTAAGATGGTAGGGGTCTTCTGGATGTCAGAGAAAATAGTATTTTAAAGGGCAGAGTCAGCAATCAAGGAGGCATGCTACCTGTTAGATGGCAAAATTGGTGGAAGAGCCTGGATGGGATAGTGAGCCAAAAACTGAGAGGCCATCCTGCATATAATCTGATTCCATTGGCATTCTGGGCTTTAAACATGAACATGAATTATGTTTAACCAGTATCATGAATAACAATTGGAAAGAATCTGGAAGCCAGACTGTCCACACAACAGTGGCATACACATGTGTAAAATCTGAGGCATTGAGAACTGTGTGTTCCAGCAATCCATCCAGGAAATGATTATGAGTGACTCTTGGTGAAATTAGTGTATAAAATCAATCTGTGCAAAGACTCCATCCTTCACAGCTGTTCCTTGAGCAGAAGACATGAGTCCAGGAGGATGCCCACAAATTTTGTCAGAGGAGTACAACCTCACCAGAAGTCAAATATCCAGAACATGGTGAAATGCTACCAGTTCGCACCAGTTCAGGGGAACCAGTAGTGATAAAAACTACTGGTTGGGTGAACCAGTAATAAAAAAAGCTACTGGTTCCTTGGAACCAGTATTTCTGATGATCAGCTGTGCCACAAAATTTAAAATCACTAGAAAGCAGGAATTCCTGCTTTATAGTGAATCTAAATCACGGGGCACAGTTGATCACTGCCCTCACTGCTCTACTTACCTTCCCAAGCCTTCTTTTGATGTGTACTGTGCATTTCAGGCCTCTGGAGGGCATCCGGGGGCAATGGGAAGGACATTTTCATCCTCCCCAAGCTCCTAGAAAGACTCTGGAGCTTGGGGAAGAGCAAAAAATGATCCTTCTGGTCCCACCGGAAGTTGGCAAATAGGCCGTTTCTGGCTTCTAAAGAGCCTCCACGGGGGTGGGGAAGGTCGATTTTTCCCTCCCCAGGCTCTGAAACCTGGGGAAAGAGAAAATCAGGCCTATCAGACACACCATGCCATTGCATGCCAGAAGCGAGAGGTGGGCTGCATAGAATTCTGGATGTGGGCATGCATACATGTAATCCCCCTATCCCTATCCCCCCACTCCTGGCATGCAATGGCAAAAGGGTTAGCCATTCCTGACCTACACCATGTATTTTCCCAGCAGTTTCATGTAAATGCTTAAAAAAAATAATTGAAAGACTGAACTACTAAGAAACTTAGTCTTGGACTAAACCTAACATTGCCAATTGTAACAGAACCAGTGAACCAGTACCTCACTCACAACCTCCAAAGTTTGTTCAGAAGAATATATTAAATGGGGTTGAGAGTCTTCAACGAGTCCTTCACAACTACAACCAAAGTCTGTCTCAGTGCTGTAATCTAGCCTGAAATGTGTACAGTCAGTCAACTTATTGTAAATTGTTTGTTAAAAACAATTGGATACATTTTTATTAGCTGCCTGCTAAAGACAGAAATGAATAAAGCTAAAAAAACTACTTCTATGAATCTAAGAAGAACTTACATGGATGCCTTCAGCTTGTTTGCAGCTTGTTTGGAGGTTCTAGCAGGGGAGTGTAGCTATGGTATACTCTTGACTGAAGTGGTACACTCCTTTTATCTGGGATAGTTGTCCTCTTCCACCGAGGACAGGGAGGGACGCACAGGGAGCAGTGATGAATGAAGTTTTCTTCCTGAAAAATTGGTTGTTTAGAGATATTGTATAGTTCAACCTTACTGTTCAAGATACTGCCTACTTTTTGAAAGGAAATAAAATCATTTCTCTAAAATGATATATTGCACAATGGTGCATTTCATTTCTTTGCTGGTTAGATTGGAATGCTAAAAAGATAAAAATGATACAATGATAAAATATATAATAAAGATAAAAATTGCTTTGTGGCAACTTTTGAGAAATCAGCATTAGGCAAATCAAAACTGAATTGCTTTTAAAAGTTACTGATTTGGGAAATCAGCTTTCCAATGGAGTAGCTATAAAGATGGGCATTGTGTTATATCACTAATTGCTTAATTGCATCCTGGTTTCCTCATGAACTTCAGAAAATGTCTGCAGCGTAATATGAAATTGAAGAAAACAGAACTATGAATAAATACATGTAAATTGATTTAGATCAGATCAATCAACCATTAAAAATGAATGGATTGGGGAACAGTTTTTATTTCTTGATATAAAGCTGCAACAAAATTTTCCTCTTCAATTCCTTGATCTGCTTTGTTTTCAATCATGTTATCATATTTATCCATGTTGCTATGACTTTTCTTTTGTATTCTAAGCAAATCCTGTTCATACACATTTCCCATTCCACAAGACAGATAAAATTTGCATAACGCAATGCAAATAATATTTTTAGAATGGTTAAAATTCTGATTTTCCAGACAATGAAATGTACATAATGTATCTTACAATTCAATCATTCTTGAATATTTTTTTTAAAAAATTATTTGGAAAATTAAGGTTAAAATACAAACTCCAAAAATAAAAAATAAATAAAAGAAATTGTACAAAAACAAAGATAGACAAAACATTAGAAAAGAAAAAAAGGACAAAAAGACATATATGTATCTCAGTCTTCTGGTTGAATACTGATAAATATATAAAAGTTTAGATAAAATAAGTATCTCTAGTTTTTCATTTATTATGTTCTGATCTATTTGCATCAAATGGTTTTATTTTTATTTATTTTTTGTTTTGTTTTTTTCATTTTGTACTATATAATATTGTAATGATAAAAGATTACAATAAAACTTATTTACTTCACAACTTGTTGCAATTATACATTATCTGAAGTAAAATTATCTTAAAAACTAAAATATTCAGAATACATATAAAAAAATGGATAAACTATTTTTAATTTAAGAGATCAATTCTGACTTAGATCAGTTAGCAGATATCTCACAATTTTCCCAGACATCAATAAAATGCATCAAAACCAAAAAAGTGTGATGCTAAAAGTTTAAAAGGCTTAGGGCCTGGGTACTTGCAGGACCGCCTACTACCACCAATAGCCTCCCACCAGCCAGTACGCTCTCATAGAGAGGGGCTCCTTTGGGTGCCGTCAGCCAAACAATGTCGGCTGGCAGCCCCCAGGGGGAGAGCTTTCTCTGTGGGGGCACCTACTATCTGGAATGAGCTCCCCCCAGAGATACGGAGGATCCCGGATTTGCCTACCTTCGGCCTACCTTCTATTTCGCCAGGCGAGCCTGGCCTAACCACTCCCCGTTTTTAGTGTCAAATTTTAAAAAAATTTTAAATTATATTGGGGTGTTTTAATTCTGTCCGGGCCAAATTCATTTAATCTGTTTTTAGTTGGTTTTTAAATTTTGTACGTATGTATTTTTATTGTTGGCTGTACACCGCCCTGAGTCCTTCGGGAGTAGGGCAGTATATAAATCCAATAAATCCTAAATCCTAAATCCTAAATTATAATAGCAATTTATATTCTAATGAAGTATACAAAAATCCATTGATATTATAATCTTGTTTAACAGGTCAAGTTAAAGGTTATAAACAAAGCACCATGTGAACAATTAGGCGAATCTTTGCTTTATTTAATTGATTTGCTGTCCATCTCATTTCGAAGTTACTGAGCAGCTTAAAGCATTTAAAGCATAATAAAAGATAACCACCTATATTTCTAAAATAATAAAAACAGAATTATACTCAAAGATAAAATTACAATTAAAAAAATGAGAGGGAAACAGCAGGATGCACAGGGGGCATGGGATTGCCTCTTAATTCATTAACCAATGTGATGCTTTTCCCATTGGGGCACCAAGCCACCTGCAGAGTGCCCTTATGGAAAGTTGGAAGGTGGGAACCCATCTTACCTCAAGGGTAATGCATTTATAATCAAAATCTAATTCTCAAAATTGCTTACAATTAAAAGCTATATAAATATATATACCAATTAATAATAAGAATACAACAGTGTTATATTTATTTCATTTTAATTAGGCACAGATCACCAAGACAAAGACTTTAATGGTCCCACAAAGACAATTTTATTATGCAAAAGTTAATTTGTCATCTTAATGCTAATTCTATTATTGTTTCTATCTTCCTGCTGAAGTACTTCCCATCTATCCTACTGTATAACCTTTCTATTAGTATAAATTTACAACTATATTTTAATAATTTAGGGGGCCTGATGGCTTAGCAGTTAAAGACACTGAGCTTGTCAGCTTTCCAGCTGACAGCGTGTTTGAGACCCAAGCTAGCAAAGACCCAAGCTTACTGGCAAAGGGAGCTGGAGACCCATGCATCTCAGAAGGGAGAATGCCTAGGGGAGATCTAGTTCTGCTCCCAGGATACCAAAGGCCTTCTCCCATCCAGGTACTAGAGACGCAGGGATCTCAGAAGGAGCATTTTTAAGACTTTACTTTTAGATGTGTTTTAATCCACTTAACACCTTTGGCTTAATACATTAATTTTATTTTGGAGAGGGTGTGCATGTGTGTTTGTATGAGGGTATTGGGATGGAGGGGGTGGAAGGAATGGGTTTGGAGAAGCTGAATTTGGGGAGAATGAGGGAGCAGGGGGCAAGGAATGGAGCCCCCTCTGTTGAGTGTGCAAACAGAAGCAGTTGGGGGTTCAGATATGACCCTCGGCTCAGAATGAGTGGGGTGCCTTGCCTGCTGGGGAGGAAGGGGGCCATTGAAGTGGGGGAGGGGATATCTGGGGTGTTGGAGAGCCAGAGTATTGCGGTTATGACCGGGAGAGGTAAATATGTCAGGAGACAAGGTGTAGGCCGCTCTTGGGGAACTAGGACTCGCTGTCTCAAAGAGATTCTTCTTCCAGCCCCTCTGATTCTAGTTCACCGGGCTCACCTTGTATACCTGGTGACTCAGGATGTCAGGGCCCTGGCCTCAGGCTGCTGCTGCTTAATGCCAGGTCTGTAGTTAACAAGGCTCCCCTCGTTCGGGACTTAATCCTGGAGGAGGGGCTGACCTGGCATGCATAACTGAGACCTGGCTGGGCCAGGAGTGGGATGTGCCCCTCTCAGAGATGTGCCCAGATGGGTTCCAGATATTGTATCAGCTGTGATTCCAGGGAAGAGGTGGAGGAATGTCTGCCATTGTCCGGAAGAGTTTTTGCCCTCGCAGGATTCTGCCCCTGAGATTGTTGGGTGTGAGTCTCTCCTTTTGAGGTTGGACTCAGGGGTTCAGTTGGGCTTGTTGCTGATGTACCTGCCTCCCAGCTGCATTACAATAGCCCTGCCTCTGCTGTTAGAGCGATAGTTGAGCTGGCGGTGGAGTTTCCCAGGCTTATGATACTGGGGGACTTCAATTTGCCATCACTTGGTGAATCCTCAGATGCAACTCAGGAGTTCATGGCTTCCATGACAACCATGGACCTGACCCAAGTAGTTCAGGGTCCGACTCATAGAGGAGGGGGGGACACACTTGACCTGGTGTTTTTCTCAGGGCAGTGAAGATATGATCTGGAATTAAGGGTTATAGATGCTTCTCCCTTGTCTTGTCAGATCATTTCCTGCTGAGGTTAGAATTCAGGACGCTACTCCTCCGTCGCAGGGAGGTGGAACCAATTAAGTGGTTCCACCTCAGGCACCTAATGGACCCTGAAGGATTCCAGAAGGAGCTTGGGAAGATACCTGACTCCCTTTTCCACAGACTGGCTGAGTCCCTGACGGCTGCCTGAGATAGGGTGGCATCTGGGGCACTGGACCAGATTGCACCTTTGTGACCTCTCCATGGGGGTGGATCCAGGAAAGCTCCCTGATTTACCGAGGAGCTCCAGGAGATGAAGCGCCAGAAGAGATGTCTACAGCAATGCTGGTGGACCAGTAACTCTGAATCTGACTGAACACTTTTAAGAGCCTTAAGAGCAAAATGTGAGCATTTTGCCCCCCTATCGCCACTAAATAAGCAAAATGCTCACATTTTCCTGCACTTATTGCATCCGCAGATTCGCATCCAGCCACCTATTCATGGTGTCTCCCTCCCTCCTTAATATAGGGTGAGTGGAGGAGCCCTTGCAGCATAGAGCTGAAGAGTTTGTGCAGTTTCTGTCAGATAAAGTCACTCAGATTCAGATGGACCTGGACTCTGATTGGGCAATTCCGACCGAGATGATGGGGGCAGGTCTTAGTCCCATTGTATGGGATGAATTTGAGCCTGTGACTCCTAAGGAAGTGAACAAGGCTGTAGGTGTGATGAGTTCCTCTACTTGTTTGTTGGACCCGTGCCATCCTGGCTGGTCTTGGCCAGCAGGGAGGTGACATGAGGCTGGCTCCAAGCTTTAGTTAATGTGTCCTTGAGGGAAGAGGCCTTCCTGCAACCATTAAAGGAGGCGTTTGTAAGGCCCCTCCTCAAGAGGCTTTTCCTGGACCCAGCAGAATTAAAGAAATTTGTGGGAAAGGTTTTAAAGAAAGTGGTGGCACTTCAGCTCCTGCAGTCATTGGAGGAAACAGATTATCTAGACCCTTTTCAGTCTGGCTTCAGGCCTGGCTACAGCATGGAAACTGCTTTGGTCACTCTGATGGATAATCTCTGGCAAGCCTGAGATGGGGGTAATTCCTCCATCTCGGTACTACTTGACCTCTCAGAGGCTTTCGATACCATTGACCATGGTATCCTTCTGGGATGACTAAGGGAGCTGGGAGTGGGAGGCACCATGTTACGGTGGTTCTTCTCCTATCTCTCTGGTTGATCACAGTTGGTGTTGGTAGGAGGACAGAGGTCGACCCCTAGGCCTTCATTTGTGGGGTGCCTCAGAGCTCAGTCCTCTCTCCCCTCCTATTTAACATCTACATGAAGCCACTGGCTGAGATCATCCGACAATACCGAGTGAGGTATCAGCAATACACTGATGATATCCAGCTGTATATCTGTACCCCACATCCATTCAGTGATGTGTTGGATGTGATGAGCAGATGCCTGGAGGCTGTGAGGGTCTGGATGGGAGTCAACAGGCTCAGACTTAACCCAGACAAGACCAAATGGCTGTGGGTATTGCCTCCTAAAGACTATGTTGGCGGTCCATCCTTGGTTCTGGGGGAGGAGAAATTGTTCCCCTCAGAATGGGTTCACAATTTGGATGTCCTCCTAGACTCACAGCTAAGATTAGAGCAACATCTGACAGCTGTGGCTAGGAGGACCTTTGCATAGGTTCGCCTGGTGCACTAATTGCAACCCTACTTGGATCGGGAGGCTCTCCTCATGGTCACTCATGCCCTTGTCACCTCACGGTTAGATTATTGCAACATGCTCCACCCTTGAAAAGTGTTCAGAGACTAGAGTTGGTCCTGAACGCAGCCATGCGAGCTGTTGTGGGTGCACCTAGGTACACCCACATTACACCAATTCTCCGCATGCTGCACTGGCTCCCTATTGGTCTCCAGTCACAATTCAAGGTTTTGGTTATTATCTTTAAAGTCCACATGGCTCAGGGCCAGGGTATCTTCAAGACTGCCTTCTACCACATAACTCCCAATGACCAGTAAGATCCCACAGAGTTGGTCTCCTCCGGGTCCCATCAACTAGACAATGCCAGTTGTCTTCTCTGTGGCTGCCCCAGCTCTCTGGAACCAGTTACCTCCTGAGGTCTGGACCATCCCCATCCTATTGGCCTTCTGAAAAGCAGTGAAGACCTGGCTTTTCCAGCAGGCCTGGGGCCGTTGATCTCACTCTTGCAATCTGGAGAGATCCGGCCATGAATGGTGGAATGAGTTTTAATGTTTTTAATGTTTTTAATTCTTAAATGTTTTTTATAATGATTTTAAATGCATTATGAGCCACCCTGAGTCTTCGGAAAGGGGCGGCATACAAAATGAATTAATAAATAATAAGTGCCAACAATGGAATGAGCTCCTGTTCCTTGCCCCAGCTTCTGCCAACCTAGTATGTACATGTGAATAGATAAATAGGTATTACTTTGGTGGGAAGTTAACAGTATTCCGTGTGCCTTTGATATATATTCATGCTGGCTTGACAACACTAGCTCCCTCATCTAAGAAACAGATAAGCACCACACTATAGAGTCAGACACAACTGAACAGGGAAACCTTTACCTTTATTTAATCTATACAGGTCAATCTCTATGTTTATGTTGATACCACTATATTTGTAGCAATATATTTTCTTATCTTAACTATTTCCTAGTTCTTTGAGCCTTTGGTATTTCCCCAGGTTTTCAGGTCTTATAGCCAAACTCAGCTCTTTTGCACTTGAAAATCATTTTCATTTCTCTGTAGACTTGCAAAAGGGGCAATCACTTCAGCATTCACATTCCTGTCTTCCTGGAATTGATTTTGGGAACTCTGCATCTGGTTTGTTTTAGTTACTCCTTTTGCAGATTCTAGTCCAGAATCTTTTTTCCGTTCTGTTTTTTTTATCTCCATCTCTCATGGATCTTGCAGTTCCAATATTTGCAGTTTCTTCCACTCTCCAGGAATTCAATTCCTTCAAGGAATTGAATTGAAGCAAGCAATTGAATTGCTTGCTGCTTGACTTTGTAGTAAAGGTTTTCTCCCTACTTCTTTACTGGTTTTCTAGCTCAACTTATTTCTTGCCACACCTACCTACAGATCTGATTTCTGTCCATTTTAAGGGATCCACAATTAAAATGAAAGCAAGCTGTTTTAAACTTTGTTTCCAGGCAGCACCAAAGATCTGGAGCTCAGGAAGAAAAGGGAAATGCCTGCTCAGGCAGCATTGTAAGTTCATTCTTCTATAAATAAGCTGTTAATAGTGAGATAATAGATTTATTAATAATACAATTGTAGTAAAAGTTTGGCATGATGTAAACTCCATTTCTTCCCTCAAGGGCAAGACCAGAGAAAGTTGAGTTCCAATCCTCAACTTTCAAAGCCAATTCAGACAATAATTTTAGAAAATTGATGGTTTGGTTAAATCACATTTTGACATGTTCAGAAAGTGCATTGTATGTCCTAAAATAAGTTTTGCTTACTTAAAGCATGTTCATTCATGTATAGACATATCAGGGGTGAAATGCTTCCAGTTTGGACTGGCTCGGGTGAGTAGGCAGCGATGGCGGCAGGCAGTTTGGAGAACCAGTAGCAAAAATCCCTACCCCCCCTCCCCGCAGCCTCCATCACCACCTTTGGGAGCTTTAAAAAAAATGGATATTTTTTTTAGTTGTTCTTCTTTTAGACCTAGCCATTTAAAGTTTAGGAAGTTTTAAATTTAGTTGCTTTTATATAAAAATAAAATAAAATAATATTTGTGCAGCTTTCTGAGATTTTGTGTGTTTCCGTAGTGTTTCACTCTAACTACACAAACACTCAAAATCTCACAAAGCTGTATGTGGAATTTTGTGTGTGTAAAGTGTGAAAGTTGGTTTTTTGGACTTTTTGTGTCTGTGTGAGGTCCCTGCTTATTGCAGGGGCCATTTTGGGTCTAGCACAGCTGCTTTTACATTGTGGGTGAGCCAGTTGTGTTTTGTTGTGTTTTGTAGGTTAAAAAAGGGCAAAGAAGTGACGTCAACTTGGCCACGCTCACCTGACCAACAAGCCATGTCCACCCAGTCACCTGACCACCAAGCAGTGCCCACTAATTAAGCCACGCCCACAGAACCAGTAGCAAAAAATTTTAGATTTCACCCCTGAAACATATGGTCTTAAAATTTCTTTACCCCAAAAAAAGAAGTGAAAAGTTTTTTTCAAAAAACATTTTTATTCAAATGAAAAGAGGACTATACAACCTGTATGTCTCTGTTTCTCTCTTTCTCCCCAATTTCCTTCCTTCCTTCCTTCCTCCCTCCCTCCCTCCCTTCCTCCCTCCCTCCCTTTCTTTCATTTGTTTTTAACATTAACCAGGACTCTCAACATATTTTGGATTAAATTAAAAATTGCTACTTTATTTTTTACTCTTCTCAAAGCTTTCTTTACATCTTTGTTTCTAAGGCTATATATAAGAGGGTTAATCAATGGTGGAAGAATTGTGTACAAAAGAGAACAAACTTTGTTCATTGAAGAGGATGGTGGCAAAAGATACACTATTATTAAAGAGACATAATAAATGGAAACTACACTGAGGTGGGAAGAACAGGTAGAGAAGGCCTTTTTCCTTCCAATAGTGGATGGAATTCTTAAGATGGCTGCTATAATATACATATAGGATGCCAAGGTTATTAGAAATGGTGGCATAGTGTAAATAAATAGCAAGATTAAATTTACATGTTCCACCAAATATGTGTCACTGCACGAAAGTTTTTTAAGTGGCACAGAATCACAAAAGTAATGATCAATTTCATTAGGACCACAGTATTTTAACTGCAGCATTGCAGTCATTATTACAGAAATGCCTATGAAACCATTTGTCCAAGATACTGCTGCTAACTGGACACATTTCTTGGTATTCATAACTGTTGCATAATGCAGTGGTTTACATATGGCTAAGTACCTGTCATAAGACATCACAGATAGCAAATAACATTCTGTCCCCAAACAGTAGCCGAAAAAGAATAATTGCAGAAAGCAGTTGCTGAATGAAATTGCCTTTCCATTCATCAAAAGTGTAATCAACAGTGTGGGACTGAGAGTTGAGCTGTAGCAGATCTCTAGGCATGCCAAGTTACAAAGGAAGAAGTACATGGGTGTGTGAAGATGTTGGTCAATTATAACAAGAACAAAAATGAGAAGATTCCCTGTCATTGTGAAAATATAGGTAAAGAGGAATGCCAGAAATGGAAGGATCCACAGATGTTCCAGATTTTGGAATCCCAGGAGAATAAACATAGTCACATGAGTTTGGTTTTCTCTTTGATCCTCATCCATTCTTAACCTTCTTTTCCATGTGTCTATTAAGGTAAATGACCGATGTGATATTGTAGTAGGAAACAATTACCAATGTCAATGCACTCTTTTTCATTCTAAATAATTAGAAATTAAAAGAGACATATCTGAGTAAAGTTTCATTTCTGGTGTCTAAGGTAAACATATCCATACAATTCATTTCATTACAGTTCAGAATTTGCCTTGTAATTCTCTTTTTCTGTAATATTTGTTGACTTTTTGGTCTCATTTACCTCCTAGGTATTCCCTGAAAATAAAATGGGTACGGCCTGTTTATGAGATACAATCTTTCATTGTATCTCATACACAGAATATATCTCCAAATTTCATATCATAGCCTGAATTATTAATTTAATTACCTTTGCTCTGAGAACATAAAGACAATGGTTTAGTAGTTTGATGAGCTGTGCTTAGCTGGTAAATCTAAATCACAATATAAACATTGCTGATTTGGGGGCATGAAGTTACTATTAAAATTATCTCTTTGGGAGATGGTTATGATTATAGTCATATTTAAGTACAATCAGAGTTGAAATTTTAATCATTTAAAGTTCTATAATTGATACAATAATTACAATTGTGTTTTAAAATGATTAGGACTACGAGTATTCTGTTGATTATGATCTAATAAGTACAGTTCTGTTGTCTCAAACTTTTTTTTTTAACTTTCAGAATTAGCCTTATTTTTGTTAATAGCTACATTCATGGAAATTTAGCATATACTCAGCTGCTAGTTTCCCATTCCTTGCTACCCATGTTGCAAGATGACTGAACAAATCAATTTTGATAGTATGCAGAATTGTAAAATAAATAGAATAGTCATACAAACTACTTTCTAACAAATCAGATAATCATCTTTGCAAAACAATTAGAATATTGATCAGTATGTACTAACATTCAGAAAAGATCAGTTGACCCTTTCATCCCTGCATCCAGCCAACTTCCATTCTTTTCTTATTTTGTTATACCATATATATTTTGTTAAATATGTTATATATATGTGTGTGTGTGTGTGTGTGTGTGTGTGTGTGTGTATATATATATATATATATATATATATATATATATATATATATATATATATATATATATATATATATATTGCTTGAATCCTAGAATTTTAAGAATATTCAAGAACCAGTAGCAGAAAACAAAAAGAGAAGGGGAAAAGAAAGGCAAAACAAAGATAACCTAAAGATATTTAATAATTCATATTTCAATCAATAGATAGCTCATTATTTATCCTAATATGAATTATTTTGTTAGAAAAGTAAGTTACTTTTGTTATTATGGTAATCAGTTAAATGTATTTCAACAATGAAGAGCATGCAAATCATATATCAATGATAAAATGATAGGGACTTACCTTAGCCCCTATTTAATGTTATTGATTTGCAAGATTTTTTCTTTTTTTCTGAATTTATTGAAATAATTAGTAGATAAGCATAAATCTTACTTGTAATGTTTCTGTAGCAGAAATTTCTACTTTCATTATATGTTAATATATTGTAACTTTAATGATGAAAAATAGATCCAGAACTCCAAATGTTGCAGATCCTTTGTCTTTATTGTGTCTTTATTGAAAGTCCAGCCTTTCCTCCTTTGAACTTAGTATACAAATTATTAAGTAACTAATGGATGGCATCTCACATTGAACATGATTTATATGACAATTTAAGGAGATATCCCTAGATATTTAGAAGCTAAGTTCTACTAAAAATATGTATAACAGGAGATCTCAAGGGAAAATCTCCAAAAAATATTGAAGCATCAAAATCTTTCTCAGCATACATTCTCTGGAGTTCAGTACTTTGAGTATAATTGAGATATGGACCTCTATTAATCTGTGTGATTAATTTTAATTTTTGGTTTTAATTTTTAAATTCTATAGGTTGAGATGAATGGAAATGGTTTAAAATTATGACATAAACCTTAAGCTGAAAGTAAACACAACTGAATATCCAAATAAACATACTGAGAAATCTTGACAGTTGCTGGAAATTAAAATTTTAAAGCTTGATGGGAAAACATTGGCATGAATTAATTAGATGAGAATGGAAATTGTTGTTCCCAGTAATGGAATAATTGATACGTATATTTACCACTTGGAAAGTGAAAAACAGAGAAGTCAAACAAAACAAAAGAAGTGGCTCTTATAGCTACAAAAAAAAAATATTTGACTACAATGGCATCAATTATGAGATAAGATCAATTACACTTCCCTTTAATATGATTGTCTAAAATTTGCTTTGATCACACTTGTGCATAGGAAGAGGTAATTGATTATATTTATGATTAAATTCAATTTGAAATCATGATAACTTGCAAAAAAGATATGGTGCTTGTGATTGGGGCAAAAGCTGAACATTGAAGAAGTGGGACAGAAAGAGTGTTGATCCTTCTGAAATTTGGTGTGAAGAAAACTCCTGATAATACCATGGACAGTCAATAAAACAAACCAATACATCACCAAACCAAAGTTCTCCTTTGAGGCCCAAATGATCAAGCTACTTTAGATACATTGTGCTCAGTTTTCTACAGAATACATTAAAGCTGTAAAAAGTGGAAGGAAATATAAGAATATATCAAGGTGGATGTATTAACTTGGTAAAGGGTTGTAAGATTGGAAGGATCAGCTGGGAATAGATAGTCATAGAGAAAATCTACCTATGGGGTCACATTCATGTCAGAAAACTTTCCATTCTGCACAGAGAGAAGCCATCCCTATTTTATCTCTGGACAGTAGTAATATCAAAACAATGATTAAGATATGTG
Organism: Coluber constrictor foxii; assembly: GCA_038048745.1. Taxonomy (NCBI): domain Eukaryota; kingdom Metazoa; phylum Chordata; class Lepidosauria; order Squamata; family Colubridae; genus Coluber; species Coluber constrictor. The sequence continues at coordinate 65,157,080 of CM075961.1, read as the reverse complement.
CATTTGTGAGATTATTTCCCCAGTGATTGACTTATTTATTATTTCTGCCTCTTCATAAAAAAAAAACTTGCTGGGAGGATTCTATTTTCAAATATTCCCTTGCGGGAAATATTCACACTTTATTAATAGCATATTACTATGAAATTATGTACATAAATATATTATTCTTGTGACTAAGTCTATGGTTTTCAAAAGGTGTTCCTAAATGTACAGTACAGATGAGCCCTAGGTAAGAGACATTTATTTATTTATTTATTTATTATTTATTTATTTATTTATTTATTTATTTATTTATTTATTTATTTCCTACCTATTTCACTTACGAAGTGGCTCTGAATAATGTACAGACAAACACATAAATGTCTAAAAACCATATAAAATATGATGTATCAGTAAAAAGAGCTATATGAAAGAATAATAGAATAAGTTAAATGTTAAAAGATAGAAAGAGGACTATCAATGCTGTCAATTCCCACCTGGAGCCCACCTGGAGGAAAGATATTCGACAAGGTGGGGAAAATGATAGAGGAAGTGGTCCTCTTCCTGGACCACAGCAGTCTATCTATTGGATGTAAAGTAAAAAATGTGTTCTGTGCTGAATATCAATATTCTTACAGATTTGTGTACAATGCTGTGTGATATAATTTTTTGTCACTAAGAAAGAAATAACTTGCATTGTCTTGAAGAATCTATAATATTTTCTTCTGTCAAAAAGAAAACACACACAAAGAGATAAACATTTATTAAACTGCAGAAAGGTAAGAACTTTTAGACTGTGCAAATGGATTTCTACTCCTCGTTATATAACTATTTGTTCCTAATACATTTCTGATAGATTAAAAAATACCTTAAGTAAATCTGTATTATAAACGTGGAAAAGTAATATTATTACTTGAAAAAATTTCTAAGGAAAGTTGGAGAAAAATATAAAATTTCATCTACATACAACTTTTCCATTCAGTGAGGGAAGAGATAGATGTTATAGAGAGTGAGTCTCAAAGTTTTTGTGTTTTTAAACTATTTTTTCCTTGAGGAAAAAGAACAAAACATTCACTTCTCATTGAAGAAGATTCAACAATTGTGATGGGGGAAAAAAGAATAGATAGTCCAGATGCCTTTTGAAAAAAGTACTTTTGAAACAATTATGATCTGGATGACTGACAATCTCCACAGGTATATAGAGGGAAAGGAGGAGGAGAAGAGAGGGACAAGAGGGGAGAGAGAGAAAAAGGGAGGGAGAGGCAGAGAGGGAGGAGAGAATAGAGGACTATCTGGTGGTTTGAAAATGTGTAATAGCTAGAAACATTGAACTAGTCAGAAGATTTATTGTAATCTATCGTCTTCCATTAACTCTGAATATACAGGACATTCTTATCTAATTTACATTGTAAATAAAAGAATTAAAAATTCTCACATGAAAGATATGTACAATACATCGGTACATGTCTTTGTGAGATGGATAAAATGGTGTTGAAATTTTTTTCTGAAAACAGACTTGAATACTAATAAGAAATTAAGGTTTTTTTTAAAAAAAGATGATTTAAGTGGCTTTGGAAATCTAAATCTATTATTCATAAATAGATAAAAAGATACTAACATATATTTAAATGCTTATCAAAAATGAATCTTTTTTAATGTAAAAACTAGTGTCATCTAGTTATTATGGTGTTAGACTAGAAGCAAGGAACCTAAATTCTTTAAACACACCAATGAGCTGGATAATCATTTTCCAGTCAGTCTGTCTCAACTCTAGGAAAGCAGTTCCCGAAGCCGTAGAGCTGAACCATTCTTTAACAATAAACTGATAACTTACTATCTCAGACAAGATATCTTCTGTTTTTCAGGATGATTTTGAAGCTAAATTTGATGATCTGTTCAAGACAGAATTCTTTCATGCATTGTGAATATTACAGCATTATAGTAATTTCCACAATAGTTTAACTTTCTGTACAAGAAATCAAATACATAATTAAAGTGTTGGTGGGACACATGGTCATTCCAATGTTAAATGTCCCCGCTCAGCATAAGGATAGGAAAGATTGTTTGACAGGTTCCCTATTTCCATTCACGGGATTCTGTATCTTGTTCCAATGTATTTAATTTAAAGTGTATAAACTTCTGGGAACTGATTGAAAAAAATAAATAGTTTATCTGTGATAACATCCCTTTTTTTTTTAAACAGAATATAAAGTTCTTATTTCCATGATGATCAGAAATCAAACAAAAATTTCAGAATTTGTCCTTCTTGGATTTGGGGAATACAATAAAGCACAGACACTTCTTTTCCTGATCTTTCTAGTAATTTATGGAGTATCTGTATCTGGGAACATTCTCATTGTGGCTCTAGTTATCTTTGATGATCACCTTCACACACCCATGTACTTCTTCCTTGGGAACCTCTCCTTCTTGGAGGTTTTCTACAGCTCCAATATATTTCCAAGATTGCTTTTTGCTCTTCTTACTGGAAACAACATGATTTCATTTAATAGTTGCTTCACACAGTGGTATCTCTTTGGTTCTTTAGAGGCTACAGAATGTTGCTTACTCTGTGCAATGTCGTATGACCGATATCTAGCTATCTGTAAACCACTGCACTATGCAACAATTATGCAAGCCCAAACTTGTATCCAATTAGTTGCTGCATCTTGGATCAATGGATTTATAACTATTGTGACATTATTTCATCTCATGTTACAACTAACATTTTGTAGCTCAAATGAAATGGATCACTATTTTTGTGACTACTTCTCAGTTCTTAATCTCTCTTGCACTGACACTAGCTTGATAGAAATTATTGGATTTATTGTGGCTGTCCTATTCACACTTCCACCTTTTCTCCTAACTCTGATCTCTTACATATATATCATAGCTGCTGTATTGAAAATTCCTTCTACCACTGGAAGGCAGAAGGCTTTTTCTACGTGTTCCTCTCACTTGGTTGTGGTTTCCATTTTTTATGGTTCACTTATGATAGTGTATATGCTACCAAAGAATGATGTCAATAGAGAGATGGAAAAATTTTCCTCTCTATTATACACAGTTGTGCCCCCTCTCACCAATCCTTTCATATACAGCCTAAGGAACAAGGAAGTCAAAGAGGCACTGAGAAATAACATTAGAAAGCTTGTGCAATATAGGGTAAAGTCCCCAAAACTAATTAATATAATAAAGATATAATAAAAGGGACAAACCATATAAGCTTCTTTTTTTCCAAGCTTCTTAAGCTTGACAGAAGAGAAGAGAAGAGAAGAGAAGAGAAGAGAAGAGAAGAGAAGAGAAGAGAAGAGAAGAGAAGAGAAGAGAAGAGAAGAGAAGAGAAGAGAAGAGAAGAGAAGAGAATACTTTATTTGGCCAATTGTGATTAGATGCACAAGGAATATGTCTCCAGTGCAGAACCTCTCAATGCACATGCAAAGCAACTGAATAGTAATAATCATAATAATGATAGCAAAAATAGAGGTAATAAAGAAGATGAGATGGTTATTAATAATAATACAGCCATACAACATGGAAGAATCTATTTAGACATAAAACTGTATATGTGAAATGCAATTACACCCATTTGAATCTTACCAGGCCCAAGGTTGACTCAGCCTTCCTTCCCTTCTAAGGTAGGTAAATTGAGGACCCAGTTTGTGGGGGCAATAAGCTGACTTTGTATAAATATATACAAAAGTATGAAGGCTATTGCTTAACACATTGTAAGACGTCCTGAGTCTTTGGAGAAGGGCGGCATATAAATCAATTTTTTTTAAAAAAAGGTGTTCAGCAAAGTGATGGCTGAAAGGAAAAATGAGGGAAAAAATGTCCCTGTGTCTAGTTGTTTTGGCATGTAAATATACCAAAGGATGCCCTATGGGAAAGAGTATGCCTAGGATGTGAATGGTCTGTGGTTATTTTCTCAGCCCTGCTTCTAACTCATGCAATATGTAGGTCTTCTATGAAAGGCAGACTGGTTGCAATTATTTCTTCTGCAGTCCTAACTCTCCATTGGAGTCTGTATCTGTCCTGTTAAATTGCTGTACCAAACCAGTCAGTTATAGAAATACAATACAATACAATATAAATGACTTATTCAATAATTCCTGTGTGGAACTGTATTAATAGCTCTTGAGACAGTCCAAACTTCTTGTTGATGCAGGGAGAATATTCTTGTTGCATCAACAACAGGAAGAATATGATTAGTTATATATAGAAAAAAATTCTGTCTGGTTTGGGACATCATACTCTTGAAGTGTAAAAGAACAATATATGGGATCCTGGAAGGCTCTACACGGCAATGGGCTTAATAGTGTCCATCTCTTTACTGTAATATCCCAGTAGAAATTTAAAATCACAGTTCCCTTCTTGGCTAAATATGGTTACCACATTGACACAATGGGAATCTCCTTGTAGTCTAAAGAAACTAATCTGTTGTAATTTGTCTGTCTTCATGATTATTGTTAAATAATGCTTCTCCATTCCCGCATAAGTTTAATAATATATTTGTGTATATCTATATAAAAGGTTACATTTGTTTTATCTGTAGTCTGCCTAATATACTTTATTTTTGTTTTGCATCACAAATGTATTTGGAGAGCAGTTTTCCTAATATAAATTATCCTTTGTAATTTAATATATATCATTATTATGTTTTGAGAGTTTTCAACATAAATCCCTTTTTTTATTTAGATAGTTTTGGAAAGCTTCTCAAATTAAGATATACTGTACATATTGTCCCCCCCCCCCCCACACACACACACATATACTAAACCAAAAGCTTCACATTGTTGGCTTGCATGAGCCAGCCTTTTAACTTTTTTCAAATTGAAAATTCCTGATTCAAAATCAGATTCAAACTATGTAATTCAACATTCAAGAGCAAAACTTTTCTAAAGGTGTTTTATTATTTCAAATTCAATCTCATTTTTTAAAAATATCCACAATCCATAATGGGAAAGCATTAGAAAACAGATCATCTTTTTTCTTTTTGTTACATGAGATTAAAATAGCAGGTTGAGTGAATCCTTTAGACTTTAGCCTATTAACCTTTAGATATTAACTTGTCAAGTTCTCCGTTTCATCACATTTTTGTTGTTCTTGCTACTTCATTCTTCCACAGACATGCAAATTTTCACTATCTCTTTCAAGAAGAATGAACAAACAGTACATTAGCTTCCAATCATAAGTCTCCCACCATCACAGGGGGAAGAAAAGCATAATTCATAATGTTTATGTTTAATTTTTGTGAAAATCCCGGAAGGATTTCACAATACAGTTTAAAATATATTGGTTATTTATAGTACTCTAAAAAGAAACAGATTGCTTGCCTAACAACAGTTTCAGGATCTACCCTGTCTTTATTGTTGGAATAAAACAAAACATTCATTTCAAGAATTTTAAAAAATGTGAATGATAATTAATTCTTCTTTCCTAAATAGCAGGTCATATGGTATGATTATGACTCTCCTAAAAAGAAGGAATGCCATTTTTTTATTGTTCTCTCATAAACTTTAAAAACATTTTAGGGGCAAATTGTCTATTTTTGATCAATTTATATTTCTGCTTTAAATAATGCTGATGCATGCTGTTTTAATTACATCACTGGAAGTTTTATCTCCCTTAGTTGGCAGGCTAGGAGTTCTGGATATAACTAATTGGCCAATAAAATGAATAGGCTATAATAGCCATATGTTTTGCAGTTTTATTTATCAATTATCTCTTTATCATTCACATTTATGAACTGTTGGCTTCATATGCAGCAAAAAGAGCTATTTTTCAGATATTCTGGCCAAATATGTCAATTAATTTTTCTAAGGACACAGAGGCCTTAGTGATGCAAAATGCTTGAGGGATTTTCCCATTAGGGCTTTGAGAAATGCACAATGATGTAATATTTTGCTTTTCATATTAATCTGTTTTATTTCTCATCCAGTTCATACTTGTTTGTTTTCAAAATAGGTATCTGTTGGCTCCATATCTAACTATCTTCTCCTTAATAAAAACCAACATTCTTGGGTAGTAATACTATTCAATATCACTACTTTATACTTTTAGATTAAATTTTATCATATCTAGATAAACAACATTTCTTATTGGTAGTAAATTCTTCTGCATCAAAAAATAAAAACAAAAAGCCCAAAAGAAATTATTTTAAATTAAAACAAAAACAAACTAATGAAAACAAAAGGCAGATTGGTTCACATCTTTATATATTAACATCAGGTAGTACATATTTATTCTGAATAAGATAAGAAGGAGTTTTTCACCATGAAATACTTCAACAAAGAATACTAAGCAGCAACAGAATGGTAACTATCATTGTATAAACTTTCTTATTTATTTATATTTGGAAATAATTAAAGAGGTGGTCTTTCAAACATATTCTATAGAATATGTTTCCAAATATATAGCTAGCAATGTTCAGTTATTTTAGCAACTACCACAAGTATGATGTCATTAGTATCATTTTAAGATTAGCAGATTAACTTGGCACAATAAATATTTAAATTAAGATAGCTGCATATGTGCTGTAGTGGTATGTGGTAATAGCCTTGGAAGCCAAGAGGAAAATTAAGCAGCATTCATGCAAAAGATATATCAGTTTGAAAATGCAAAGGGAAGCATTCCAGAAGGGGCTTTCCCTCGTGTTTCAGAGAGCAAAGTAAAAGTAGAGGAGGAATACTTTCAGACTTACAACCTTGATCTTAACCTTTTTAGGAAGCATAACTATGAATACTAGCTGAACCCTTAATATAAGGTTACATTAAATATAACCTTACATTAATGTAAGGTTACATTAAAAAGAATCTTGCTTAGGACAATGTTTTGCATGATAATTGTATAGTCTGCAGCTCTTTCTCCTATCTTCTTAGGTCATTCCCATATACTATTCCAGGTGTCCAAAAAATATAAAATAATATTTTTGTTTTAGTTTAAGTAATTATACTTCTGATATATTACTATTAGGATATAATACAGAGAAACCAAAAATCTATTCATTATTATATTCTGAACATTGGATAATGCTTATTTTATCCTACAGCTAATTATAAATCATTACTATTGGCTTATTATTTTTTACCACATGTAGTTTTTAATGTTTTTTTCAGAGTCAAAAATAAATATTTTCTTCTGTTTAACATATTTGTGTATGCAGCTGTGAATGTCTGATTGTATGTATAAATATTATTCAACATAAGATAGCTCCATAGAAAGCAGAAATATTTTAAGAAGTGTATAAACAAGAATTTTCATCCAAAAAAGATTTTATATTGTTACGATAATGTATCATAATGAAACATATATATAGTTCTTTTTAAAATACAGTACAAAAATAAATATTTATGTACTTACAGTAATTGGGTTCAGAACAGTACTAGTTGAAAGGACAGTGAACTGTTTTTATTTACAATAGTTTAATTTATAGATTCACATTCTATCCTTCAAAATAATATGACAAAAATAGAGCCTTGATTAGTTCCATGTTTTGCATCATGAATAACTGTTGCAAAGTGTTGTGAAATGAAATACAGACACATAACATCTTCCAGCTATCTTTGTCAATCCTATTATTATAGATTCTACATCAACTATAGAAAAAAAAATTAAAGTGTGTCAGTCAGATGATAGATAAGACATTAAACACTTTGACTTGTTGGTCAAAATAAGAACAAACTAAAAAAAAAGATAGCTTGAATATGACTATGACAATATCTTTAGCTTGTGCATTTTCTTTCTTTTCTTTTTTTAAATAGGACATGGATTTCCTAGTTGCCACGATGCTGGGGAATCAGACGAAGATAGATGAATTCATTCTGCTTGGATTTCATGAATTCTATGAATTTCAAACATTTCTTTTTCTGTGTTTTCTAGTAATTTACATTGTAACCATGATTGGAAACTTTCTCATTGTTATGCTAGTTGTCTTCGATGAGCATCTTAAAGTGCCTATGTATTTCTTCCTAGGAAGCCTTTCTTTTCTTGAAATTTGTTATAGTTCCAATATATTCCCAAGGATGCTTTCAGCTCTCCTAACTCAAAATGGAACCATTTCTTTCAGCAACTGTTTTATGCAGTGGTATCTGTGTAGTTCTTTGGTAGCTACAGAATGCTGCTTACTGTGTGTGATGTCTTACGACAGATACCTAGCAATCTGTAAACCACTGCATTATTTGACAACCATGAATTCTCAGACTTGTATTCATTTAACAGCTTCATCTTGGATTAATGGATTTGCTGTATTTTCAATATTGCTCATTTTCATGTTACAGCAATTAACGTTTTGCAGATCTAATGAAATAAACCATTATTTCTGTGACTATTTTGCCCTTCTAAGCATTTCCTGTAGTACAACCTGGTTATTGGAAATTATGAGTTATATTGTAGCTGCTGTCTTCACACTTCCTCCTTTTCTCTTAACACTCTTATCCTACATATATATTATAGGCGCTGTCTTAAAAATCCCCTCTGCCACTGGAAGACAGAAAGCCTTTTCCACCTGCTCTTCACATCTGGTTGTGGTTTCTATTTTCTATGGATCTCTCATGATTGCTTACATGCTGCCAAGAACTGAAAAAGCAGATGTGTCAAAATTTTCTTCTTTTTTATACATAGCTTTGCCTCCACTAGCAAACCCATTTATATACAGTCTAAGAAATAAGGAGGTCAAAGAGGCCCTAAGAAATAATATTGGTAGACTGATACTATACAAGCCAACCTCCATTTAGGATATAGAAATGCTACGTTTGGGAAAGATTTGATAGTATTTCAAGTTTTTTTTTTTTTAAAAAAAAAACATTATTGATTTATACTTTAAAATCACAATATTATGTTTTAAACTCCATCAGGCCTGCTTGTATAAGAAAATTTCTACTTAGTGCCAAAATATCCAAGTTCTTTATTGAGTATTCATTCATCCCATCTTCATGTAGAAGGATACTCAAAGCAGAGCATCTGAGAATGATTTAACTACATAGGATGTAATGTACATTATGCATCCCATTCTTTGCATTACAATATTACAAGGTATTTTTTGTATTTGTATGTCTTATTCAACTTCTATATATACATGAAGGTTTTTAAAAGTAAGTGGGTGGTTGATGAAACAGCTTCTTAGTGATGCTTCACATGCTTTCTTCCATACATTTATTCAAAAATAAATATGCCTGCATGATGATTGTTGTCAAGAAAATAGGAATAAGGAGAATTATGGAACCTGCATAGTACTCATGAATGTACAATGGAATACCAAAGAGAAAATAAATAAATAAATCTTTCAAATAGTGTTTGCTTGTTTGTTGGTTGGTAACACTGACTAATTAAAAGGATCAAGTCATTTAGCCAGCCACATGCAGTTAAATTAACATCAATTATAGCATTCAGTTTCAATTTAAAAAAAGAGAATGGTTTTCTTTTTTAATTAGTAGTATTGTAGTATTGCACATATCTAAAGAGTATTCCTGTGGAGAAGAATCAATTCTTGAAGCACCCAAAAGAGGGGCAATAAACATGATTTTTTCTCTTGTCACTGGGATTAACTGTTAAAGCAGGAGGCAAATCAATCAACTGCAATGTCTCCCATTACCAAAGAAGCCACTGATATTGAAGGGTATCATGGTTGGTAGTTAATGAAAGTTGCTAAGAGTTCAAGGTACACAAGAAAATTTGCCTCTATCTCAGTTCTGCCAATGATTATTTAAGTATAAGCAGTGCTGTCTCTATACTGAATAGCATCGATTATATGGTCCCTGCTAGTTCTGATTTCAACTGATATAGTGCCACTGGATGCTAGACAATGAGTGTAGAATGTTTCCTATCGAATTTTCTTTAATTTTTCCTCCCTAACATTTTTTTAATTGTATGAATGTTTGTATATTTTTGTCCAAAGTAAACATTGGAAATATAGAAAGCTGATGCTTCTTCAATCACAATGATAATAGCAGATAGATTTTTTATTTTTTAAAAAGAAAAATAAATATATCTCTGTTTATAAAAAAAGTTAGGAAAACAAGATTTATGGCATAATACTGAATGGGGGAGACACAGAATGTTCTTCAAATACTTTGTTATGAAAGATAGATTTTTTTGGGGGGGGGGAGAACAGCAGTATTAACATGATGAATTGAAGCAATAGACACCAGATTAACTTTTCTCCTGTGGGATAATTAATATTCTCTTGAGAGGGATAGAGACAGAGAGAGTAAGAGCAAGTTATGATTCTGTAAGCTCCCAATCACCAGAAAGACAAGTGTTCAAAAAGTGTGGACATAAATAAGGAAATGCTGCAGCAGTCATTCCAAATCACAAAGATGCCCTTGTTGTTCTATCACAGAGGTAAGCCTCTTTGTATTTCATAAGTTTTTTTCTGACAATGTTCAGTGAAAAGAATGTAATCTTTTTTTAAAAAATGGATTTCTTGATTAAAAAGTTCATGTGGTGTTGCCTTTGGTATGCCTTTTATTTATACAGTATATTTACAACTGGTAAATCAAAATAAAAGAGTGTTTGCACTGCAAAATGCAATACTCACTTGCCCTTCAACATAAAATCATTACTGCAGAAGTGATCTTGAGGGGAAAAAAAGAATTGATTACCAGTCCCCTTTTCAGATGGAATGTATTGATTATTGTTTTATCCTATTTCTCTTTTTCCCCCCAGGGTGCAATAGAAGATCTGTTTATTCAAACTACATGCATTTGTTAAAAATTATGCAATAAATGGCTTGAAGAAGTTAGATGAATTTCACAGAATTTATAATTTTGGGGTTTGGAAACTTTGGACAATGGCAGTCTTTTCTTTTCTTTACTTTCCTAGTGTTTTATATTGTAGCCATGGCTGGGAATAGTCTCATTGTAATTTTAGTTGCTGTTGATCAACAGCTTCATACACCCATGTACTTCTTCCTGGGAAATTTGTCATGCTTGGAAACTTGCTATATTTCAAATATTTTACCCAAGATGATGGTTGGCTTATTGACTGATGAAAATACCATTTCATTCAATAATTGTTTTTTGCAATTTTTTTGTTTTGGCTTGCTAGTGGCTACTGAATGTTATCTCCTGTCTGTAATGTCATATGATCGATATTTAGCAATATGCAAACCATTGCATTATGTAACAAGTATGAATGCTCGAATTTGTATCCAGCTAGCAGCTTTTTCATGGATAAATGGCCTTATAGCTGCTTTGATCCTTTTAAATTTAATGCTACAACTTACATTCTGTGGTCAAAATGAAATTGATCATTACTTTTGTGACACTCTTCCATTAATAAAACTTTCCTGTAGTGATACCAACTTAGTAGAACTTACGAGTTTTATCTTTACCTTTGTATTTACTCTACCTCCCTTTGTCCTTACCGTGACTTCCTATATACACATCATAATTACTATTTTGGGAATCCCTTCTACTATTGGGAGGAAAAAAGCCTTTTCCACTTGTTCATCTCATCTGATAGTGGTTTCTATGTTTTATGGAGCCATTATGATTGTATACTTGTTACCAAAATCTAAAGCACTTAGTGAGGTTAGCAAAATATGTTCTCTGTTATATACAGTCCTTCCACCTGTTGCAAATCCTCTCATTTACAGCTTGAGAAATAAGGAGGTGAAGGATGCCATGAAGAAGATATCAAGAAAGTTTATATCTTTTAAGTTTTACAGAGGACAATGATGATGATTAAAAGCAAGAACATTGCTAAGAATCTTACTTTAAATCTTTGAACTTTTTGCCTTCTTCATATGAGAATTCATTAAATATTTGTTCAAATATGTCTAAGCTGCTAGTTAATATTTCAATTAGGTCCCTTCTGGATTATTCCAGTAATTTATTGACAGATCATACTTTCCACTTCTTGAGTCAAGTATTGAAAATGTTTGTATGTGTAGCCTTTGATCTCTCCCTATACACTTCATTTTTTATTTTCAACAATCATTATATTGTTTGGTTCTTTGTGAGAGATATCAGTTTCACCTGATAGTATTTTAACATTTTCCTTAAAACATTTATTTTGTAGGGGTTTTATTCAGCCATAAAATAAGCTGCCAAATGTTTACATTATTGTTGTACCTATACTAGGAAATATTTGTTAATTTTTGTATTTTGTGATTATTTTATAGTATTTAGAATTGACTTACAATACTTATATTGTTTTACAAACACAAACAATATCAACAATAAAACGGTCACGCACACAAAATAAAATTAAGCTGAATATTGCCTGATGAACTCTTGTTTTTATCTCTCTCTTCACATACATGGATCAAACAGAAAATATCCTGTTTTGTGCAATAATGATTGGTGCAGCCATCATTATCATCAGCTTCAAGGAAGTAAACAGAGGAAATCTGACTAATTGATAGATTTTTTTTTAGTTTTTTATGCATAATTAGTAAGCTGTATGCATGTTTTCTAGATTGTAAATTGCAGGATTGGATAAAGAAGGAATCTATTCTATAAGGTAATAAACAAGCAGGTTTCCATTCTAATTTTCCTACCTATGTTCATGTGTTGGTTTTATACCATTAAATTGAAAGATATATTCATAAATAGCAATAGCACTATGGAATGGTATAGCAATAGTACTTATATATCACTTCACAGTGCTTTACAGCCCTCTCTAAGTGGTTTACAGCATCAACATATTGCCCCAAACAATCTGAGTACTCATTTTACCGACCTTGGAAGGATGAAAGGCTAAGTCAACCTTGAGCCTGGTGAAATTCAAACTGACAAATTGCAGTGAGCTGGAAGTCAGTAGAAGTAGCCTGCAGTACTGCATTCTAACCTCTGCACCACCATGCCTTATCATAAAGCAAAGTACGTTATTATTTTTGTCCTTAGTACATTCAGAGACATCTGGTGAGATTAAAATTTAATCAGTGATTAAAATTGAAAAAACACTAGCATAGACATTCATTTTTTTCTTCATTTAATGTTTGTATTGAAAGTAATATGAAAAGTAACCTGCCAGGTGCTAATCTGTCAGAAAAGAGATAGACAAAATTGTACTTTGGGCTTCATGTTATTTATCTTTTACCTAAATTCCCTAACAAGTCATCTCACTGATTTAATTTGTATCCACTTCAGTGTACCAGTTCTCTTATGTGCTGAGGACATTACTATTATTACAATTACAATTATCAATCACTTTGTTAACAACTGCAAAGAATAAGGTTTGGTGATTAATTACCAAAAAACTACAATAGTGTCTTTGCTTAAAAAAAGATTTTAAAAATGTGGACAGTTACAGAGAATAAAATTGATCATGTTAAGTGTTTTAAACATTTGTGGGTAGTTCCACATGCTGCTGGATCTTGGAAGCTTCACAATTACATAAACCTAAGCACTAAGGAACTCAGTAATAATATTAGATAGATAGAGTGCATTGTTCAAGTCTGTTGAGATCCTTGAACATATATTCTGGAATATTGACTACTCCCTTTGAATTCGGTGTCATCTGCAAATTTGATAAGTTCCTCTTCTATCCTGTCATCTAAATCAGAAGATATGATGAAATACTGGGCCTAAGACAGAGCCTTGGGGTACCGTACCTCATTGCATACTTCCTTCTATATAGATGCAATTCCATTAAGTATTACAGGTTAAATGTGGTTACTACGCTGTCTGGTAATGCTGCCCGGTGGGTTGTAGCCTACATTATCCAATCCCTTGCTGACTTTCAAGTAAATTATGTCCAAAGCATTTTGCTGGACCACTAATTTAGACACATTATCAAAAAATATAATAATGTGGTTATTGAAGAGTGAAAAAAGATAGAAATCATATAACTTATATATAGCTCTTGAAAGGAAAATAGATGTATAACTAATAAATAAACTTTCCAAGTAATATTTTCTAATATGTTTGAAATAGAGACATATGAAATAGGCCACAACAACTTGTTAGTCTGATCACATTCAAATATCTTACCCTAAGGATTAAAATTCTGTTTCACAGAAAAATATAAATGAATAATTAACTTGCAAAAAATAAACTTCTGGTGATAGTAATAAAAATAATAATTTAAGAAATTACTTCATATATATATATATATATATACTGTTACAGGGCAGAGTCAAGAAAAGGGGGTGTGGCTGGCCGAGGAAGGTAAAAAAGCCTGAAATAGATCTATCCCAGTCTCCCTCAGAAATTCAAACAGACAGCAAAATGGCTGCTGTAATGTTTAAGAAGGCCTAAAGGCTGGTGAATTGAGATTTCATTGAAAATTAGGCTATGAACCATCTTGATTTATGTAGGAAAATCCTGGCATAAAGAATGACACACATAAAGACCTACAAATATATGTGTGTGTGTGTGTGTGTGTGTGTGTATGTGTGTATGTGTGTGTGTGTGTATATATATGTATATGTATATGTATATGTATATGTATATGTACATGTACATGTGTGTGTGTGTGTGTATGTATGTGTTTGTATATGTGTATGTGTATGTGTATATATATATGTATGTATGTATGTATGTATGTATGTATGTATGTATATGTATATGTATATGTATAGGTTTCCTTGCATTCCACCAGCCGAGAGCTCAGGGGAGGGGTGGGGGAGTAGCGGTCATTATTAAAGAAGGTCTGAGTCCGAGGGAGACCACTGTACCTCAGATAGCCGGGTGTGAGTCCATCTTCGTGAGGTGGGGTCGTGGTGGGCAGAGGGGTCTGTTAGTCACGTACCTGGCTCCCTGCCACGTGGCAACGACCCTGCCCGAGCTTCTCAATGTTGTAGCCGAGGTGGCGGTTGATACCCCTGGGCTCATGGTCATGGGGGATTTCAACCTGCCATCCATCGGTGAAACATCTGAGTTAGCTCGGGAGTTCATGGCTTCCATGACGGCCATGGACCTGACCCAGGTAATTCAAGGCCCGACCCACGTTGGTGGACACACCCTGGATCTAGTTTTTGTCTCTGGTCAGTGGTTGAGTGGTCTAGATATTGGGGATATAGTTGTGGAGCCCTTGTCATGGACTGACCACTCGCTCCTTCGACTCGACTTTCAGACCGCTGCACCTCACCGCAGGGAGGCGGAACCGACCAGGTGGTTCCGCCCCAGGCGCCTGATGGATCCTGATAGGTTCCAGACGGAGCTTGGGCCATTTCCTGAGACACTGACACACGACTCGGCTGAGGATCTGGTGGCTGCCTGGAATAGGGCAGCCGGTGGGGCCTTGGACCGCGTCGTGCCTTTGCGGCCTCTGACCCGGCGCCGAACTCACTTATCTCCTTGGTTTACCGAGGAGCTGAGGGAGATGAAACGCCGGAGAAGACGCCTAGAGAGCGGTTGGAGGGCCAGTCGCTCTGAATCTGACTTGACACTAGTAAGAGCTCACATTAAGACTTACTTAGTGGCGATAAAAGCGGCAAAATCCAATTATTTTGCCGCCCTTATCGCGTCATCAGATAATCGCCCAGCCGCCCTGTTTAGGGTGACCCGCTCCCTCCTTCATTCGGGAGCGCGGGAGGATCCCTTGCAGGGTCGTGCTGAGGATTTTGTGCAATATCTGGATGACAAAATAACTCAGATTCGGGACGACTTGGCCGCCGACTGGGTTAGTTCGGGCGAGGTGACTGAGGCAGGTCTTGAGAGTGTTATCTGGGCTGAGTTCGATCCTGTGGCTCCCGAGGACGTGGACAGGACCTTGGGTAGACTGAATGCAACCACATGTTTATTGGACCCGTGTCCCTCCTGGTTGGTGCTGGCTTCCCGGGAGGTTACACGAGGCTGGCTCCAGGAGATTATAAATGCTTCTTTGAGTGAGGGTGCCCTACCAGATGCCTTGAAGGAGGCGGTGGTGAGGCCCCTCCTCAAGAAGCCCTCCCTGGACCCGGCTATTTTGGCAAACTACCGTCCAGTCTCCAACCTTCCCTTTTTAGCGAAGGTTGTCGAGAGTGTGGTTGCATGGCAGCTCCCTCGGTACCTGGATGAAGCTGTCTATTTAGACCCGCTCCAGTCCGGCTTCAGGGCTGGATACAGCACCGAAACGGCATTGGTCGCGTTGGTGGATGATCTCTGGCGGGCCCGGGGTAGGGGATATTCCTCTATCCTGGTGTTATTAGACCTCTCAGCGGCTTTTGATACCATCGACCATGGTATCATGTTGCGCCGGTTGGAGGGACTGGGGGTGGGAGGCACCGTTTTACAGTGGTTCTCCTCCTACCTCTCCGACCGGTCGCAATCTGTGTTGACAGGGGGGCAGCGGTCGACCCCGAGGCGCCTAGTGTGTGGGGTGCCACAAGGGTCGGTCCTCTCGCCCCTTCTGTTCAACATTTATGTAAAGCCGCTGGGTGAGATCATCCGTGGTTTTGGGGTGGAGTTCCATCAGTACGCTGATGATACGCAGCTGTACATTTCCACCCCAGACCACCCCAACGATGCCGTGGAAGTGATGTCCCAGTGCCTTGAAGCCGTGCGGGTCTGGATGGGGAGAAACAGGCTTCGACTCAACCCCTCCAAGACCGAGTGGCTGTGGTTGCCGGCGTCCCGATATAGCCAGCTGACACCATCGCTGGTTATTGGGGGCGAATCTCTGGCCCCCACGGAAAGGGTGCGCAACTTGGGCGTCCTCCTGGATCCACGGCTGTCCTTGGAGGATCACACGACAGCTGTGGCCAGGGGAGCTTTTTATCAGGTCCGCCTGATACGCCAGTTGCGGCCCTTTCTAGATCGGGACTCCCTACGCACAGTCACTCAGGCACTCGTCACCTCTCGCCTGGACTACTGCAATGCTCTCTACATGGGGCTCCCCTTGGGGTGCACCCGGAGGCTCCAACTGGTGCAGAATGCGGCCGCGCGGGGGATTATGGGAGCGACGGGACGCTCCCATGTGACACCTCTCCTGCGCGAGCTGCATTGGCTGCCGGTGGACTTCCGGGTGCGTTTCAAGGTGTTGGTGACCACCTTTAAAGCGCTCCATGGCTTAGGACCAGGGTACTTACGGGACCGCCTTCTGCCGCCAATAGCCTCCCACCGGCCGGTGCGCTCCCACAGAGTGGGTCTCCTCAGGGTGCCGTCAGCTAGACAATGTCGGCTGGCGACCCCCAGGGGGAGGGCTTTCTCTGTGGCAGCCCCTACCCTCTGGAACGATCTGCCTCCAGAACTGAGAACAATTGCTGACCTCCGGACTTTTCGTCGGGCCCTAAAAACCCATCTTTTTCAGCTTGCTGGTCTAGCCTGACCCAGCTGAATTTTTAAGATTGTATTAGAGGGTTGGGTATTTTAATTATTTAGTGGTTTTAATTTTAGCCATAGTTATATGTCTTTTAAGAAATTTTAACTTTTGTATACTGTTTTTTATTCGGCTGTCCACCGCCCTGAGTCCGCAAGGAGAAGGGCGGTATACAAATCTAATAAATAATAATAATAATAATAATAATATGTATATGTATATGTATATGTATATGTATATGTATATGTATATGTGTATGTGTATGTGTATGTGTATGTGTATATGTATATATATATATATATATATATATATATATAAATAGGTCTTTGGTTATTCAGGTTTTCTCCCGCGTAAGTTTTGTTTCTTTATGATGTCTATGAATCAACCTACTCCAAGACTCCACATACAAACCCCTAAACACAGACCCTACCACCTACCTGGAAAGAACCACCAGATCCAAAATAAAAGCCTCCCCCATCAGCAAAGAGATCCAGCAAAGAATCATTCCCAGAGAGAAATCATCCAGATGCCCCAAACTCTATGGTCTCCCCAAGATACACAAAGAAGGAACCCCACTTAGACCCATAGTCAGCTCCATAGGCTCACCTCTACAAAACCTAGCCAAATTTCTCGCCAAACAACTACAGCCCTATGCAGAATCCATCACCTTGCACGTTAAAAACTCATTCCAGTTCATAGACATCATAAAAAAACAAAACTTACAGCCCAGTGACCTACTCGTGAGCTTCGATGTCATATCCCTCTTTACCCAAGTACCAATCAAAGAAGCCTTGACAGTTATCCAAAACAAATATAACCATCCCAAGGACATCCTCAATCTGACCAACCACTGCCTATCCAACACATACTTCATCTATAACAGACAAAAATACAAACAAATAGAAGGAGCACCCATGGGATCACCCCTCTCACCTGTCATTGCCAACCTCTATATGGAGCACTTTGAAACCCAAGCTCTAGAAAAATCTGATCACAAACCGAAACTCTGGCTCAGATATGTAGATGACACCTTCATAATCTGGCCACATGGGAAAGAAAAACTGGACAACTTCTTTCCATGGAAATGGAAATGAACAATCAACTTCCCTTCCTGGATGTCTTAGTCTACAGGAAATCCGATGGCTCTCTAGGACACACTATCTACCAGAAGAAAACACACAGAAACCGCTATCTGCATGCACTCTCACACCACCACCCAGCCCAGATCAACTCTGTAGCCAAGACACTCATCTACAGAACAAAAGGCTTAGCTGATGAACAACACCTAAAAACCGAACTACACTATCACTAACGTACTAACATCCAATGGATTCCAAAGAAATAAGATTACCAACCTAATTCAAAAAAAAAAAAAACCCCACTAAAATTCAAGACAGAGAACAAGAAAACGGCAAAGCCTTCCTCCCATACATAAAAGGCACCACAGACAGAATAAGCAAAATCCTCCAGAAACATAACATCAAGACAGCATTCTGCACAAACCAAAAAATATCCACCATCCTGAGGAACCCCAAAGACAAAATTGAGTTAGAAAATCAAGGAGTATATGAAATCCCATGCACCACCTGCCCCACCACATACATCGGACAAACCAACAGAAGAATAAGTGCACGCATTGAAGAACACAAAAACTTAGTCAAAAAAGAGGAACCAACTTCTTCCCTGGTCCAACACTTTAAAGCCACAGGACATGAAATTGACTTTAAAAAGACCAGAACTATCACCAAAACTGAACACTTTAATGACAGAATAATCAGAGAAGCCATCGAGATAGAAAAATGCCCACACAGCATGAACAAACGAGATGATACCTCCCGCCTGCCAGCCATTTGGAAACCCGCCCTTATTGACAAACGAGTCCCTAACACGATGACTGACACCAGACCCACATTCACAAGAGCCACACAGGATGTCACCACCACACATCCACGCAGAAAGCAGACTCAAACCCCCATTGATAATGAGGTACGACCAAGGAGCAGAAGCCAAACTGCAGCTGCATCATTAGCCACTTTTAACCCCTCCAATCCATACATGAATCAGACCAACACCCACCATGAAAATCTCTCACGACCACAAACACGAAGCCAAACAACAAGAACGCAGCTCACCAGCTCAAATCCCCCTGCAACTCAGACTAAGCCGAGCACAACCAAGCCCCCACCCAAACAGAACACATCCCCAGCCAATCAGAGCACAATCAACCCCCCATCCAATCAGAGCACAGCCAAGCCCTTAACCAATCAGAACACACCTCCACCCAATCAGAACACAGCCAAGCTCCCACCCAATCAGCTCACACCCCCACTAGCAGTTAAAAGGAAGGGACAGCTGCAATCTCACATTGCTCCTGGAAGCATGGAACCGAGAACACCAGCCTGAAAATGACGAATGAGACTTCATCAAAATGTCACCAAGATACTTCCAATTCTACGCGGGAGAAGACCCGAATAACCAAAGACCTACATACATATATACATACATACATACATGCATACATATGTGTGTGTGTGTGTGTGTGGTGTGTGTGTGTGTATGTATGTGTGTGTGTGTGTGTGTGTGTGTGTGTGTGTGTGTGTATGTGTATATATATATATATATATATATGCGCATGCTTGCATAAATACACACACACACACTGTATATACATATAAAGAAAAAAAACAAGAAAGAATATTTCAATACAGTAATATGATAAATCTACCTAACCTATAACCTATTAAAAAGGCTATACTTTTGAAGATTTTGTAAAAAAGCAGCAGAGTTGGGGTAAAATGGACCTCAGGGAAATGGTATTCCAGAAGACGAGAAAAATAGAAAGGCTTCAGTGGTCCAAGATATCACTTATTATCTCTGGCTGCAAATGTTTAGTTGAAACCTGTATCATATTTTTGATATCCAATGCTACCTTATAGCATATACTAAAATAATCTAGATCTTGGCCACAAAAACTCACTTTTTTCTCTCCCTATCTCTCTATCTTCATGCACTTTTCCCTGCATCAGTTCTGCACTGATTCACTGAGATATAAAGATCAGTGAGGTGGGCAGTGGCTGAACTTTTTTACGGCAATAGAACCAATTGGCTAGCCCTCCAGTTTCGCGCATATTCAGACAACAGCATTGGGCATATACAAGTCTGAGAGTAAATTTAGGTAATACCTAAATTTGGTGACTAAATAAAATAATATTTTTTATATCCAATATGGAACCTTCTTTTTATTTGTTAATTTTCTCCTTAAGGCCAAAAACTCTAGAGACTCATGTTTGTTTTGTTTTCCCATGATCATGCAGATGTAATTGTCATGCAAGCTGTTAGGGAAATGTTAGAATATAGGGAAAACTTTCACAAAGTAATGTTTATAACACTAGTCTCTTAAAGTAGTCCATCATGAAAATATATGTTTTCAAAGGCTCAAAAGTAAGTCACCTCCCAGTCATAAGTCTATTGTGAATGTGGCAGGATATAAATGTAACTAATTAATCAAAGTCATTTTAAATATATATTTTAAAAAAATAAAACAAAGATGAATGAATGAATGAATGAATGAATGAACGAACATATGTTTATGTTTGTAAATAGACAGGTGCAGGCATATGGACAGGCACACGCACACGCATACACATATACAAACAAACACACACCACTCAGAAAATCTCCACATATATGTCTGTGTAAAATATGATTATGTGAATCTCTCTCTCTCTCTCTCACACACACACACACACACATGCATATACACATATATACGCACATACACAAATACACATATACATACATTAGTTGTTATGCCTCTCTCAGAAATACAGCAACTAAAGTATTTTGAATAATTTCAGTGGAAAGACATTAGTTTCCCTAATGTTGAAGACCTTTTTTTTTTTAAAAAAAAAATGCATGTTGATATTTAAGAACAGATTATTTTACAGAATAATCTAACAGGAAAGACAACTATTTGTTATTTCATTTTAATTTGTAATTTTTATATACTATTGCTCCAATTTTGTTTGCTTACTTGTTTGCTTTTAATCTATTTGCATAGATTTGAGAATAAGAACACATTGAGACATTTAAAAAAATACTTTGAACAAATCTTACTTTAAAAATGTGTTCAGTCTTGACATCAAATAATTATATCTTTTAATAGAAAATAGTTAAGATCAAAACAAAATTATCTACTTATAAGCATCCTCTTTTGACTAGAACATTAATTTAGCTAAATGTTATCTTCCTGCATGTAGATTTATATATTTTCCTTTTTATTACATTGCATATTATTTTAGGGCGTGTTCCCATATCTATCATGGTTAGAAACCATACAGAGATAAAAGAATTTATCCTGATGGGGTTTCAAGAATTTTCTGAATTGCAGGTACTTTTCTTCTTGATCTTTTTAACAATTTACATTGTGACCATAATGGGGAACATTCTGGTTCTTCTGTTGATTGTTTTGGACCCACATCTTAAAAGTCCTATGTACTTTTTTCTGGGGAACTTGTCTTTTCTGGAGGCTTGCTACAGTTCCAGTATATTTCCAAAGATGATTTCAGCTCTGTTGACTGGAGACAGAACAATTTCCTTCAACAACTGTTTCACACAAATGTATTTTGTTGGTTCTTTAGTATGTGCAGAATGTTATTTACTCTGTGTGATGTCTTATGATAGATATTTAGCAATCTGTAAACCATTGCATTATGCAACCATTATGAAAAGCTGGAGAAGTATCCAACTAGTAGCCATCTCTTGGATCACTGGATTTGTCGCTTTGACTATTCTCCTCGTTTTGATGCTGCACTTAAACTTCTGTAGCTCCAATAAGATTGATCATTATTTCTGTGAATATTTTCCTATTCTAAGACTGTCCTGCAGTGATATTAGCATGATGCAAATTTTGAGTTTCATAGTGGCTTCCCTATTCACATTTCCTCCTTTTTTTCTGACACTTACATCTTATGTTTGTATTATTGTCGCCATCTTAAACATTCCCTCGACTACTGGGAGGCAAAAGACTTTTTCTACCTGTTCATCTCACTTAATTGTAGTTTTTGTTTTTTATGGATCTCTAATTATTGTGTATATGACACCAAAGACTGCAATTAGAAAGGACATTCAAAAATTTCTCTCTCTCTCATACACAGTTTTGTCTCCTCTCATCAATCCATTTATATACAGTCTGAGAAATAAGGAAGTAAAAGATGCCCTAAGAAATAGTATCTGCAGGAATTTTTGTTTACTTTTCAAACAAGTCAGAAGAAAGGTTTTTATGTAGTCAAAAAATGAATGTTCTTCAGAAAATATTGTTTTTATTTCAATGCATTCCAATTAGGTTCAAAAAAGATTTCTTTACAAAGAAATGACAGACTCATTTCAAAATTCATATGGCAAGGGAAACGACCAAGAATCAGATTCAAATTATTACAAGATGCTAGAGAAAGGGAAGGATTTGGCCTACCAGACTGGACAAAGTATTATCAGGCAGCGACATTAGTTTGGCTAAGTGAGTGGATGCATCTTAAAAACACAAGACTATTGGCACTAGAAAGTCATGTTTTACAGACAGGGTGGCACACTATTCTATGCAAAGAAAAACATTTAGTCCATCAGTACTTCCGGAGGCATTATATTAGGAGAACACTATTGAAAATTTGGAAAAAAACAAAAATAAATAATTATATGGAAATTCCTAATTGGGTGTCAACATTAGAAATGTACACACATCCAAATTTGACAAAACGATGGGGAGCTGTCACCTATAAAGATATTTTGAATGAGAAAGGAGAATTAAAAGTGAGAAATACTTTAAAGGAAGAAGGAATCGAATTGAAATGGTGGGCGTATCTCCAAATTCAATTCAAATTTAGTAAAGATAAAAAGGAATGGGGCATAAAGCAAGAATTATCAGAATTAGATAAAATTTAATTTAGCAGGGAAGGCAAGACCATAAGTAAACTACATCAATATTTATTAGAACAAGATATGATTGAGGAACAGGTGAAAGAAACAATGATAATTTGGTGTAAATATTTTGGGCATAGTATCGATTTGGACAATTGGCAAAGTTTATGAGGAAAAAATTTAAAAATCACACTAGCAACTTCCTATAAGGAAAATCTCTATAAGATGTTCTATAAGTGGCACCCCCCCCCCCCAGATTAGCATGAATGAATAAGGGGAAATTCTTGATATGCTGGAAGCGTGGAGAGACCGTTGGGAATTACTACTACATATGGTGAGAATGCCCAAAGGCACAAACATTTTGAAATTTACTAAAGAACTGGCTGGAAGAAATTTTGCTAACAGATATAGAGGTCAAACTGGAATTTTTCTTATTGGGAATTATAGAAAGAAAATATAAGAAAGATAAAAATAATTTATTACTGTATATACTCATGGTGGAACGAATAGCCTTCACTCAAAAATAGAAAGAGAAAGATATTCCAACTGAAGAGGAAATATTACTGAAAATCTTTAACTGCCGGGAAATGGACAGACTCACTTTGGAACTCAAGGTTAAAAGCAAAACTAAGTACTACAAAATCTGGAAACAATTTTATGATTGGATAGATAACAAGAGGGTAGTCAAGATAAATGTATAGTGTTAGAACAAAAATATAGATTTTATAGATAAATGTATGTTTAAGAGATAAATAAATATACAGAAATAAGGGAAAAGGTATTAATATATATTATGTTTAAATAGTGAACAAAGGTTAAGAACTATACGTTTATATTAGTACTAATATTATTGTAAAGTGACGGAAGATGTTTGGAACCAGTGATGTCATATCTATGTCCAAAAATGTTTTTTTTTAATTTTGTATTATTAATAAAAAAACTTTTTTTAAAAAAAGAGGATAAGTTGTGGGAAAAAAAGAGAACAGTGAGATTCCTTTAGTCAATATCACATTACTTTCTTCCCAAACTGTTTATAAATAGAAATCTGCAAATGTTGTAATATATTATATCAGAAACTAGAACTGTTTTATTTCACTGCCATCTCTTCAAAAAATTATATTAAGTTTGAGAGCTGATGCTCAGGATCATACTACTTGCTACAATAAATACCTTACATGACATTTTCCATGGCTTTTTTTTTAATAAAAAGGTTTGAAAGATTATTAATCAACATATATCATAGAATGTTTTTACAAATGCTAAGCTGCATTTGAGACTATTAAAATTATGCATTTGGAAAATAATAGGTTCTTTCTCTTCTTAATTTTGTTTTAGAAGACTTATTGTTGTTAATAGTGTTATTTTGAATTTTAAGCCAAATATTTGAGATATTATAGGACTGTAGTTAAGTAGATTATGTAAAATTGGGGGGGAAATTCTTTAAGTCACCCAATAGATGGAAGATCTCAACCATTACATATTTCAAAAATGTAAATGTTTTCTATATTCAAAAAGCATTTCATCAATGTTTCTTTTTAGCACTTAGAAACTTATCTGGAACATTCTTCTCCTTAGGAAAAAAAGCTTCTACATTAGAAACAGAGAGACAGAGAACAGTCAATTTGTTTGAGCTTAGTTGAAGGTTCTAGGAGAGGAGTATAGTTATTTTATATCCTTGACCAAAGTTTGATATACTCCAATCTGAGTGTGCAGCTTCAGAAGAGATTCACATGAAGTGGTGATGGAGAAAGAGCAAATCCACTTAGCCAGCCAGTTCAGCCAATCAACCCTGGTGATCAGTGGAGTGACAGATGTTGCAGCCAGCTTGTCCACACATCCAGCCAGTTTGCTGTATTGATAAAGGCAGTATATTAGAAATCAAAAGACTATTAGTCGTCAAATCAGAATATGGGTGGGTAACTTTGAGGTGGTCATTTCACTTAGAGCTAAACTATGAAATTACAAAAACAAAACAATAATCTATACACTAATTGGCTTTGTAATATATAATTGGGTGTAGTCTTCAGCATATAGTGAATAACAAAAAATGTTATAAATTTTATATTAATAACAATGTGAAATATTGCATTAAAATATTATATATCCACTGTTAATTCTATGGCTACATATATAATACATATGTTCTTATACTTCTCATTCCCTGGCTTTTATTTCTTCATTTTGTTTTTTTGTTTGTATATTTATGACCATAGTCATTATCATTAGTTCCAAAATGTGAAGATGATGAGCATCCACAAATTGATATCTGTACACACCCATTTAAATGCATATTCCCTTAGTTATACATTTCCTTTGCTATATGTAGTTCCCACCTTTTCATAAGGAGGTCAAGGCAACTTACTTCTAATCATCTTATATTTTATTTTTATGACAGAAGTTACTTAAGCTTCCTTATCTCAGTGTAGTCTTGAGCCTGGATTACAGCATTTTTGATACCAAGTTTATAATGTTTTAGAATACCCATCAAGATACTCTAGAATGGTTATATTCAAACATAATATGTTATAGCACCAAGATTAGACAATTACTCAATTCTCTTAACAATGACAACCATAAAACCAAGCCTAAAATAATGCCAAAGTCTATAAAAATAAATAAATATAGCAAGTATATGTAATAATACTTTAAATCCTAAATGCACTGAGAAGATATGTTTTAGCTGTCTCCAAAGGCTCCAAAGGTATCCTCATTGCAACATCAAAGAATGAGCTACTCTAACCATCACTAGCCACCTGCTCCATTCCCTAAATTTCTAATTATTTCCTTCAAATGGAAGAAGATTGCTCACAGGTAACACTGATTTCTGAAGCATTTAAATAGCACCTACAATTGTAGTTATAAACTGGCAGGAGTCACATTGCTAAAATGCTGTTACGGACAGACTGACAAATTTGGCATCATCTACAATTACTAAGTTGTCTTCAAAGCATTGTTGTGGCCAAAATCTGATTTACTTAATCCAACCAAATAAGTTTGAAGGTACAATATACATTTGTTAACATGCATACAACATGCATTGGATTTCTAATGAACTGAGCAAAAGCATTAGCATAGTTTTTATACATTGGCTCACTATGCTGCAAAATAACTCATAAAAAAGACAAATACCATAGAAATTAAAGTGTGATTCTGAAATGTTTTAGATAAACCCTGCCGTGTAAAAGTATTATTATTATTATTATTATTATTATTATTATTATTATTATTATTATTATTATTATTATTATTATTATTATTATTATTATTATTATTATTATTATCATCATTATCATTATTGAATTCTATTCACAGTCTGGAACTGGTAAAAACTTAACAGTTCTAGTCCTAACCAAGGACTTGAGAACTATTAAAGTAATATCTGAGTATATAGGCAGTTCTGAGTAAGGTGGTTTTTTGCAAAGTCAGAATATTCAGGCCTGATAAATTCAAAATTTCTATGCATCTAGGCAACCTTTTGGGTATTGCTTCAAAGGCTCCTAATACTATTGGTACAACATTGATTTCTTCCTCCACAATAACTTAATTTCAATTTGCAGATTTTGGTATTTTGTTATTTTTTCTAGTTGTTTCTCTTCAATTTGTGCATCACCAGGCATTGCAATATCAATGAAGCAAACTTTTTTCTTTTCCACAATAGTAATGTCAGGTGTTTTATGGTCCAGATGACTGTTTGGATTCAAAAGTCCTATGTGATCTTGACCTGTTCATTTTCAAGAACTTTGTCAATCTGGTGTTCCCAACAATTTTTTTCTGCATTTGAACCCAAACTTCTGGCAAAGCTTCCAATGTATGATTTTTGCAACTGGATCATGACGTAGATAATCAGTTTGTAAGATTTTGCTGCAGCCACTGATAAGGTTATCCATTGTTTCATCTTTCTTACTGCATAAGCAACATTTGCTATTGTTTCTGACATGTTGAATTTTTGCTTTCACGGAATTGGTCTGCAGGTCTTATTCTTGGACAGTCAAAATGAAGCCTTCAGTTTCCTTCTTTAGCACCCCTGATCTCAGGAGTGGTAAAGATAAATATAAAATGTTAGCTTTGTATCTATCTTTCTTTCAATGTCCTTCAGGTACTGACTATGCAAAAATTTCTTTTTCCAGTTAGAAACTTGATGCTCAATTGTTATTTTTGATATTCTCTTTTTAATCTTATTGTTTTCAAGAGGTTTCCTTTGTTCACTTTCTTCAGCAAAGGATTTTTTGCTTTTTAAAAAATCTAGTCACTTAGAGTTAGGGTTAGGCCATGCTTTTCCTCTTCCACAATTTGTTTCACCTATAAGAGTTTCACCTGTAAGAGTCCTGTTCCATCCTGAGATCTAGGAATGTACAATCGATCAATATCATTATGGTATATTATTTCAAGTTTGTATTTCTTATCAACAATTGTTAACTGTGGAGCATTATGTGGCAGGTCTGTTTGAATTCTAAAGTACCAGAGAAATTTAACTTCTTCATTTTATATGACTTTCTCTATTTTTTGATCCCACAGTTCTTGCTTGCAGGCAAATATATTTCTTACAGAATTTCCAACGTTGCTACTTTGTCATACTGCTGCTTGTAGTCAGTCTGTGCAATCTTCTTGCAGCAGCTTACTAGATGGTCCACTATTTCTTCAGTTTCTTTGCATGGGTGGCATTTACTGTCTGTTGCTGTCTTCTCAATTCTAGCTTTGCATACATTTGTCCTTAAGACTTGTTCAAAGTATGTCAGAATTATCAATTACAGAATATATTATAATGTGTTTTGCAACATCTAAATTTTATGCTTCTTCTTTTTTAAATTAATGATTTAATAGGAGATCTGTTTAATTCCAACTGTGAGAGTTCTTTCAATTATGGTATTAAATAAAATGAAAATAACAGATGAATATAATTGAGTTATCATTTTTGGATATTAAAATTTTGGACAATAGCAATCTATCCTCCTCCTTGCCTTCTTCTCAGTTTATATTATAGCCATGGCTGGGAATATTCTCATTGCAATTTTCACTGCAATTAATCAAAGCTTCATATACCCATATACTTCTTCCTGGGAAACTTATCTTGCCTAGAAATTTTCTATATCTCAAATATAATGGTCAGGACGATTGTGGGGTTATTAATTGATAGAAATACAATTTCTTTCAATGGCTGCTTTGTACATTTCTTTTGTTTGGCTATCTCATGGCAACTAAATATTATCTCCTGTCTATAATATCATATGTTCAATATTTAGCAATATGCAAATCCTTGCATTATGTAACGGATATGAATGCATGAATGTGCACACAGCTAGTAGCTTGTTCATAGATAAGGGGCCTTATAGACAGTTCATCTTGAACTGGATTTTAAAGGATCAATTTTTAATTTGTTCTGCCTTGTGCTAGTTCCTTACTCATTTGATGCGATAAATGGAGATCCAAAAAAGTAATGGGACTGATGGATGAACTTTTAGAACAATGGAACCAAGTCAATATTCCTTTTTGTGGCTCTCCAATTTCACACATATCTAGACAGTAGTGCAGACACATATTATTCTCCTTTATATTATTTTTTACAATCTAAATGTCAACTTGTCTTTTTTGTTGTTGTTAATACTTCTACTAAGATCAAAGACTTTGGAGACTCATAATTGCCTTATGTTTTCCCTTGATCATGAAGCCTTTCTTGCCTTGCAAGCAATTAAGGAAATCAGAAAATATTGGAGAATTATTTATAAAATGATGCTTAGCACATCAATAGTTTAAAAGGAACGAAAATCATCCTACATTTGTAAGTCACTTCTGATTCTAACAGGATTTGAATGCAATTCATTAATGAGTTTTACCTCACTGTGTTTTAGAATAAAATCAGAGGAAATAAATGCAGATATATAAAGGTGAGATAACAAGGACAGAGACAGGGGAGATAAATTAAAGAGACAGCTTTTGTCACCCTCAAGCAAATGATATAGGCGCAAAGAAATATTGTATCAAATGATATAAATGCGATGATAGTTAATTGCATCAACCTATTTTATAATTATTATAAATTCTTGTTTCAATTTTATATGTTTTATTGTTTGCATATACCATGTTTTCCCCAAAATAAGACCCTGTCTTATATTTTTTTGAACCCTGAAATAAGTGTGTGGTCTTATTGCCATGCACTCAAAAGCCTGATTGGACTTATTATCAGGGGATGTCTTATTTTAGGGAAACAGGGTATTAAGAAGTTTTACTGCTATATTGCTGTGAGATGTATTTGAAAATAACAAAAAAAAAGATATTTATGTGCAGTCTGATTTGCTGAAATTGCTTACACATATAACTCCTCTTATTCACCAGTGCATTTTACCACAACAATGTTTCTATGGTTGCTAAAAAAAAAAATAAACCATAATTTTTAAATCAGTGTCTTAGGTAGGATCCCAGTTAATAAATTGGTTCTTTAAGTAGAAAATACTTAAGATCAAAATTATCTTTTTATAAGCATCTTGCTTTGAATAGGCTATTAATTAAGCTAAATTTCATCTTCCTATATATAGATTTACTTATTTCCCATTTAACTATATTTCCCATTCTTTCAGGACTTGTTCCCATATCTATCATGGTCAAAAACCATACAAAGATAAAAGAATTTATCTTGTTGGGGTTTCAAGAATTCTCTGAACTGCGGATTCTTTTTTTCTTGACTTTTATAATAATTTACATTGTGACCATAATGGGAAACATTCTTGTTCTTCTGTTGATCATCTTGGATCCACATCTTAAAAGTCCTATGTATTTTTTTCTGGGGAACCTGTCCTTTCTGGAGGCTTGCTACAGTTCAAATATATTTCCAAGGATGATTTCAGCTCTCTTGACTGGGAACAGGAGAATTTCCTTCAACAGTTGTTTCACACAACTCTATTTCTTTGGTTCATTGGTATCTTCAGAATGCTGTTTACTCTGTGTGATGTCTTATGATAGATATTTAGCAATTTGTAAACCATTGCATTATGCAACCATCATGAAAAGCTGGACATGTATCCAACTAGTAGCCATCTCTTGGATCAATGGATTTGTGGCTTTGACTGTTCTCCTTGTTTTGATGTTGCAGTTAAACTTCTGTAACTCCAATGAGATAGACCATTACTTTTGTGAATATTTTCCTATACTAAGACTCTCCTGCAGTGATATCAGCATGGTGCAAATTTTGAGCTTTTTGGTGGCCTCTGTGTTCACATTTCCTCCTTTTCTTCTGACACTTACATCTTATGTTTATATTATTGTTGCTATCTTAAACATTCCCTCGACTACTGGAAGGCAGAAGGCTTTTTCTACCTGTTCATCTCATTTGATTGTAGTTTTCCTTTTCTATGGATCTCTAATTATTGTATATATGACACCAAAGGCTAAAATTGGGAGGGAGATGCAAAAAATCTCTTCTTTGTTATACACAGTTTTGCCTCCCCTGCTCAATCCCTTTATATACAGTCTGAGAAATAAGGAAGTCAAAGGTGCTTTAAGAAAAAATATCTGCAGGAATTTTCATTTACTTTCAAAGGAAATCAGAAGAAAGTTGCTTATGTAAAAAAAAAAGCAGAAGACTGAAGGAGGACATAGTGATGGATGAAAGAAAGATTATATACTTGATTCATTTTCTGAATATATATAGAAGAGCTTTTCAAATTAAAATCTGGAAGTGTTATGTTATTAAAATATATTATGTTGTAATATATTGTAAATTATTAAAATGCATTACATTGTAAATTAGAACTAATTTTACTATGTCTGACAAAACTACTTTCAATGAAATTATGATTTGATGCTCAGAATCATACAATAAATGTTACAATAAATATCAGACAGGAAAATCTCATTGTTCAGAACATGGGAAGATTATTGGCCAGCAGAAAAAGAAATATTTTTATGAATACAAATCCATTCTGAACAAATAATATAATGTAGCATCTGTAAAAATGTGCCTATCTTAATTTTATTTTAAAAACTCTTTTCCTTTTCCTTTTGAACCTAACTCTGGTATTTTGAATAGCAGGCCAGTTATTTGAAGTTAATGTATAGGAAATGAAAATGAATATTGTTTTATCATAGTAGTAGAGAGTCTGGTAGTGTAGCGATTGGAAGGATATATTTTCTTCTTCAAATTTTCTAATAGTTTGAAATTGTCAACCATTATTATATTTATGTATATAATTAATATTTTTATATTTCTATTATTTAATGTTCTCTGTATTCAAACAGGCATTTTACCATTGCTTTGTTATATCATGATGGCACAGAGGTTAGAATGCAGTATTACAGGCTGACTTACTGCCAACTGCCAAGAGTTCGATTATAACCAGCTCAAAATTGACTCAGCGTTCCATTGTTATTGTTGACTTAGCCTAACATTGTTATATGTTATTTCACTTTACAAAGGCTTGATATATGGTTTTTAGCTTATCTTGGAAGTTTCACATCCATTAGTCACTAAATGTTGGACTAATTGTGATAAAGTCCCAAATAAATTTGACCAGATGATTTTCAAGAAAAATTCAAAGGAATATTGGGGAATAAATATAACCCAATCATGAAGATATTATTATGGATGTATGTATCAGTTTCAGTACAATACATGCAGTATTTGTATCCTTTGCTAGATACATTGAAAGGAAATAGTGTAATTCAAAAAAATGAAGGAGAGAGGGTTTTTCAATCCCTATGATGGTGGGGAAGGGCAGGGCTGGTGGGGGGAAGGGGTTTGGAGAGCCCGCTGCTGTGTTTGAGTGGTGGAGCTCTCCTGTCCCCTCGGCCCATCCTGACCCCCCAGCGGTGACAGAGTGTGGTCCCCTGGACTCCAGCTGGTATACCTGAATGCCAAGTCCGTGGTGAATAAGGCCCTCCTCATCCGAGATCTTATTGACAAGGAGGAAGTGGACCTGATTTGTATCATCGAGATCTGGTTAGGGACAGAGGGAGGTGTCCCTCTCTCTGATTTATGTCCCCGAGGCTTCCAGGTATTACACCAGCCGCATCTCCAGGGGAGGGGAGGGTTAGTGGCGGTCATTATTAGGAAGGTCTTAGTCCTAGGGAGGTCACTGTCCCTCAGATTGGCAGGTTTGAATCACTCCTTTTGAAGTGGGATCCTGGAGTTCAGTTGGGTTTGTTAGTCACGTACCTATCACCCAGCTGTGTGGCCTCAGCCCTGCCTGCACTACTAGATGTCTTGGCCAAGTTGGCAGTCGAATTCCCCAACCTTTTGGTTGTCAAAGACTTCAACCTGCCCTTGGCAGGGGAGACATCTGAGTTAGTGCGGGAGTTCATGACCTCCATGACAGCCATGGACCTGACTCAGATTGTACAGGCCCCAACCTATACAGGAAGACACACACTCACCTGATTTTTCTCTCTGGGCAGTGGATAAATGATCAGGGGGAGGAGACCTTACCATCGACCCCCTTTCATGGACCAATCCCTCCTTAGGCTGGACCTTCCTACTGCTAGACCCCACTGCTGGGTTGCGGAGCCTATGAGATGGTTCTACCCCAGGTGCCTGATGGAACCCGAAAGTTTCCTAATGGAGCTTGGTCCATTTCCCACCTCCTTAACCCACAATTCCTTTGAGGCCCTTGTGGTGGCCTGGGAACAGGCTGCAGTAGAGGTCCTGGATCCAATCGCGCCTCTGCAGCCTCTGATCCAACGCAGATTCCGGGAGGCTCCATGGTTTACTGTGGAGCTCAGGGAAACGAAACATAGGAAAAGACACCTGGAGGATGGTTGGAGGTCCTCTCGATCAGAATCTGACCAGACACAGCTAAGAACGTATATTAGGTCTTATTTTGTGGCGATGGAAGAACCGAACTGGTAGTACTTCGATGTTCTTATTGCATCTGCAGAAAACCACCCAGTCATCCTGTTTAGGGTGACCCACTCCCTCCTTAATGAGTGAGGGAGGACCCCTTGCAGGGCTGAGCTGAGGATTTTGTAAAGTTTCTGCAAGAAAAAATTGCTGAGATCCAGACTGGGTTGGACTCTGACTGGGCAGAATCCACTGAGGAGACCGGGGCTTGTCTTGGCAGGGACATCTGGGTTGAGTTTGAGCCTGTTTCATTGGATGAAGTGAACAGGATTATGGGTTGGCTGGGGACCTCCACATGTTTATTAGACCTGTGTCCCTCCTGGCTTGTTTTGGCAGCCAGGGAGGTGACTGGAGACTGGATCCAGGCTGTTGTTAATGCTTTGCTGAGGGAAGTGGTCTTCCCC
Source organism: Coluber constrictor foxii (assembly GCA_038048745.1). NCBI lineage: Eukaryota > Metazoa > Chordata > Lepidosauria > Squamata > Colubridae > Coluber > Coluber constrictor. Next base: position 65,123,777 of record CM075961.1, on the reverse strand, counting down.
GCTGCACTCAAAGAGGCAGTGGTTTGGCCCTTCCTCAAGAAGCCCAACTTGGACCCTGATTCCTTTAATAACTACTGTCCAGTCTCCAACCTCCGCTTTTTAGAGAAGGTTGTCAAGTCTGTGGTGGCACAGCAATTCCCTCAATTCCTGGAGAAAACAGACTACCTGGCCCTTATCAATCTGGTTTCAGGTGCAGTCACAGCATGAAATGGCATTGGTCACCCTAGTGAATGATCTCTGGTGGGCCCGTGATGGGGGTTGTTCCTCCATTCTGGTCCTTCTTGACCTCTCAGTGGCTTTCGATACCATCGACCATGGTATCCTACTGCAGCGACTTGGGAGGTTGGAGATAGGAGACACTGTTTTGCAGTGGTTTTCCTCCTATCTCTTGGGCCACTTGCAGTTTGTATCTGCAGGGGGTCAGAGATCCTCCCAGAGGCCTCTCACTTGTGGGATGCCTCAGGGTTCGGTTGTCTCCCCCCTGCTTTTTAATATTTACATGAAGCCACTGAGTGAGATCATTCATGGTTTTGGGGTGAGGTATCACCAATATGTGGATGATACCCAGATTTATATCTCCAGATCACCCTAGGAATGCCTTTTCCATGTTATCCTGTTTCCTGGAAGTGGTGCGGGCTTGGATGGTTAGGAACAGACTCAGACTCAACCCATCCAAGACTGAGTGGCTGTGGATCCCGGCATCTCAGTATCTAGAGGTACCATCTTTAGTGATAGGAGGGGAGGCTCTTACCCCTCCACTAGGGTCCACAATCTGGGTGTCCTCCTGGATTCTTGGCTGTCCATGGATGATCATCTGATGGCCGTGCAAAGGAGGGCCTTCGCACAAGTACGTCTTGTGTGCCAGTTGTGCCCTTTCCTAGACCGGGACGCTCTCACCACAGTCACCCATGCCCTTGTTACTTCTCGGTTGGATTACTGCAATGCCCTCTACATGGGGCTGCCCTTGGGATGCATCCGGAGGCTCCAGCTGGTCCAGAATGCGGCCGCACGGGCAGTTCGAGGAGTTCCTCGTTACTTCCATGTAACATCTCTCCTGAGCAAGCTGCACTGGCTGCTGGTTGCTCTCTGGGTCTGTTTCAAGGTGCTGGTCCTTACCTATAAAGCCCTACATGGCTTAGGCCCGGGGTACTTGCAGGACCATGTCCTGCCTTCCTCCCATCGTCCCATGTGCTCCCATAGAGCAGGTCTTCTCAGGCCATTGGACAAACAATGTCGACTGGCAGCCCCCAGGGGAGAGTGTTTTCTGTCAGAGTGCTAATCTGGAATGATTTGCCCACCAAACTCAGGATAGCCTCGGACCTCCTCTCTTTTCACCGCGAACTGAAGACGTGGCTTTTCTGTCAAATAACTTCATCTGCTAGGGGTTGCACAAACTGTGATAATTTTAAATATGGTTTTAAAGGGGTTTTTAACTTATTTTGTGATTTGTATTATTGATTGTTGTTGTAAGCCACCCTGAGTCCTTCGGGAGAATGGCAGCATATAAATCACAAAAATAAATAAATAAATAAAATAAAACTGCAGTCCTACAATTTCTGATGGGAATCACCTACTATCAAATTCAAACTTGCCAATTTATATGCCTGGTTGCTTTCCATATAACCAGAAACAACATGAAAAAATAGAATATATTATTTCTTTAAAATGTTTAAAAATATTTTAAAAGTATCCAATTATTTGAAAAGCCAATTAAGTAATGTATCTAGGAAAGAATTCTCCCATGATAGTGAACAGAAGCAATGAGTATCTGGTTAACACTTCCCCTCTGGGGTGTTTAATGTCTTTAAAAAGATGTTATATTGTAAATTATAATTTCCTAAGCTGATATAATAACCAATAAAATGAATGTTCATAAAGTGAGGATGTGAATAATGAGACGACCATCTTCATTCTGGATCATGATGATGTTCTTGATCTAATATCACACAGGTAATCACCTTCTTTTGTCATAACTCTCTTTGAAACAAATTGGTGTAAACAATGAGCTTATCAATGAAAATTAATTTCATGTTGAAAGAAAATCAAATAGCATTGAAAATATCACCATGCATGAAATTCAGCTACTTAGTGATCTAGTAAATTAAAGCAAAGTAGTATTTTGCATAAGTCAGAAATGTTCACAAACTGCTCACTATTTCTGTCTGGGAAATTACAACTGCCTTCAAAACTAAAGTTGAAGAAACTTGGCACAGAAGCTACTCAGGGTTGTCTGTTTGAATTTTGGCTGTTCCTTCCTGTCCAGAACCTGCCAGGCTCTAGACATTAGGATAAGATCTTGATAGTATTACAAGTATCAAGATCAAGGCAAATAGATGGGCAGAACTTTATCTATTTGTACAAACAGGATTCTATTAATGTTTCATATTTTGATTCGTTACTTATTCACTCAGAACTAGAGAAACTGCTTTCTGAATGGAATATTTTTAATATGATGTAAATAACATATTCATAACCTGGAAAAGAAATCCATTTATGAAAATTGTCATGATTATCTTAAATTTCCTAGTCCCCATGTGAAAAAGAACTGATGTTTACTTTATAATATACAAATTTTGCTTATTTTTCTCTCCAAAGATGCATTATATGATCTGTGCTTTCCCTGCTATATGCATATTTCAATGATAGAAGAATGAACATAACGATGAATATCACAGAATTTATCATTTTGGGGTTTGGAAACTTTGGACAATGGCAATCTCTCCTCTTCTTCGTTTTCCTAATGGTTTATATTGTAGCCATGACTGGGAATATTCTCATTGTGACTTTAATTGCAGTTGATCAACATCTTCATACACCCATGTACTTCTTCCTGGGAAATTTGTCGTGCCTAGAGACTTGCTACATCTCAAATATTGTACCCAAAATGATGACTGGCTTATTGACTGATAAAAACACAATTTCTTTCAGCAGTTGCTTTGTACAGTTTTTCTTCTTTAGCTATCTTATGGCAACTGAATGTTATCTCCTATCTGCAATGTCATATGATCGATATTTAGCAATATGTAAACCTTTGCATTATACAACAAGTATGACTACTCGAATCTGTATCCAGCTAGCAGCTTCTTCATGGATAAGTAGCCTTATAGCTGGTTTCATCCTCTTGAGTGTCATGCTGCAGCTTACATTCTGTGGTCCAAATGAAATTGATCATTATTTTTGTGATACATATCCAATTATGAAACTTTCCTGTAGTGACACCAGCTTTGTAGAACTTATAAGTTTTATCCTTGCTTTTGCTTTTACTTTACCACCTTTTCTTCTTACCTTGACTTCCTATATATACATTATATCTACTATCATGAAAATACCTTCTGTTGTTGGGAGGAAAAAGGCTTTTTCTACTTGCTCATCTCATCTGATAGTGGTTTCTCTGTTTTATGGAGCCATCATGATTGTGTATATGTTACCAAAGGGTAAAATACTAAGTGATGTCAACAAAATTTTTTCTTTGTTGTACACAGTTTTAACCCCTGTTGCCAATCCTTTCATATACACCCTGAGAAATAATGAAGTAAAGGATGCCATCAAGAGAGTAGCAAGAAAACTTATATCCCCAAAAGTTCATTAAGGCAGCTATAATAATTTATAAAATGGGACAATTGGTAAATGATGAAAAATCATGTTATATATGTTTGATATATATTTATTATATTCTGTACATAAAACACACTAAGAAATTTTTAACTATTTGTTGGTTCAATTTATATCCCACCTTTCTTCCAGCCCATTAATAGAGTTTATAAATTAAAATATTTAAAAAAAACCCTCAAAAATGAAGGGAAAAAACCTAACAATTTCAGTCATACAATAAAATGAAGTGCTAAGCAATATTTTTAATAATGTTAGTCCTTCCAATAATTTTGCCTTACTTTTATAATAATACACATTACCTATAAATAAATGTAACAATGCTTTGCCCTTGCATATTTATTGAAATCAATGCACTATGCTTACATTTATTACCATCTACACACACACACACACACATACACACAAACACACACACACACACACAAACCCTTTCATAGATTAGATGGAATGCTATTCAGACAACTAGTCATTGCCTGAAGATTGTCTACATAAACATCGGGGGGGGGGGGTGTTTGTTTTTTTAAAAGATAGTCTCAAATTCAATACTTGCTTACCTGATAAACTAAAAAATTAAATATCTATAGATCCTCAAAATATTCTAATTTCACATGATGTCTTAACAGGATTTCGAAACTAGATACATGAGCTTTGAAGATTTTCTTTAGTTTCTCTTTAGTGGGAAGTTCCCAGTAGTTCAGTGTCAAATCAAATGAAATCAGATCAAGTTACTTCAAATCAATCTTGAGTTAATGTTAATGAGTACAGCTATTCCAATATAAAACCAGGAGAGAGAAAAAGAGAGAGAGGGAGAGATCTCACATAAACATGAAGGTTCTATACATATAGGAAGTGTGGAATTATTAGACTTAGAGATGAGGAGGTAAATTCTGAGGTACAGATGTTTGTCATATTCTTTGCTAGTGCTACATCTTCAATGAAATTCTCTAGCTATGACCATAACTTTAAACCGCATAATTTTATGATAGCTATTTCATCTAGAGGAAATGTGAGAATTTCACAACTGCAGGAAAGACTCTCCCTGGCTTACCTACTTGACCTATTAAATTTTGCAGGAGAAGCATGCTGTGGATCCTGTAGTAGGTTTCTGCCATCTGGAGGGACAACCTCTTCTATCTAGATGGTCTCTGCAACATTATTTTCTGGGAGATTAGACTTGATCCCACTGACTTTCTGTAATGCCTCAAAGACTTGTTATGTACTAAGCCTGTATGTTGTTGAGCCTGTATTCTGATTTTGTTAATTTGCCTTTATACTGGATATTGTCTATGTTATTTATTACTTTGTTATGAAGTTTGTTAGCCACAGTCCTATATTTGAGATGATGAACAATATAAATTTAATGTGTAAAATGATACCTCAAACCAAGCCTAACAAAAAACAGAAACAATCATATTGCACCCCAGCAATAGGTTGGCAAATTATCAGCTTTCAGTGAAGTTCCAGATCCAGATTTTACAATGTAATAATTCTCCAAAGTATCTGGAGGTAACACTTGACAGATAATTAACCTTCCTGCAACACCTGGAACAAACTACTGCAAAATTGAAAAGCCATAACAATTTACTGAACAGATTGCCTGGAACAGCTTGGGGCACTGATGATAGCACCCTAAGAAAAATAACCTTTGCTTTGATTTATTCCACAACTGAATATTGTGCCAGCATGTGGCTTAACAGTACCCACACCCAAATAGTCAATGTGCAACTCTACCAGACAATGTGTATCTCTGGCATACTGTACACCACTTTGTGGCCTGTTGGCTGTCAGCCCCTCCAGCAGCCAAATCAGATGAGGAGGAGGTATGGGAGTCAGGGTCAGCATCAAAGCAACCTGAGAGCTCCGAGGGGAAGAGGGAATGGAGTTCCCTCTTCCCCTCGGGAAGAGAGAGTGTGATAGAGGTAGAGCCTGGACCATCTGTCAGCCCTCAGATGGAGAATCAACAGCCCCCAGGTCTGGAGGTGATTGATGAGGAAGAGGAGGAACAGCTGGGTCTAATGATGGATGCGTGGATGCACAGAAGACAGAGAAGAGGAGAGCAGTGGAAATCTATGAGCCAATTCTTGGGACAGAAGAGCCACCGCTGCTAGCGAAACCCCACTCTAGCTCTAGGGATAAAAGACAGGGGCGGAGATGAATAGGTGTGGCAGATAATTATTCATCTCCCTGCTAGACAGGTTTGCTAGCCTGCTATGAGAGAGAGGCTTTTTGTGGGGCTGCTGGTGCTTCTAATAAAGGAATAATTGAATTAACTACAGAGGGTTTGTGTGTTCAGGAAGCTGATTCAGAACACTCACTCTCATGCATTGGTTACCAGTATGTAGCAATAGAATACTGTCCAACATTAGAAGACAACAAATTCTGATTCAGCTATGGTCGAGCATGCTGAACAACAAACTCCCTATTCACCAGGACTATGCACAGCCCATCACAAGATTAAAATCCTGTAGGCCAGCTTGGAAAATAGCTGTTCACTTAACACCTACCCAATTTAACTCTGAGAATGCCTAAAGAGAGGAATGGAATAAGGTAACTTCTTGTGACCTGACCATTAGTAATCCCTATATCCATTTGGTTTTGACTTGCCTTGCTTTGTCTGTTTGAAACTGAACAGTATTAAGTATGCTACTAGAAGAAATGCCTTTTCCCTATATCAATGGGATGGATACCTGTTCTTGTTACTGTGCTGCCGATATACAAACTATTAAACATATTGTGCAAGATTGCCCATGATTGTGCTCTTTAATTCTCTAGAAGATCTGCATGAAGCAACGCCAGAGGCAATCACCTGAGTAGCTGAATTAAACATACAGATATGAGGCACTGCCATGGCCCTATAGAAGTTATTATTACATGTATATATGTAGAGAAATTGTGTTTATATTTTTATTTCTCTTCTGTCATGTTCTCATTGTATGTTAAATAATAATAAGTTCTAAAATATGTTTTAAAAATAAGTTAGATATTTATTTGCATTTAATTTGATATTTTATGCACTCTTTGTTAGATCCTATACTGCAGCTACTGCATATATTACTGGGTGGACATTACTAGTCACCTGAAATGTAACATTAAATTACTATCAGCAGCAGCTGCAGCAAAATAATATTCTCTTTACCTCTTTCTGACCTTAAAATTGTTATGTTATGCTTTCATTCATCTGACTGGTTTTAAATGTGGCACCACTGATGGGTTGCTACCGATTAATCCCGGTTCAGGAGAACTGGAAATGGCAGAAGTGGGAAGTGCCATCCACCCGCCCGGATGTCATCAAATATGATCCGCACATGTGCAGACGGGGCGCGCGCTCGAGCGAACTGGTAGCAAAAGTAAGTGAAACCCACCCCTGTGTAGCACACAATTTATATTTTACAAAATACTTAAATAATTTGTTTTACAAGCCATCCATGCTTTAAGAAGATGAGAAGATGTAATTGGTATACTTTAATCTAATTTTAAATTACTAACACAAATCTATATATTTCTTTGTCACCAGTAAAGAAATATATAAATTTGTTAGTAATTTAAATTCATGGTAAATTACAACAATTCCATCTTCTCACCTTCTTGAAGCATGGATAGCTCACAAAACAAATTATATAGTATTTTTTTTCAGAGTCATTATGAGCATGATATTTTGTTCATTGTGATCTATAATATTTGATATAATATCTGCCTTTTAAAAGAGGTTACTATACCTGAAATGTCAAATCAAATGTCAGCAAATAAGTTCCTTCTTCTAGAATTTACTAACTAGTCAGAGCTGCAGTTGCTACACTTTTTGTATTTCTTCTAATAAACTTAGGAAGCCTGACAAGGAATATTAGACTCACTGCCATTGTCACCCTTAACCTTCAAATTAATCTTTGATGTATTTCTTCCTTGCAAATATTGCCTTTCTTGACCTCTCAGTAATAATCCCCATTTCTGAAAATTGTCTTGAAGAACTCTAGATAGATCTCTTATTTCAATTGTGTTGCCCAAGTCTGCCTGGTTATATTTTTAGATGCATTTTTTCTTGCTTATTACAACAGTATATGCTACAATATGATTACTTTGCATACTATTTGCCGTCCTTTGCACTATAAGGTGATCATGAAGTGGACTATGTGTGATGTAATGGCTGCTGGTTGCTGGATTAATAATAAACATTATTGTCAGGGAACTCTGCAGCAATATGGACATTTGTCCATATGAAGTCACGAATACTAACACAAACTTGTAGTTTTATATAAATAAATATATTTAACATTCAAATTTAGCAGACAAGATAGTCAGGAACACAAGATCATCATGAGGTAAATCAAAGAGTATACTGAGCATACAGAAGAAAAAAGGCAGGAAAAGGGGAAACTTCCTCTTTACACCCACAGCAACCAATCCTAGCTTAGATTGCCTCATGCATAAGCCAGCACTCTCCAACCAATCAACTGTGTGTTCTGGCCCATTGTACACTTTAATGTTCCAACTACTAAATTAAATATCAACTATTTAACACTTGATATTTAATTTAACAACAATTGTTCTATTGCATACTCCAAAAACTTTCAGGTTATCCTTTTATCATTCCAATATCATTGGTCAGTTTTATTATGATATCCCATAGCTCCTTAAGATCTCCAATACTGCTACATATGTAAATACATATTAATGTATGTCCTTGGTGATACATTGTCTTATATGTGTTTTCTATTATATTATCCCTATCTAAAGCAATTTCATGCATCCATTAGAATCTTTTTATTCCCAAATTTCAAATATGCTTTTTGGCTGAATCATGCAGCTCCATGCTGTTTATCCCTCCTTAAGCCCTTTCTATGTGGAGTGTTGCAGGATTTTATTTTCATCAACATGTCAACGATACCCAATTATATCTTTTGACCCCAGGATAAAAAATGAAGTTGTCAAAATTTTGATTCTGGAGGCTGGCTGGCTGGCTGGTGAACTCATAGACCAAGTAGCTGAAAGTGTTTGGACACAGTGTGTCAGATATGGACACATTGTCAGGTATGCTTCCTTCAATATCCAGGAAAGGAGGACCCAGACGCCATTAGATAGGATAACTGGTACTTTTACTAGATATGAACTGAACGCAACCATAGAAAGCAGGATTCTGAAGCAAAACGCGCGAAAGTTACAATTAGAAAGCATCCCCCTCCCTTGTGCACCATAAATCATCCAATCCACAGGTCTTCCAGAGGTCAGGTGGGAGCAGACGTCTGGCCGTGTCAGCATCCAGGAATGCAGTGTCCGTTGGACTGATAACAGCTTAAGGAAGGTTTCGTTTCTCAGAATTTAGAAAGCCCGCGTGAGCATAAACCCCCTCCCTCCGTTTCTATGACAACCAAAGCGGCAAAGCAAAACTAGAGAGGTTGACATTCAGCCCCCCTTCAGAAGAGACAGCTTCTAATCCTGAAACAGAGAAAAGGAGAGGTAATATCACAACATTTTATATTTCTCATGACTCAAGGTTTATCAGGGTATTTGGTATGGAACAGCTGTACTTTTCTAGGTGCCCTAACATCACGTTTATTCACCCACTCAGCTTGTGACAACGGGAAGTGCTTCCAGGCTACGAGATACTGTACTTTCCCATGATGTTTTCTAGAGTCCAAAATCTCTTTTACTTCAAAATGTTGTTCCCCTTCAATGAGGATGGGAACAGGAGGAGGTTCCTTGGACGGACGTAGAGAAGATGATTGTTCCAGTTTCAGTAAACTGACATGGAACACTGGGTGAATTCGTCGCAAGTTCTTGGGTAAATCTAATTCAACCGTGACCGGGTTAATTATCCGAATAACAGGGAAAGGGCCCACATACTTAGGACCAAGCTTTTTTGATTTCTGCGGAGTTTGCAAATACTTGGTAGACAGATAAACCATGTCCCCCACTTGATAAACATGTGCAGGGCATCTCCTTTTGTCGGCTTGGACTTTATGGGCTTGGTGAGCCTCATCTAACGCTTTGCAAGTCACTGCCCAAGTCGCTCGTAGTTGATCGATCCACTCAATCAGAGAAGGGTTTTGTGGGTCATCATGAGGTAACTCTGGGATTGCACAAACTCTTGCCCAGAAGCCACCTTGAAAGGAGTGAAACCTGTGCTGCTATGAACGGAATTATTATATGCCACTTCTGCGAAAGGCAGCAGTTCCACCCAGTTGTCTTGTTGGTAGTTTATATAACATCTCAAATACTGTTCTAGCACGCCATTGGTTCTTTCACAGGCCCCATTGGTCTGGGGGTGGTGGGCGGAGCTTAGTCCCTGGGTGGAACCTATCAACATTAGGAACTCTCTCCAAAAGCTGGAGGTGAACTGCACTCCCCTGTCTGAAATTATACGTCTTGGTGCTCCATGTAGCCTATATACATGTTGAATGAACATTTTAGCAAGGGTTTTTGCTGATGGGATTTTAGTGCATGGGATAAAATGCACCTGTTTGGAAAACAGATCAGTTACTACCCATATAACTGTGCAACCCCCACTTTCGGGAAGGTCTACAATGAAGTCCATGGATATTTCCTTCCAAGGAGCAGTGGGTCTGGCCACATTTTGGAGGAGACCAGGTGTCTTCCCGGGAGGTCTCTTAGCTGAGGCACACACTGGACAGCTTGCGACATATGCCTCTGTGTCCTTTTTGAGCGCGGGCCACCAAAACTGTCTTTTGACGAGATGTAAAGTTTTGACAAATCCGAAATGTCCCGCCATCTTGGAGTCATGGGCTTGTTGCAAAACAGTTACTCGTAAATTAGCTGGGACATACAATTTGGCTCCAACCCAAGCTAGCCCATCACGAAGTGTACATTCGTTTGAGTGGGCTTGGAACCACTCATCGGTTTTTAAAGTCTCTTTTAGTTGCTGGAGCAAATCACCCGACAGACTCGGGTCACTTTTCGACTGTGCTCGGGTAGTCACTGGTGCTGCCAGTTGGGCTGACGGGACAATTGGTCGGACAACTTCCTCCCTGGTGCTGTTGTATTGAGGCAATCTGGACAAAGCATCTGCCATGAAATTCTTCCCGCCAGGAAGGTAGCGCAAAGTGAAATTAAAACGGTTGAAGTGTTGGGCCCAGCGCACTTGTTTTGGCGACAGCTTACGTGGGGTTTTCAAAGCTTCGAGATTTTTATGATCAGTCCAAACTTCAAAAGGATGTTTAGCTCCTTCGAGAAAGTGCCTCCAGGTTAGAAGTGCCCAGCGTACGGCGAAAGCCTCCTTTTCCCATATGGCCCATCTCCTTTCGGTTTCGGATAGTTTCCGGGACGTGTAGACACAAGGCTGTAATTTTCCATCCGCATTCTTTTGCAAAAGTACAGCCCCTACTGCGACATCACTGGCATCTGCCTGTACCATGAAAGGTTCGTCCATATCTGGGTGTTTAAGGACTGGTTCAGCAGCAAATAGCCGTTTCAGTTTTTCGAATGCGGCCTGACAGTCCATAGTCCATTCCAGAGGTTTGGAGGGTTTTGGTTTTTCTTCACCCTTGGTTTTCAGGAGATTAGTTATTGGCAATGCAATTTTGGCAAACGAGGGGATGAACTGTCGATAAAAGTTAGCAAATCCCAAAAAACTCTGCAACTGCTTGCGAGTGCGTGGCGCTGTCCATTCTAACACCGCCTGAACCTTTGCAGGGTCCATTTCTATTCCCTCTGGGGAGATGCGATAGCCAAGATAGTCAATTTTGGTTTGGTGGAACTCACATTTAGAAAGCTTTGCATACAGTTCAGCAGCCCTAAGTTTTTTCAGGACGGTGCGTACTAATCTTACATGGTCGGCCATGTTGTCAGAGTAGATAAGAATGTCATCCAAATAAACGAGCACCCCCTTATATAAATGCTCATGCAAAATTTTGTTGATTAATTGCATGAATACTGCAGGAGCCCCTTGTAGTCCAAACGGGAGCACTCAGAACTGGAAACACCCCAGCGGACAGTTAAATGCAGTTTTCCATTCATCCCCTTCCTTGATGCGCACCCTGTAATAAGCCTCCCGTAAATCCAATTTGGTAAAAATCTTCCCCTTCCCTAAGTGAGCCAACATGTCCTTCATGAGGGGTAAGGGGTAGACGTTTTCAACGCAAATCGCGTTTAGGTTTCTATAGTCAACTACCAAACGAAAGGAAACATCTTTCTTTTCTCTAAATAAAACTGGTGCGGCCACTCGTGGTCTGGCTGGTTGGATGAAGCCCCGTTCTAGGTTTTTGTCAATAAAATTTCGTAGTTCCCCCAGTTCACGAGGGGTCATAGGATAAATCTTTGGCTTAGGGAGCTTCACTCCTGGGAGTATCTCAATAGCACAGTCTGTAGCCCTGTGGGGGGGGTAGCACATCCGAGGCCTTCTCGCTAAAAACTTCACGGAGATCCCAATACTCTTTTGGAATTTTCTCCTCCCCTTCTATGTGGTCTATTGCCACCTCCGCTTCTTCAGGGGCCCCTCTGTTTTCAAGGGGGGCCTCCTCCCCTTTAGGCGGGGACTTACTAGTACGAATGCGCAGAACCCCCATTTTCCAGTTAATTCGCGGGTTCCATTTCCGTAGCCAGGGCAAGCCGAGAATGAGGGGTTGTTCCATGCTAGGGGCCACCACAAAACTGAGAGTCTCTATGTGGTCCCCTAATTTCATTTCAATGGGTTCCGTTATGGAACTAGTTAGGGTCCCGCCTGCCATCGACCCATCTAGCTGGCAGAATGCAATAGGCCTTTTCAGCTCCCTCAGTCCCAGGCCCATCTCTTCTACTACTTTCGGGTTGATAATGCACCTGGTGCACCCAGAGTCTAATAAGGCTGGCATCTGTGCATGGGCCCCTGTGGATGGTACTTTAAGTTCTATGGGGATGAGTAGGGGCCCCTCAGTGTGACTCACCAGATCATCGGAGTCGGAGTCGGTCTCGCTGTCGTCCGCGTTGGTCGGAGTTCCCAACTCCCCCTTGGTCCGGGGAGCGAACTCTACGACTTCCCCCTCCAGCGCGACTTCACGAACTTTTGCGGGTGTTTTGTCCATCTTCTTTGGTGCTCTGCTGGCAGGTTTTGGCACTGGCCTGGAGGAGCACTCAGCGGCCCGGTGTCCTTCCATGCTGCACTTAAAACAAGTGAAAGGCTTCGGCTTGGGTTTGTTTTCCGGCCTTCCCCCAGCCATCTTTGGGGCTTCCTTGCGGTGGTAGGAGAATGAGGGTTCCCCGGCATGCCCCCTCCGTAGTCGGCTACGGCTTATCTCAATTTCTGCATCCTCAGCTGCTATGTACCAACTGTCCAGATCTTCGGGAACCCCCCGTGCTCTACAGTCGTGGTAGATTTCATCATTCAGCCCGTCTTTGAACCCTTCCAGCAAGGCTACCTCTGACCACCCTGTCATGTATGGCGCTAGCTCCCGAAATTCTTGGGTGTATTCCGCCACCGATCTCCCGCCTTGCTGAATACTTTTCATGCGGAGCCTCGCCTTCCACTCAGCTAGGTGGTCCTCGAAACGCCTCCTAAGGGCCGCCATAAACTGGTTGTAATTCCGCAGCAGGGGGGAATTGTTATTGTGGAGTACCACCATCCACTCGGCTGCCACCCCCTCTAAAGCACTGATGACACATCTCACTCGGGCTGCATCTGACGAATAGTCCTCGCCCCAGTCTTGCATGTGATTCCACACTTGGGTTAAGAAAAATCCCAAAGTTTTTGGGTTCCCATCATACTTTCCAGGAAGGGGGGGAATTTTAGGTTTTTTCCATCTGCGGGGTGGGGCTTGTAAGGCTGGGGCCTCCTGGACAGCTGCATCCCTCATTTGACCACCCAATGCCTGGGATGTATCTTTGTCAGCTCTCTCTTCCTCTCCCCCACAAACTCCTTCCTCAGGATCTATTTTAGAGTCTTCTTCTTCCCCCCCCCCCCAGGGTATGCATAAGACTCATGGGCTTTACGGCTTTCATCAATCTCACGAATGAGCTGAAGGGCTTGCTCCATTTTGAGGCGTTCCTTCTGCTCCTGCAGTCACATGCCTTCTCCTTTTCGGGGTCTGGAGGTTGTTACTCCACGGGGGGTCTTTCTCAGGTCCGGCAACCTTCCGACCCCTGTCGACCATCGGGCTGGTTCTTCCCTCGGCTCCTTCAGCTGTAAATTCTCCATCCACATCGCAGCCTCTTCGGGTTGCTGGTATGAAGACATTGCCGAACCATATGCCCCCATCTGTTCTGTATCGCTTCCCTGATCAGACATTCTGTAGTTTTTCAGCCCCCTCGGTGTGATCCGGGATGGCTGTGATGAGAATCCTGCTTATTGTCAGGTATGCTTCCTTCAATATCCAGGAAAGGAGGACCCAGACGCCATTAGATAGGATAACTGGTATTTTTACTAGATATGAACTGAACGCAACCATAGAAAGCAGGATTCTGAAGCAAAACGCACGAAAGTTACAATTAGAAAGCATCCCCCTCCCTTGTGCACCATAAATCATCCAATCCACAGGTCTTCCAGAGGTCAGGTGGGAGCAGACGTCTGGCCATGTCAGCATCCAGGAATGCAGTGTCCGTTGGACTGATAACAGCTTAAGGAAGGTTTCGTTTCTCAGAATTTAGAAAGCCCGCGTGAGCATAAACCCCCTCCCTCCGTTTCTATGACAACCGAAGCGGCAAAGCAAAACTAGCGAGGTTGACACACATTGAATTTCTTTTTTTTTTATTGAAAAAGTTTTACAATACAGAATTTTTCCCCCTTTTTCACCCCTCCCCCACCCCCACCTTCCCATCCCCCCCAACCTCCCCCCAACCACACCCCTTCCCCCCATGCCACCCCTGACTTCCGCTACACATTTTTAAAAGAAAAACAGCAAGAATTTATAACAAAAACTAAAATTAAAAACTATTATGTATTCAATTCTAAATTAGGAGGAAGAGAAAGGAAAGAAAGAAAAGAATTAAGAAAATGAAAAAAAAGCCCATAAGTATAAATATTTATCTAAAATTAACAATATTGTAGTAAGAAAAACACCCAGAAAAAATAACCATTATAATATTTAAACCAATTTAAAAACAAGAAAAAGAAAAAGAAACATTACTAATATTACTAATCATATGCCATACTCGATCCCCCCAAAATAATATAACCTAGATATTCATATCAAATAATATCAAATAGTTTGATCCCAACTACACCCCTTAATTCAAAAACACAAAAAACCCCAAAAAATATAAAACATACAATATAATATAATTATGCATATATTATTATAATTTTCCATAGCCCGAATTTCAGTCTTCTCTTCATCTTGATTGAAGTTAAATATTCTTTCTTCACGTATATCCAATTCCAATAAACTTCATCTTCTATCTGCCCCCATCAATAAAATAAAGCATTCCACATAAACCCCCCGTGTAACTTTATATAGATAGTTTCCAACCACGAAGATATTCACTCCTCTAGGTAGAATCATTCAAACTAACTTATTCTATTTCAACAAGAAGAAACCCAATGCAGCTCCGCCAAGTCTTGAGAAAAAAACAAAAAACAAAAAAACAAAAACAAAGAGAAAGTCCTAGAAACTGCATTCCCAGATGTTCTTTTAAAATTGTTTCAAATCCTGCCGCCCTTTATTGTTCGCTCCTTCTGGTTGTGAGATGTTTTCATTTCCATTCTTTTCTTTTCTCCTAGATGGTAAATTCCAAGAAAAAACTATAATAGGGTAATCACAGATCGCTGCTGCTATTGCAGCAATCTGTTAAACTTACTCAAGATGTTATATCCAATTCAAGATAATAAAATTTTTATAAGTCTCCAATTCAAGATGAAGTCTTTATAATCCATAAGTCCAACTCAGTATAAACTTTGAGAATTTTCTAACCTTTTTCCAAAACTTTCAATACTTTCTGATAACAGCTGTAATTGCTGAAGGACTTCACGACACTCAATAGTATATACCACTTGAATTTCCTCATTAAGTTCTGTTTCCTGCTGTTCGACATCACCACCCATTTCTTGAGGAGCGTTGGACCTCTGCTGCTGTTCATCTTGAGTTATAATATTTTTAAAATCTTGCTCCAGCAGTTCAAGGTCCGGTGCTCCTATTCTAGGTTCACTGGTATGTTCAATTTTTCCATCTGCAAGGTCCATGATAGAATCCTCTGAGGAACCGGGTTGTACTCCTTGTGCTTTTAACATTCTTTGATTCATTTTTTAAGTCTCTTCCTTCTGTTTACCTTTTGCGAGCTCTCTTTCTTGTTTCTTATTCTTAACATATTCCGAGGCTCCCTTAAAGATATTTTTATAAAAATGTTCCGCTTTTCCAATAGTATTCAAACAATATCTCACACCATGATATCTAAAAGTTATGCCAGCTGGTAAGTCCCATCTAAATGGGATGTTACTTCTCTTCAATTCCTTAGTCAAAAAAGCAAATTCTTTTCTATCCTTTAAGACCTTCGATGGTAACTCTTTAAAGATATTAATTTGTACGCCTTCTACTTGCACTCTGGCAGAGTAGGACTTGTGTAAGATATCATTTCTCAATCTTTTATCCGTAAAGTAGACAACAACATCTCTAGGCAAATTCTTTTGTTTGGCAGCTCGTGAGTTGACTCTGTAAACTTTCTCTATGCAGCCAAGAATTATCTCCTCTTCTAGCTCTAGTAATTCAGCAAAAACCTTTGCAGAAATTGCTCTTAAGTTTTCTCTCTGATTTTCTCTAACACCTCTTAATCTGATCGCTGATTCCCTAGTTTTAATTTGAAGCATAATGATATCATTCTGTATTTTCTGATTCCGAACCTCAGCTTCCACAAACTTTTCTTGTAATTCTTGTATTTGAGAATCAAATTTACTGCTGATCTCAGTCACTTTCTCCTCCATTTCAACCACCACACTTGAAAGATCTGAGATTACTTTAATAATAGTTTGACTTAATTGGTCATACTTTCCAGAAACCAGCTCCTCAAGATTCTTCTGTGAGTTTTTTATTTTATCAACAACGCTTGGTAAAGAAGTTGTTATGAGATCTTTTAAGTCCCCCTCTGCCAATCCATACAAATGAATCATTTCAACTTTATCCTTCAGCTGGCTCATGGGGGAGCCCTCCCTTCCTTCAGTTATCCTGTAATTCTTCTCGTTATAAATATGTTTCTTTTAAAATCTCTGAACGCAAAACACTGCTTTCGCTTTCCACTCTCGTTTTTAAAGAAATCTATTTAACTCAGCCTTTGTTCCTTTAAGTGCTTTTCCCATAACAGAGTATTTGTTTCAAAGTCTTTCAAGACTGGACTACATTTCCATCCGCTCTGACTTTTCTTCAAATAGAGCCAGTCACCATCTTAAAGGACTTTCTTAAAGACTTTCACTTCTCTTCCTCTCCTTTCCCCCTCCCCTCCTTCCGCCTCCAGAAAATCAGTAAAAAATCAGTAAAAAAAATCCATACTTGCTTTAGCTTATCTTCTTTCTTTTTCAGCTTGCTCAATTATCATATCAATTGTGGTGTTGCTCCCAGCGTCTGGCTCCGCTAAATTAGCGGAGGACTCTCTCGGCACAGAGCATACCCCGGGGGTATGGAGGGAGCCACCCCTCTGAGCCTTCCCCAGGACAAAGGAAAAATTCCTGGGGGGGGGCTCGAGGGGGCTCAACCTCACCCCCAGAAGCTCTCCCTGCTCCTTGCATTAAGGAGCAGGTCTTTCGAGCCGCCTGCCTAGTGCACGGTGGCTCTAACGCGCCGAGAAGCAAGCAGGCATAAAAAAGCCTGCTGCCCAATGAGGAAGGTGCCACCGGAAGTCGACACATTGAATTTCTTACCTTAGATGGAGTAGCCACATATCATTCATGAGCAGCACACATTTTTGGGGGTGGGGGGGAGTCTTCTTGGATTCAAAGTTACTAGTTGATAATCAGATCCTGTTTGTGACAGGAAGGCCTTGACACAACTGGTGACCTTTTGTACCTTTTCTTAGATTGGGAGAGGGGCTTCAGACAGTTATTCATGCCCTAGTCATCTCATGGTTTGACTACTACAATACCTTCTATATGAGGCTGCCCTTGAAGACCCCCTGAAAACTTCAGCTGCTCCAGAAGATGATGGCACAAGCATTAATGGATGTGCCTCATATCCTAATGTAACACCTCTTCTTTGCAAGCTGCAGTATAGGGCAGTGACAGCTAATCTTTTTGGCACTGAGTGCCAAAACTGGAGCCTGCACACACCAGAGCACTGGAACCTGGAAAAGAGCAGCTAGCCAATGTGCATGCCCACAACAGAACTTGGAAGAACATCTGGTGATGGCGCTTATGCCCACAGAGAGGGTTCTGCGTGCCACCTCTGACATGCGTGCCATAGGATCGCCATCATGGGTATAGGGCCTGGTTATTTGAATGTACATGTATCCTCCATACATCAGCCATCAGATTCAATCCTTCAGGGTTGATATACTCCAGGTTTCTTCAGTGTAGTTCAGTCATCTATTTGAATCACTGGAAGTATGCTTTCTCTGTAGGTGTGTTTTCCCTACAGGAATGAAGTACCCCAAGATCCAATGGTCTCCATTTTGCTTAGAAGACCCATGAAAGCCTGCCCCTTCATCCAGGATTTGGTGAGAGAAAATGAACAACATTGCTTCATTATGGTTGCCAACTTTTAACTTTATAATGTATGTTTTTATTGTTTTTATTGTAAGTTTTTTATTAAGTTATAATTATGATTGTTTGCACAGTCAAAAAACTCCTAAATTCCATTTTTAAAAATTATTTTCATCTGAATCTCACAGAGTTGCTTCACTGGTCAAGGAATCTGTTTATCTTGCAAATGTTAGAAACAACAAGGACTTTATCTGATAGAATTTCTATTTCTAAACTGCATTAAACATTAAATCAAATGCTTGTATGGGTGTATTCTTCTCAAAATTCTTTTGAGGGCTCCTGTCCATTCTTTTGAGGGCTCCTGTCCACAACATTCATTTTGGATGGACTATTACATACAATTAAAAATATAAGGCAATATTTCAGGGCAGAAATCTTTTCTTTCTATTTCCAGAGATTTCCTTGTAATTTCTCCTGAAAGATCTAAGAAACTTAAAAATATTGTAATTAGACTTTAAAATAATGTTTGGATAGCCATTAAAATTACAAAATGTTATTATAATGTATATTGATTTCACCTCCAATAGCAATTTGGAGCATCAATTTATTCTGGAGAATAGACATTTTGCCCCCTTGTGGGGATTTTCAAGATCAATTTACTAATAGTTCTTATTTTAGGCCTGTTAGTAATTAATTTGCCTCTCTTTCTTTTATCAATTATATAGAACAATTATATCAAAGTAGCTTGGTCCAGCTTTTTTAGGATTTGAAAGTTTTTAGTGTACTTCCCCCCCCCCCCAATACTGGTCATGTGACAGTATTTCAATGTTACAACATATAGAAGCATTTTTACAATATATTAATAAATAAAGCTAGCATTAGACTATTTAGAAGTTTTTGTATCTAAGCATTAGTTATAATCTTTAAAACCTTCCACTTGGTCATTATTGCAAATAATGAAATTAGCTATAAGTGTGAACATACTATATAGAAATAGGATTGCTGTTCTTTTTTGGAGGGAAGGATTTTTTCTGTCCAAAACCTTTTTTAATCAAACCCACTTTACTTATCATATAAACTGTATTATGTTAACCAGAAAAAGTAAACATATATATCTACTTCAAACACTGTTAATAATGAATAGTGTAAATAAGCACCAGTGCTTAATTTTTCTTAATTCAAATCATTGGATGGTAAGTAATTAAACTTCATGGAATTGGTTCAGCCAAAAGATATTTGAATTCGTTTGGACTTAGGGAATCAAAAGATTCTGAGGAATGCATGGAAACACCTACTTCAGATTATCAAATTGCTGTCCGTAATCAGTTTACTATAACTTCTAATCTATTGTATATCACCACACTATAATTTCCTTGACCTGTTGGCCTGAATTGGAAATTAGGTGTCAGAAAGCATCAGGCCCTATTGTTCTGCTAAATTTTTTTTAAAATTGTTAAAAATCTTTCAACTTAAATATTGAAATCTGCAATCTGTCTGTCACACAACTTTAGCTGTGCCTCAGGGATTTACACATATAGTTCAGACACAAATTTGGTACCAGGCTGCTTCATTATCACCAAGGCCTTTGAGTTTGATCAAATGATAATTAGTCCTCCTGTGTTTGCTTAAGCCACTAGAGGAATTTACATCACTTTCCCTCCCAGAGAGAGAAAAATATTTCATCTTTGTAATTACCTATGTTGAACTTTTTAATTATCCACACTGCTGTCTATTAACAACTCTACTAACTATGTATGAAGCATCTCATTAGGCTAATTGCCTAAAATTGCCTTGAAAAATCATAACATTATTTTTTTTAATGAAATGGCTTTAGCTGGCCAGAAAAAGGTTTTTCTTCTAAAGAAAATTACTGAGAAGTTTTCTAATGAATTGTGAGAACAAATAGACTTCAACCTAATTGATTTCCATGCAAAGATTTGTATGAAGAATAAATGTAAAAAAAATCTACTAAATGCAATTATATTTCCCTTGTATAAAACCAAGTGTTACTATTTGTTGAGCAGAATGAATTATAATAACTATTATTATTCATCCTACTCAGCAAATAGTAACATTTGGTGTTATTAGTTGCTATGGAATAATTCTATTTGATTTTAATTTATGTAATAATTATTGTTCACACAAATACACTCAAGGGAATGATGAAAGCTAAAAAGACTGTGGACAGTGGGTTCCAGTGGAAGTTAAATCTCTACATTTGCACATAGATTATTTTCTTAGATTCCTACACTTTTTTTCTCCAGCCCTTTAATATATGATTTTATATACTGATTATAGAACACTAGAATTTTGAGCATCTTGTTTTGCCCACAGGCAATGCCTCCCACTTCTTCTAGAGGCAAAAGGGGACAAATTACATCTTAACAACAGTTAAATTGTTACAGGTAAAGCAGTTGACCCACTTATATATATCCTTATATTACATACAACTTGTCCTATACACAATTGTGAGCAGTGGCGGATTAAGGCTCACTGGTGCCCTTAGCACTGACAAATCTTGGTGCCTCCCTCTCTTCAATGAAGAACCAATCTTCATTGGTTTTTTTCCCCTCAACTTTGTGGTGCCCTCTTTGGGCCTGATGCCCTAAGCAGGCACTTAGTCTGCTTAATGGTTAATACACTACTGATTGTGAGGGCTTATGAAGCCATTCAATCAGATTTTCTTAGGATTTTGTTTGGTACTTCTGAATGCATTCCCAGTATAGTATTCAGGCCTGAAACTAACATGCCAAGTATTAAGGCTCAAACTTAATCTAGAGTTTTACTCAGCACTTGTTTTACCCTAAAGGTCTGATGCTTCTGCTTGTCTCCATTATCTCATTAGCACAGTGTTATTATACAGAACTTTGTCATCTTGACTTCTCTCCTGAATATTTAGGCAGTTAACCCTGGAGAATCAGAGTTAATTGCCAGCTGACAGCACCAATGCCCCTGAATTATATCACCAAATGTTAGACACCAGTCTAACTAAGTCACCAGTCTTCTACTGGGAGGTATTGTGACACTAAAAATATAAATGGACCTTTTTCAGAGCTTGCCATCAGCTTTACTGATAAGAAACTTCGCTCTTGTGCATCCAGTTAGAGTTAGAAACTCCTGTTTGTGCCTCAAATGGGCATCTTTTTTATAATACCCCAAAACATGCTGTGATCACCCCAATCATTTACAAACATATGGGCCATATATTATATAGTCCTTATTTTTTAGGGAAACTAACTCCACAGTCATATACCAGGTGACCAAATATATTCACCAAATTATACAATTCTGCAAAACTTTTAATTGGATAAGTTGTTTTATTATTTTTCCCTTCCCCAGTAACAAATACTTATGCCAAATAATTTCTCTTTTTTTATTGTAAAGGTTAATTAAAGACCATAATATAGTTTTGTTTTTTCCTTTTCTCTCATTTCAATAAAGTATATAAATAATATTTAATGGCGTAATGGTAATCATCTTTAAGGAAAAAATATTTTTGTGGTTCTTTTCTTTTTCTAAGGAACAATAGAAAGATGCTTCCTGTTGTCACACACGGGTGCAAACTAAGCAACACAAATATTTCTCAACAACATATTTTAAATATTTGGTCAGTTACACATTGTTTATTTTCAGCCTTAACATTTTTTTTTAAATATTGTCACAAGATTTATGATTTTGACCTTTTTATTATTTTGGTGGTTTTTTTAAAAAAATTGACCTTAGATCTGGATTTGCACCCTTTGACAAATCATCATCATTTTTATACAGGTCTCCAAAACATTCAATATTCTCACATATCAATTTCTGTTACATACTTTTTTTCCCCTGGGTCACATTCATTCCAAATGTTGCATAAGTTTTAGCAGGGGTGAAATGCTCTCGGTTCAGATCGGATCACCCGATCTGGTAGCGATGGAGGCGGGTGATTCAGAGGACCAGTAGCAAAAATCCCTGCCCCCCTCCACATGCCCAGCTGAACCACACAATCATCAGAGCCTTTTTAAAAAACTTTTAAAAGCATTTTTTCTACAATCTTTTTGGCCGAGAAAATGTTTTTAAAAGTAAAAAAAAAAAAAAGCCTCTGATGATCACGCAGCTCAGCTGGGATTGTCAGAGGCTTTTAAAAGAAAAAAAACCCTTTTCCCCCCTTTTAAATGCCTCTGATGGTCCAAGCTGAGTTGCCTGATCATCAGAGACATTTAAAGGAAAAAAAAGACTGCCGATCAGGCAACTCAGTTGGGATCATCAGAGCCTTTTGAAAGGTTTTCTACAACCTCTTCTTTGCTGAAGAGGTTGTAGAAAAAATGGTTTTAAAAGTAAAAAAAAAATGGCCACACCCACCCAGTCACATTACCCACCCCCATACCAAGCCACACCCACCGAACCAGTAGTAACAAACTTTAGATTTCACCACTGAGTTTTAGGATTGATCATTGATTTAGGATTGATTGATTGAGTTTTAGGATTGATCATGGTGGCACAATAGGATTGAGTCACGGTGGGGCAGTGGTTAGAGTACAGTACTGCAGGCTACTTCTGATGATCAGCGGCTGCCAGCAGTTTGGCAGATCAAATCTCAGCAGGCTCAACGTTGACTCAGACTTATATCCTTCCAAGGAAAATGAGGACCCAGATTGTTGGGGGCAATATCCTGACTCTGTAAACCACTTAGAGAGGGCTGTAAAGCACTGTGAAGTGGTATATAAATTTAAATGCTATTGCTATTGCTCTAAGTTGTTTTTCTCTCCGCACTCCCCCACCAATTCCTTGTGGTTCTTACTGAACCTTGAAATGCAAGTATTAGCAATCTATGTTCCGACTTTTGGAGAGTCCAGATCATACTTTCTGACATACATTTAACCCCTTTCACAATTAATTCATTTATGATTGGTGGATCATAAAAGGTGAAATGTGCAATGGTTATTCAAATTGATGAAATACAGGTAAAGATAGTCAATGCTTACTTACTTCTTGTTTAGCAAGAAGTAAGTAACCAAAAGATTCAACCAAAAGATTTACAATCAGTCCTCAAAGTTTCTCAAAGTAAAAAAGAAAATATATTGTAATACTTTGCAATTTCTTTTCTTTCTCTGAATATCCTTAGGGACATTCAAGGGTTAGTCTGTGTTTCTTTTAGATCAGGGGTGTCCAACCTTAGCAATCTTCAGATTTGTGGACTTCAATTCCCAGAAATCCCGGCCAGCCATTCTACATGCTGCCAAGGTTCCTCAGGTTGCTGAGGTTGGACATCTAGATGATGAATTCCTAGAAATCTCAAGGATGGTTCTATTCATTGGAGAATTTGAGACAATGCAGTTTGGAGGATTTCTGCCTGTGGAGGATTACGTTAAAGCATCAAAATATGCCTTCATTACAAATGTACTTTATTTTTCAGACTATAAGACACTCTGGATATAAGATGCACCTTGCTTTTGGGAAGGAAAACAAGAAAAAAAAATCTGCCTCTGCTTCCTAGCAATTTGCCTCCTTGCAGCAAATAGCAAACAGCCAGGTCAGCTTCAGCACAGCCTGATTTAGTACAGCAGCTGATTGGCGGTTGGATCTGCTCCCTGAATACTGCCTATCAGCTGATCCAGTCTGTGGGGATTTCCACTGCCCTTCGCTGTGGTTGACCAGGCTATTTGCTGCAAGGAGGCAAATTGTTGGGAGGCAGAGGCTGAAGGGTGGGGGCTGGTGGGTGGGTGCGGCTTCAGCAACATTCGCTCTATAAGATGCACACACATTTCCACTCACTTTTTTGTGGGGGAAGGGCATCTTATACACCTAAGAATACAGTAAAAGTCATTTTTCTGAGTCTGAAGTCTATCAAGTTAAGAGTTTGCCAGATGGAAGATGAAAACCTTTGGAAGTTTTTAAAAAATAGTGGTGGGAAGTAACCAATCTGATTCTGTAGTTTATTCCTAAAATCTAGTATTTTGAAGAAGCTTGGCTCTGAAAATGGATGAAAGTAGAGAAAGTTTTACAGAAAAAAAGGTCTTTCAATACTCTATATACCAAAGTAGATTTGCAACAAATGTTTATATCTGAAGAGTTATTGCACTTCAGAATATACAACATTCAAACAAAATGATCTACGATCTGACTCAATGAACAGCAATTACCCTGTTTCTATGTAGCTTTTGTAACAAATTGCAATTGGTAGGATGACCAATATTATATGTAAGTTTCCCAAAAGAGCAAATTAAATAAATCAGTGAAAAGTCAAAAGAACTTCAACTGTTCTCTTTTCTAACAATTAATAATACTGCAGTCAGGTAAGTATGTTTTTGATCTGAATTATGATTCAGCATACAGCTTTCATATTTTTTATATTGGTCTCCTACACTACTTACAAATATTTACAACTCCAGAAGTTGAAGTTGTATCATCACTGAAACTTTTTAAGAAGAGATTGCACAACCAATTATCCGGAATGGTATAAAATCTTCTGATTGACCAAGGGGTTGGACTAGAAGACCTCCAAGGTCCCTTTCTACTTTGTTATTTTGTATTCTATTCCTTTCTCTGAAAGAGCTATCTATATAGTATATAACATTCCACTATATATTCTACTCTTACAGGCATTTCTTATCATTTGCTGCCATCTAGTGGCCATACTTAAATATATTGTCAGATTAATTACTTGGTGTAGTGAAGCTGCATGTTCATAGTAATCATAAAATATTCTAATTTTTAGATTTGGGGGGAAGGATTAAATTATGATGCTTATGATTCCGATGTTATTATTCTTAATATGTAGTTTTAATGACAGTATTTAATATAACATTAATGAAAGAACATGAATGTTCCTTGTGAGGAGCAACTTAATAATAAAATAAAAAATAGGAAGACTGACTACTAATGCTTGTAGTAAAATTGTGGAATACTCTGATTCATTTCATGCACAAATTATATTTAACACATTTATATCTGAAACATAATTACTGTGTATCTGAAAGAAAAACTTCTATGAAACATAGATAAAAACTAAAGTAGTTTTACAAGCCTGATTAGCTTTATTCAAAATTTAGCTTTCCGAGAATAAAATGTTGGAAATTAATATTATACTATATTGCTTCCTAAGTTGCTCAATTTAGTACCTTATATGGACCGTTCTGCTTTATCTATTCCCAAAGATATTTATTCCATGTTTTGGAACATAATAGAGAAATACATGATAATTCTCACTTATAATATTTCTTTCCAAAATTATATAAGCATATATAATAATTTGAAGTCAGAACAAGCTATAATTTGACAGGAAAAAAATATACAAACTAAAGGACCTTTACATTTCTTATTTGGCTAATAGAATAAATCTAATGCACAACCTTTTTTCAACAATCTCTGAAGGGTTCATGAACATAAAATATTTTATGATTAATTAATTCATTTTTAAATCACATCACAGGAAATATATTTCACATGTAGATGGAAGAAATGTCCATCTGGGTTCAGTTTCAAGTGGAGAGAAAAACACTGAAAATATGGAGGTTGTTTGGAAAGATGATTTAATGGTGGGTAGGATCACATGGGCAAATGAGCACATGAAAGAGAGAGAGAGAAAGAGAGACAGAGAGAGGGAGGGAGGGAGGGAGGGAGGGAGAGGGGAGGCTGCGCCTTGGAGCTTCCTGTTCCTATGTAAGGGCAGGTATTCTGATTGGTGGTCAGACTCCCATGGGGCCATGCAGTGGTAACTTTGTAGGTTATTTTGAGTATCAGGCTTGGTTGAATCTTGCTAGGTGATGATATAATGAAGAGGGTTGTGTTCTGAAAGGGTATTGGGTAGTTTCTATTACAGCTTAATGACCTTGTCCTGGTTTAGATCTTGAGTGAGGGCTAATTCTATCATGTCCTGAGTTTGAAGGTCTTTCGTTTTGTAGATAGACTGGCCCAGTCTTTTTCTTGTAGATAGGTTGGTACCAGTCTTTCTGGGGCTATTAACACAGGTGGGGGATGTTTTCCAAGAACATGTTTCTCCTTTTCTCATCCAGGGAGGTATGATATTCTGTCTTTTTAATATTATCTTATTTATTTAATATTTTATTCTTCTATGAGAAGGGTGGTGCTAACTTTCTACAATTTAATACCTGGACATTGAGTTTCCAAACTTGGAAATTCCAGTTCTTTTTTCCCATAGTTGTTATGCTACCAATATGATTTTAATTTCACATTTCAACACCTTACAGAATGTGATTACTGGTTTTCCTTCAAGAGTTCCACCTGTTAAAAGAAATTAAAATTCCAGGAATCTTGGAAGGTCTTAAATAAAACTTAAAACTGTATAAATTGTGAAACATATATTGAAGTCAAATTCAGGCTGCTTTTTTAGCTGTGGATTATAAACAATTTTCTCATCTGGAATTGTAGCTACTTTTTAGCCAACTCCCCTGTCCTGTGTACCTCCTGAAGTTTGTTTGATTTTGTTTCTGACTGGCATCTTAATATTTATAGTAAAATACCATTTTTTAAAATCACCCCAGAAAGCTGCAGGGACTCTACCTTCTCAGAATTTAGTCATTGAATGACAGGGGAAGGATTGTTTACCAACTGCTGCATTTTCCTCCTTTTCTGACAATGGCTTCCACCTGCTGATCCAGGAAGACTTCTGAGTTCTGAACACCCAATTCACAGACCTTACAGGGTAGTGCAACCTTATCAACAGGGCGATAGAAGAACCCTGATATATAATCCTCAGCTTAGTCTTACTAGGGTTCAATAGTATCTTGGGCCTACTGTCCAGGCCCTGGGCCAAGATGTCAATAGCATCTCCTGAAGTATCATTGTAGTACTGTTGATACTAGAACTGTCATATGTTTTTCTTCAGGGGCTCACTAGTTTCTCACATTTTATTAGACAGCATTCCTTGAAGTTAACAGTTTCATTGATGGCTAGATCACTCATTTTGATTTCAATGCTACAAAATAAATTCCAGCATTGCAATTTGGAACCTCAGATATTCAGGTGACATATGGATACTGTATTGGCAGGTAGCAAGAAAAATTCTTTTTGTGTCACTATATGAACACACTAAAGCAAATTACTTACCACCAATAGTATTTTATTTGTTTACTGATTTATTCTAAAATTTCTTTCCCCCATTTAATCAAATAACTCTGAATAGTTAAGAAAACATATATGCACAACATAATAAAAATAGTAAAAGGAACAATGAAAGATTCCTGAAAAAATGAGGAACTTCTCATCTGAATTAGAGCAAGGCACACAAAATAACCTATGCTAAAAATGAGGAAAGAGCTGGGTTTTTAAGACCTTTCTTCAGTGCCTGGGACATTTCAACTACAAGGGGAAATAAATGCTTGCAATTTTTTCCACTCTAGAGGCCTTAACAAACAAAAACAAACAAACAAAGCAAAGCAAAATAGAACAATATGTGAAAGATATCATATACTTTTTCCATCTGCAAAAAGATATTACAAATTGAATATGTATATCTCTAGTTCTATCAGAAGTAAATGTTTAAACAATGATGTCTTGGGAATAATTGATTTCTTTTTCCATGTCTTCCCTTGTGAATTGGGTTTGTACAAAAAAATAATAAATGGTAGCAATTGCATATAATTCTGAGATGCATCCTTTCCAGACAAGAATTTGTCCCTCTCTTCTCTGTGAACTCTGCCTAGCAAAGTATCTAAAATGCATCTAAACCTTATATGTTTTCTAGCATAGATATAAGGGATAAATTCTCCATTGACTGGTAAGTAATGGACTGGTAAGTAATCTTAATGGTAAACTCAGTAAGATTATTTTTTGCCTGCACTTGATTAAAGTTGAAGGAAACAAAAGAGGCCTTTTAATTGACCATTTGTTTTATGGTTAATTTGTTTTAGAAGAAAATACAGTGATGTTGGGGCTCTTTCACAATGAGATCAGTGAGGTTACAACAAAAGAACAAATCTCATAAAGCATCTTCCAAAGGTAAAATATTGATGAATGATAAGATTGCTGGTTTACTTGAATTGACCAGTGGGAAGTATGGTATTTTATTTCAGACACTATGTTGAATGTTTCAGTTGGAGAAAAATGGGTAACTTTCATTTGTTGGCTGTTACAACTCTCCTCCATGGCATTCTGTATGTGTATACATGCACTCGTATACCTTAAAATCAGTTTTGATTAGTGCCTGCAATTTTCTTGGTAAGATTTCAGAAGTGGTTTATCCTTGCCTAATTCCTAGAGCTAAGATGTCATGACTGGCTCAAGGTCATTCAGCTGGCTTTATGCCTAAAGCAGAACTAGAACTCACAGTCTCCTGGTTTCTAGCTGCTGCCTTAACCACTACACCAAACTGATTTCCCATACCATTATAGACAAAGAAATATCATATTGTAAGAGATGTATTTATTTTTTTCTTTTATGAACTTGAAAAAGATATAGGTGTCATCAGATAAATCATTCATTATTGAATGTTTTACTGTAGAAAGTATTATAATATCACACAACATTACAAAATTGGCATTTTCATTTTTATTTGCCTGCAAATGTGTACTAGTATGGAATTAGAGTCTTCATTATAATTAAGCCATTCACTATGAACCTAATTTTTAATTTGGAACCATCAATTTATACTCCATCCATCCATCCATCCATCCATCCAACCATCCATCCATCCATCCATTCAACATGGTTTCTGCCAATTTCATTTTAACACATATATAGCGGAATTATAATTAACATTTCAGTGTACATCACTTTTTTCTTATGCTGAACAGTACAGTCCCATAGAGAGGGGCTTCTCGTGGTGCTGTCGGTCAAACAATATCGACTGGTGGCCCTCAGGGGGAGAGGCTTCTCTGTGGGGGCACCTACCATCTGGAACGAGCTCCCACCGGAATTACAGAGGATCCTGGATCTGCGCACTTTCCGTCGTGCCCTTAAAACATTCTTATTTAAACAGGCGGGTCTGGCCTAATCTTCCCTTTTTAAACTGTTTCAAATCTATCCTAAATTGGGGTTTAAAATTATTGGGCCAAAATATTTATTATATTCTAAATGTTTTTTAACATTGTATTATATGCACTTCATCTGAGTGTTCACTGCTCTGAGTCCTTCGGGAGTAGTGTGGTATATAAATTTAATAAAATAATAATAAATAATAATAATAATAATTTGAATGTTGACATATGACTTACTAGGTACATGAGGTCCTCAACTCTCATGTGGTTTGGGAGTGGGAAAGAGATTTAAAAGAAATCTTGGAAAATTAAATTATTTTTCATTGTACTTTATTTTCTACAGGAAGATACACTTTTCTATGTATGGATAATCAAACTCAAGTTACTGAATTCATCCTTTTAGGATTCATTGGCAATACCTGGCTTCAAAAGTTACTCTTTGTCATTTTTTTGTTCATTTATTTGATCACCCTTATTGGCAATGTAATGATTATTTTGGCTATAAGAGCTGACACTCATCTTCACAGTCCCATGTATGTCTTCCTTTCATATTTAGCACTTCTTGATATTGCTTTTTCCTCAGTCACAGTTCCTAAAATGCTCCGAGACTTACTTTCTGAGAGAAAGGCTATCTCAGTTCAGCATTGCTTTACCCAGGTTTTCTTTATTATGTGCCTTTCAGTGGGAGAGGGTCTTCTCCTCTCTGTGATGGCCTATGATCGGTTTATAGCTGTGTGCCACCCCTTGCATTATACAGTGATGATGAGGAAACAAGTTTGTGCTATCCTGATTTGTAGTGCATTGTTCACTGGATTTCTCTATGCTCTATTGAACACTCTTCTACTGAAAACTTTACAGTTCTGTGGGCCCAATGCCATTCATCACTTCAGCTGTGAGGCCCCACAACTATTCAAACTTTCCTGTAGCAACACCTTTGCAAACCAAATGGTGATTTTTACTCTTGGTTCATTATTAGGGATGGGAGCTCTACTTATTATACTGGCCTCCTATATTCTTATCATCTCTTCTGTTTTAAGGATCCGGTCCATGGAAGGGAAACGCAAAGCTTTCTCCACTTGCACTTCTCACATGATTGTTGTTTTGCTTTATTATGGAACAATTTTTTTTAGATACCTGAAGCCAACCTCCAAAGATGCTGGTAATCAAGAAATTGCTCCATCTATTGTTTACTTCATTGCAACACAAATGCTAAATCCCATAATCTACAGTCTCCGTAATCAAGAAGTGAAAAAGGCATTTGTTAAAATAATACAGAGCAAACAACAATGAAAATTGAAAGTGTAATATTAACAAGCTTCCTCTAGGGCTGTTCAAAAGCACATCCCTTTAAGTAAGTAAAATCTACACTTAAGAATTCTCTGCCTTAGATGTTCAACTGGATAAAATGGCAAAATAAGGCCAGGGCCCCATTCCCTCACTTATCACCTGGAAAGACCACTGGCCCTAATACTTTCTTCTAAAAGTGCCTTAAACTGAGGAATTGATTGCTTCTTTATTCATATGGTCATTTGATAACAGTGATTCTATTCTGAGGACTTCTGATGCAAATGAAAAGGTTCTCAAAGTGATGTGCTCTGTGTTTCATGAATGGAAGATGATAAGCAGCGAAATTGATCAGAGTAGCATTGAGAAGCAATAGTATTCCCATTTTTGACAAAAAAAATGTTCTTTTCTGTCCATATTCATGAATTAACGATGAAATAAAATGCAATTAGAAGTAAAATAAACAAGCAAAAATATTGTAAATGGCCAAAGATGAGTGAAGAAAATGGTGAAAAATAAATATTTGATGCTAATTGTTAAATTTACAAATGATTTCTTGTGGTTTTTTTATAGGACGTGTTTATAATTCCAAACAATATATTGCAGACTTGTTGTATATTTCATTGACACTTGTTTATATGTTGAAACTTTAATCCACATTTCCATCTGTATAATTTCCCCATAAATACATTATCAAGTCACAAATTAGTGATAAATCACAAAATTGTATTGTAAAAGTATAGAAATTCTAAGATTTCTAAATCCTTAGTCTAAATTCCACTAAATCATTTGTGGCAAAATCACCATCAGTCAATTGTCAAAGGCAGCTAAACTTGGAACAGTTTATATCTTGTGATGATACCTCAAACACCACCAAACATCAGCTTTGTCTATCCAAAGTTCTTTATCCACCTCAATAGGTGGATAAAATGCCAAATCTTGGCATTTGGCTGAGTTTTATGATGAACCATAATAATAAAAATAATACCTGAAAGTTGAATCATGGCAAATGGACTTATTTTCTTGTTGGTTTGAAACATTTTTCTGCTTATCAAAGTACCTTTTTTGGTCTGAGCAAGCTGGTGGGGAGGAATCTGAATAGGCAGATTCCTCCTCACCTCAATTAGGAATTGGTGCATTGTTGGAATGCACCAATTCCTAATGATCTTTGGTATTATTAAATGTGGCCTTCCTGGTGAACCTATGAAGCAGTCTTAAACTTCCTGGGAACTGATGAGAGAGCAGCATAAAAAATCAGAGACAGATTGTGCCTGAGGTTTCCATCTCTATTAAGGGAAGGATTTTCCAGTTTGACACAAATGGATTCCTTCACACCTCTCTCAATCACCTATCTACTCTGCCCAAAATGTGACCATTATTGTTCTTAAAAGAATGTCTTTTTTCTTTTAAAGAAAATATCGACAAAAGAATAATAGCTTCAAATAGAAATATATAGAAATAGAACAACTTTGGCAAAAAGAAAACAAAGGTAGTATCAATAGTAATAGGCACCTTGGATATCCCAAAGGTGCTTTTTCAAGAGACAACTGAACTTTCTGGTTTTTCTTTAAAGACATTTTGCTTCTCATCCAAGAAGCTTCTTCAGCTCTGACTGAATGGTGGGAATGTAAGGATTTATACTCCTTGCAAACAACTGGTCATTTGCTTTATTTTAGAGAGTCATTAAGGCCACCTGGCCTTATCTGTATCATTGGGGTCACTAAAACAATGCAAATGACAAGCTGTCTACAAGGGATATAATTCCTTCCAATCCCCACCATCATTCAGAGCTGAAGAAGCTTCTTGGATGAGAAGTGAAATATCTTCAAAGAAAAACCAGAAAGTCCAGTTGCCTCTTTAAAAAGTACCTTTGGGACAACCATGACCTGGATGACTAAGAATTTCCATAGACAACAGGAACCTTGGATGCATTTCTAAAAAAAAAAACCAGTAGCAACACTTAAATATCTGCAGCATTGACAAAGTCATCGTCAGTCAACTGCAAAAAGGCAGTTTTACTTGGAACAATTTACAGCCTGTGATGATATCTTTAACACTATCAAAAAACAATATTTGCCTATCCCAGGTCCTTGGGAAGGATTCAATAGGAGGACAAAAATGCCAAATCCAGGCTGAATATCTGGCTGATTGTGCAATGAACCGTAATAATATTATTAAACAAATTTTAAACAAAGGCCTATAAATATAAGTAGAATAACTGTACCAAAAGAAAGCAAAGACAGTACCAATAGTAATAAATATCTTGGTGCAATCCTAAAAGAACTGAAGCACCTCTTGAACATCATCAACAGCTTTATTGGGACAGTTTATATCCTTTGATATCTTTAATACCATCAACAACAATATCTACCTATCCTAGTCCTTGGGAAGGACTCAGCAGGTAAATTAAAATGCCAGAACAATTTATAACCAAAAAAAAAAAAAAATCATAAATGAAGAGTAGGATGGCAACATTCAGAAAAGTCCCTTCAGCTGCTGAGATTTCCTTGTGCAAAAGAGCAGTGATTCTTCATATTAAATTAGCTTTGTGTTAAACTCTATAAGAAAATAGCTAATTATGGAAAGCAAGGGGAAAAAGGAAGGACAAAGTTTTGCCTTTCAGAAATTGTAGGGAAGGCTAAATATCAATAAAGGATTTACATCAGGACATTAAAAGGTTTATACCGGAACCATTGCATTTATTTCAAAGAAAAACAACACTGTCTTTTAATTTTTTATACATTTTTTATATATTTTATACATTTTTTATACGAAGTGGCTTCCAAGAGCTTCCTTGGATCACTGGGAAGTGAGAGTTTGGGAGTTTCAAATAAATTTATGAGGGTCTCAAGTGTTAATGATTTATTTACTATGTATGTATGTATGTATGTATGTATGTATGTATGTATGTATGTATGTATGTATGTATTTAATGGGGGGGGCACACAAAATTACAATTGTCAGTTTAATTTGGTTAGAGTGGTTTTTCTTGCCTCCCAAATGCAGGGAGGAACCACATGTCTCTCCTCATTCCTATTTATGTAATGTTGTTAGTAGCAATGTTCTATTCAAAGTTAAAGAATGGCAAATGGCAGCTTTATGTCAGCCCATTTCTTCTCACAAATAGGCACTGTATGATCTTGTAAGAAATGAGAGGTCTCATCTCCACTTATTCATCATTAATATATAAAATGTTGAGGAAAAATTAAATATTAAGATTGCCCTCCTCCAATATTTGCTTGATGATACAGAGTTTAACATTACAGAAACCCATCTTTTCTCCTGAATATATTACCCAATTCAGTGTTTTACAGTAAATTACAGTTGCTAATTACCATTGTCCCACCCTATAATAGCTTTGTGTTTCCTATTTTTAAAGAGAACTAAATGATGCTGCCCACCTTCTCTTTTACAGAACGTAAATCCTTTTATTCAGAACATAATATGTGACTTCCTGCCTGCTTATACTATAATATCTTAGCATCTTTTCTATCCTCCTATTTTGCCAGTCATTATAGAAATCTGGACATTTTTAAGCAGTTGTTTCTTCAATACATATCCAAACATATTCTGATTGACTTTTATTCAAGCTATTTGGCAATGACCTATAAATGTGATTTCTTTTCTCTGTTCTTTGATTTTGAATATTGGAATTCCCAAGAAGAGTGAATCTGAATTAATAATAACCAGTAAGTTCAGTATTATTTGTTGATTTGATGAACAAAGATGCGTAGGCAGGAACGATGGTTCATGGGAAGGCCCCTTGTTGGAGGGCGCCTTGATGGGAAGGCACCTTGGTGAAAGGTACCTTGGTGAAGGCACCCTGACTCCATCCAAAAGGCTCCCTTTTATTGTCATTTTACAACTGTATGGCAAAACATTTACTCAATCTTACTGGCTAAAGAAAGCCCCCTCGTGTCCCCCTCATGTCCTTCCTGTAATAGACAATGCTTACTTGAGGGTCCTGCATATTTGAGATAAGGCTTAGGGTTTCTGCCAGATTGGTCTTATTGTCCTGATGAGATTAAGGCCATGTGTTGATATTGTTTACTCAGTGACGGTTTGCCGATCTCTGAGATAAAACATGAACACCACATTATTTTTGCAGGCTATATGGTTGTGTGCATGCCCTTATGTTTCAATTTGTTACCTTTTAAAGTACCCCGAGAGATGGCATGTAGCGAAGAGGGGGTTGAGGGATTTTTTATCAAAAATTTTAAGGGGACCCGGGAGTAGGGGTGGGGGGGAATGTAGGATTGGATCTAGTGTTGTGGGTTTGGGGGATAACCCACCGAGGGGAGGGGAGGGCTTGGTTGCAACACGTGGCAGCGGGATGGAGGATCCTGGGATGAGGGAGGGGGTCGAGCTTGTCCAGACTGTGTCGTTACCATTGGTACTGTGAGTGGGAGGGGTAGATATGGCTGGAGTAGGGGGCCATATCATGTTAAAGGAGCGCGTGCTCGCTGTCTCCAAGCGGTAGCGTACTCTGGTCCCCAAGGCTCCACTCCACCAGTACGCTGATACACCCAGCTGTACATCTCCACTCCAGACCACCCCAACGATGCCCTTGAGGTGATGTCCCGGTGCCTGGAGGCCGTACGGATCTGGATGGGGAGGAACAGGCTCAGGTTCAACCCATCCAAGACTGAGTGGCTGTGGTTTCTGATGTCCCAATATAGTCAGCTGGTGCCATCGCTGACTATTGGGGGTGAATCATTGGCCCACACAGAAAGGGCTCGCAACTTGGGCGTCCTCCTGGACTCATGGCTATCTTTTGAAGAGCACTTGATGGCTGTGACCGGGAGGATTTTTCATCAGGTTTGCCTGATTTGCCAGTTGCGTCCCTTTCTAGATCGGGACTCTTTACACACAGTCACTCATGCCCTTGTCACCTCCCGTCTGGACTATTGTAATGCTCTCTACATGGGGCTCCCCTTGAGGAGCACTCGGAGGCTCCAACTGGCACAGAGTGCGGCCACGCGGGTGGTTATGGGAGCGACGTGGCGCTCCCATGTAACACCCCTCCTGCGTGAGCTTCACTGGCTCCTGGTGGTCTTCCGAGTGCGCTTCAAGGTTTTGGTTATCACCTTTAAAGCGCTCCATGGCTTAGGACCTGGTTATTTATGGGACTGCCTGCTACCACCAATAGCCTCCCACCGGCCTGTACGCTCCCATAGAGAGGGGCTCCTCCAGGTGCTGTCGGCCAAACAATGCCAGCTGGCGACCCCCAGGGGGAGAGCCTTCTCTGTGGGAGCACCTACCATCTGGAATGAGCTCCCCCCAGATATACGGAGGATCCCGGACCTGCGCACCTTCTGTCGCGCGCTCAAGATCTATTTATTCCAACAAGCCGGCCTGACCTAAGTTATTTTCTCCTTTTATTTATGAATTTTAATTTATTTTAATTTATTTTAAATTGGGGTTTTAAGTGTCAGCCAAATTATTTAATTCGTTTTATTCTATTTTAAACTTTTGTATTTAAATGTTTTATTTATGGCTGTACACCGCCTTGAGTCCCCCAGGAGTAGGGCGGTTTATAAATCTAATTTAATAATAATAATAATAATAATAATAATAATAATAATAATAATAATAATAATAATAATAACAACAACAACAACAACAACAATAATTTGAAATCCATTTAATACACTTTTCTAAAACTGGTTATCTGTATCTACATCTAGCACTTAGACTTATATACTGCTTTACATCCCTCTCTAAGCAGTTTATAGAGTTAGCATATTTCCCCCAACAATTTGGGTCCTAATTTTGCCCACCTTGGAAGGATGGAAGGCTGAGCCAACCTTGAACCGGGTGAGATTTGAATTGCCAAATTGCAGGCAGCCAGCAGGCAGCAGAAATAGCCTGCAGTGCTGCACTTTAACCACTGTGCTACCATGGCTTATTTATTCTACATCTACATCTATCTACAATGAATCATCTAGACAATGAAATGTCTGTAAGGAAGCAACAAAGATTCAAAAAAGTATTTTTCAGAAAAAACTGCGAATTCAACTTCAGGGACTGGCATTCATTATTTTGGAGTTCATGCACCAAAAACTTTCTTTAATGCTTCCTTAACCTCTTGGTCTCAGGCAATAAATGAGAGTAATAAAACCTAATTCAGACATAAGGAGAGAAACAAATTGCAGTGAAGAAAAAGGACATGAAAAATTAGAGGAATGAACACTTATGAAACAATAAAATGAATATTAATCTACATTAATATATTATTCTACCTAACAGTCAATCTATACACCTTTCTTAGTTTAAGCTCACTTTCTATCTCTACCTATTTAACTTAATCAATATTTGTATGATTTATTCTTCTGTTACAGCATTGT
This sequence comes from Coluber constrictor foxii, assembly GCA_038048745.1. Classification (NCBI taxonomy): domain Eukaryota; kingdom Metazoa; phylum Chordata; class Lepidosauria; order Squamata; family Colubridae; genus Coluber; species Coluber constrictor. The sequence continues at coordinate 65,087,076 of CM075961.1, read as the reverse complement.
GTGAGATGAATTTTCCAAAACTCTAGCTAAATAGTAAAAATTTATATGGCTCTAAAAGGAGACAAAGGACAATATTGTTTTATAGTTTCTAATATGATTGGTAAGAAATGAAAGAATAGAGAAATTGATTTTCAATTCTTCTGACAGAAAGATTGAAATTTTACGTCTTAAAATCCTTGTTACTGAGAATCATGTAGTACTTTCTTCATTGACTGAAACTGCATTTTGTAGTAAATAAATACATTTTCAATAAATTCAATAAATTTATTTGGAAAACTTAGACATCCTTTACAAATTTCAGCATGACTTTGAAAGGATATTATATATTTTTTCTATTAATCAATTGATATATTAATCAATATAACAAGTTGATTTTATATATAAGCGTAAAACTAGGAAAAAGGAGTAGTAAGAATAACATTAAATGGTTCATATTTTACTAAATAATTTTAATTAACTTAACGATTTTTATTTCCTTCAGTTTTTACAAAAGGGTTTGAAAAGATGTCCTCTCTCTCTCTCTCTCTCTCTCTCTCTCTCTCTCTCTCTCTCTCTCTCTCTGTGTGTGTGTGTGTGTGTATTTTTTTTTTAAAAAACTATATTAAATCTATTCCAGTTTTTAAACTGCAGTGAAAATTGTGGGAAGTTATAGTATTAAAATTCAGTATTTTGCTTCTGAAATTGACAATTATGATTAAAATGACATTTATTAAGTTTGGGATCCCATATCCTGTACCTCTACCACTGCAGGGTGAGAATTCAAGGTTTAGCTACTGAAAAACAACCAGTATCACAACTTTCTCAGAAGCAATATTTTTTATCTTGGCAGCCTATGGCAGCCCAGGAACATTGTAATAATGAGGTTATTTCAGATATTGGCATTAAAAAAATAATAACAGGTGTCTTTATATCTTATATCAAATACTCTTACATCATGGGCAGGTGGACTTCAAATTCTCATGACAAGGATATTTTGAGATTCTTAAGGCTGATAAAATTGATACTATCCTTCATTTCCTTAGTTTATCCAAATCCAACATGATCAGACATCCCACTTTTGGTGGGACAGTCCCGATTTTTAACAATTTGTCCCACGTCCTGCAGCCTTTTAAAAATGTCCCGATTCTTGGAAAGAATGCACAACAAGCTAGAGCCACAGTCGCTCATGGAGGTGCCTAGAAGATGGTCAAGAGGTGGCGGGGCAGCAGCTGGAGGAGGAGGAAGAGGTGTCAGTGGTGTCAGTGGTGGTTCCTGCTGATCCCGGCCAGCTGGGTTGGGCCGACCCAGCTTCAGCAATGCGGGCAGTTTCAGGACCTGATTGACATCTTGTTCTCCAGCTTGCAGGGGCTCCACACGAAGTGCACCACCTCAAGTGACTTCATGAAGCAGGAAATCCACATCCTGGAGGTAAGTGAGAGCCAGGCGCCCCTCTATCTGCCTTACCTACCTATCCACCCACCCAGCTGCCCGCCAAGGGCACCTTTCGGGTGAGAGCCTCCCTTTGCAAAGATCCTCACCAGCAATCAGGACACACAAGAGAAGCATCTGGCTTTTCCCACATCACCTCCTTTCTGGCTTATGGCTGCCCCCTGGAGGGTCTTCAGGGTTTTGCAGCTCGCTTTTCCTGCAATTGGGAGTATTGTGAGGAGGGGAAGATTTTTTGGGGGTAGGGGGGTGTCCAGTCCCCCTCTGGCTTCCTTTCCCAGAGGAGATTTTTCAGACAGGTGAAGAGATGTAGGGTGAGGGGAGGTTGTAAACTTTCCCTGCCTTCCTCAAAAGCAACTGTCCCCAAAAATGGGTTTATTGAATTTTTTTTGAGGGGGGAGTTATCTATACCAGGGGTCTCCAACCTTGGTCACTTTAAGCCTGGAAGGACTTCAACTCCCAGAATCCCCCAGCAATCTACTAAAAGAAATTCACTCATATGAGAAATATGCCAAAGAATAAAATAATACTATAGATTTTTTTTATTTATTATATTTGTAAATTGTACTTATGTTGAAATTTAAAAAAATATATTACAATATTTTTGCATTCTATGAAAATTTTTGTTGTTCCATATAGACCAAATTTTTAATCAACAACCCGCTCCCGGGTCAATGGTGTCTCGCTTTACCAATGTTAAAATCTGGTCACCTTATCCAAATCATTTCTAAGAAATAGGAAAAGTATCACAATTACCTTGGTTAAATGATATGGATACACATTTTCTTATAACTATTTCTAAATATGACTATTTCTAAAAATGCATTCTGTGAAAATTCACTCAAATTTGGATAAGTTAATGTATTTGGTCATCTTATGACCAAAATACATTAACAGATTGTATCTCTTTGGTCAACAGATTTGATTGCTGTTCAAATCTCTGTTATAATTGTATCTTTTGTCAAGTTTGAGACAAATGATAATTATTTTTTATATAATTTTATTAAATGTTTTTAGAACAATTAATAAGAACGAATAAAAATTAAATTACAACTAATAAAATGAAAAAGAAATAACAAAAAAGCAAAAATGTAATAAGAAAATAAAAGAAAGTAGGAATAAAGACAAACATATAAAGAAAGTTATAAAGAAGTGGTTCTAATAGTCTTCAAAACAGTTATAAATATGATTCTAACCTCTCTTTCTAAATTTAAATGACTCTTTTCTTTTTATAATCTAGCCTGTTTTATCATCAAAATCATAAATCACAATGGTAATTCTTAAAAAATTAAAAGATTGCTTTGTTTCATCTTTAGTATATTTTGAAGAAATAGAATAGAATAAATAGAAACTGTTGAAGCTGAAACAAAGTGAAATTTAATGACATTACTAACTGAAAATGCAAATTCACAAAGGTGTGAAAACCTCTTTACAGCATATATTTAAATGGAAAATATTTTGTGTATAAATTAACACAGTATTAATATAAGGATAACAAGGTGAGTCAAATTATGGAGATACCCCACATATTTCATTCTAGTTATTAGTGAGATATGGTCAGTCCCTAGAAATATTGCAGTTAAAATATCAACTTACCTTTTCCCCTAAATTTGGTAGTGTGTACTCTTATGATATAAAAGTGTCACTTTAAACATACTTATGTGGAATTATTTTGAGCTTACTTCTAAGTCGATTGTGTAGGCATTGCAGACATTAATTTTCAGAATCACAAAGCAGAAATAGTAGAAGCTTCTTTTATAAAGGCAGAAAAAAAAAATCTCCCTCTTCTATGGAATGAACATTTTTTGTGTAGCTATTGACAGTGTTACTTAACCCTAGAAAATTTATATTTAATTCTCTCATTTGATCATAACATCAGTACCCTTTATTTCATCTCATTTTCTCTTTTATTTCTTTTGAAACATTTTCATTGCCAATTCCTATATAGAAATTGAATGGAATTCATTAAGCAGGCCAGCAAACACACAAAACTTCTTGCAACTCTTACCTGCATCTGTAAATATTTCATAGTATTGCTTATAAACATTTGGTTGAATTTTGAACAAATCAAATATATTGGTTAGTTTTAAAAGCAAGGAGAAATGTAATGGATCTCTGAGCCAGTTAGAAAACAGTTCAACTAAATTTCCTCAAGTTTGATCCACTTTTGATAGAAAATTAGCTATTCAAGTAAAGAACTATAATGACTTCAACCACCGGTTGAACTGAAAATTTTCAGGACAGATCCACCAACTTGCCTGAATTGCTTAGATATTTAAAACTACATCCGGTTCTGATTCTTCTTTTAATTTCCATAGGAGCTTCAAGTTTTTTTCTAGTTGGAATAATGACCCTGAAAAGTAGGTAGCAAAATCAGAACTAAGGGTTAGGTTGTTATTTTATGCTTTCTGACAAGCGCAGTTTGCATACTTTTTTAAAAATTTGATTTATATGCCGCCCTTCTCCGGAGACTCAGGGAGGCTTACAATGCGTTAAGCAATAGCCTTCGTACTTTTGTATATTTTATACAAAGTCAGTTTATTGCTCCCACAACTGGGTCCTCAATTTACCCACCTTAGAAAGGATGGAAGGCTGAGTCAACCTTGAGCCTGGGGAGTTTCAAACTGGTGTAATTGCAGGCAGCTGGATATTAAATGCTGCCATTAGTAGGAGGCATTAGCCTCCTATGCCACTCAGGCTCCTTTTGAGATCTATCTATTTTGTTTTCATCTATTATTATTTAACTTGTCTTTTTAATCATTAGTAGATAAAATGGGTTGGGCCTCTGAAAATCTCTACATACATTATGTAGATATGTAGATATATCAGGAAAACTCAAGACATAGATGTAATAAAAATCTATTTTTTCTTTCATCTTTAAAAAGAAACTATGGACTTTGAGTTCTTTGAAGAGGGAAGTGCTATACATCCCAATGTATTTGTTTGTTTTGTTTGTTTGTTTGTTTGTTTGTTTACTTACTTGCTTATTTGGCAAACATATCTAACATAGTTCTTCTATGTTCCTCACAATCTTGTGTGGTGAGTTGGACTGACAGAGTGACTGGCCCAAGATAGTTTTCATGGGACTAAGGGACACTGAATGTATAATATGTAGCACCATGTTTCCTACCTATGATTTCTAGGCATGGATGAATTTAAATGCTGACTTTAAAAATGTAATGATAATAGCCATGATCATGTAAATGAAAACTCTCCAGCTCTTTTTAATGTGCATTGCATTGCATAATTTTGACTTTTATAAGGTCACTTATACACATCTAGCCCAAGATTGGCTTTAATGAGGCAATGCTTCATATTTTCTAAAGAAAAATGTAGTAGACAATTTTTTATCCTATCTCATTATTGAGAAGATATTTGGACTTCAATTTCAATGGTTCTGAAAGATGTAAATTATTGTGAATATTGAGCAGGGTTTCTAATTTAGAAATAATACAAAGATGGCATTGACTATACTTGTTGATGATCTCTAAGAACAGGTTGAATGCATTTATTCTGCCCCTCCTGAATCTCCCAGTAGTATTTGAAGCCATCAGCCATAGAATTCTGAAGGTGAACCATAGTCATTCTGGTAACCCTAGAAAACAGATTAATCTCTCAGCCCAGTTTAAGCCTCTGGAGAAAAAGCCTTTTACAACAGGTCAGAGTCATAGAAGCCTCATATATCATTGGAAATAAAGCTTCTCAATTGATTAAAAAGTCAGGCACACACACTTCAAATCTTTTTAAAATAATAGCCTATTTTTGTTATTCTACTATTGTAGAAACCATACAGTAGATATGAGGCAAGAATTAAGAATTGATAGGACCAAATAGGAGTAGGGAGGAAGGATTCAAACAATAATGTCCTGCATATCCAATTCTAGATCAGGTCATCTCAGAAGGATGATAATAGAAAAGTGATCATGAGAAAGTAATAACACCAAAGCATGTTTTCATTTCCATAGTAGATGAGGATGAGAAAGAGGATGGCTCTTGAAGGCAGCTTTTTATTTCCATTATTGTTTAAATCAAAAGGAAAACAGTATTGAAAACATTGGATAGCATGAATAATATGTGAGATATCACACACACACACACACACACACACAGTGAACAAAAGAGCTGTATGAATGGATTCATGGAATCATGCCTATACTCAGCAAACTTTTTATAACTCTGTAATGAAAACAATTCTTTTCCTTATTTCATTTACTAAGGAAGGAAGAGAAAGATCTTCAGGCACAAAGAACTAAAGTTTCTTACCTTTTTCATCCTATTCCCAGCGATATTCAGCTAAATATAGACAAAATTCACTAAAAGTAGAATTTCTTAACATCAGATCACCTGATACCTGTCCCTAATTTTGAAATTGGAATTATTGTTTAAAATGGAAAATTTATCTATAAATACATATTAAATTTAGATCACTTTTTAAATATACTTAAATGCAATTTATGGTGGCTTGTCCCCAGCATTTCCAAATTTCAGACCTCTTTCTACATGTTCTTATTTTTTATATTTACTTAAAATTATATATGCTTATCATTTAAGACTGGCTTTTACAGGTATACAGTTCTGCAAAAGACATTTGCCAGTGAAATCCAGTTTTTCTCCTACAAATTTTCAGTATTGTTGTCTACTAAGGAGCAACAGCACTTAGACTTATATACCACTTCACAGTGCTTTATAGCCCTTTCTAAGCATTTTGCAGAGTCAGCATATTGCTTCCCAAAGAATCTGGTTCCTCATTTTATTGACCTCAGAAGGATGGAAGGCTGGGTCAACCTTCAGCCTGGTGAGACTTGAACTGCCAAACTGCTGACAGCCTGCAGTACGGCATTCTAACCTCTGCACCATCACAGCTTTTTGAATGTTATGGAATACCAATACACATATGCAAAACAATAAAAATATTATTTTTGTCTGTGGAAAAATTTCCATTAGTCATCAGTCTAACGATCACTAATCATATTTTAAGGACTTAAGTTGCAAAGGATTTTTTTCAGTGCTTCTTTGACATCCTGATTCCTTAAACAATAAATACATGGATTCAGCATGGGAGTAACAATAGCGTATACAACTGACACAATCTTATTCATGTTAAAAGAATGGATTTTCCTAGGTCTTGCATACATAAAGATTGAAGCTGAGTAGAATATAATAACCACTGTGAGATGGGAGGCACAGGTAGAAAAAGCTTTTCTTTTTCCTTGGCTTGTAGGGATACGTAAAATGGTGCCTATGATAAATGCATAGGAGCCCATTATGACAGAGAGTGGAATTAAAAGGATAAGAAGAGCAAATACAAAGTCAACCATTTCAGCCACAGTGCTGTCAGTGCAGGAGAGATTAAGCAAAGGGGAAATGTCACAGAAAAAGTGATTGATAACATTGGGCCCACAAAAACTCAAACGTGAAATGAAAAAAACTTTGAGCATAGAAATTAGGAAACCAGTGAGCCAGGAACCCACTGCTAGCTGCAAGCAAAGCTGGGATGTCATTATAACAGGATAGTGCAGTGGGTGGCAAATGGCAACATACCGATCATAAGCCATGACAGCCAACAGGACACATTCAGTGCAGGCTAGGGATAGGAAGAAATACAGCTGAGCCATGCAGCCTGTAAAGGAAATGCTTTTATCTGTTGCCAAAAGGTTAATCAGGAGTTTTGGAACAGTCACAGAAATATACCAAGTTTCCAGAAAAGACAAGTGGCTGAGGAAGAGATACATAGGTTTTTGAAGGGGAGTATTTGTCCTGATGAGGATGATGATCATCATGTTCTCCGCAAGAGTGAGGATATAGATACAAAGAAATACTACAAATAGGAATCTCTGAAGTTCTATAACTGTGGAAAAACCCAGGAAGATAAACTTCTGGACTCTACTTTGGTTGTTCACTTCCATGCTTCGTATACCAATCTGCAGGGGAATATTCAGTATATGTGAAAGGATGAATAGAAATATCAATAAATGAAGCAAAGTTTTCTTGCAGTTCTTCATCTCAGAGTTCGCTAAATATTCAAAACTTAGATAATACTATTTCTGGATTCCTGAAAAGGCAATGTTATACACAATGAAACAATAATCAATACATAAATTATACAATCAGAAATACTAATTATAATTAAGAAGCAGGTTATACTTTTAAATGTGAGGGTGTCCTACACTGCCTTCCCAACCTGGTACAGTGTGTCTGCTAACAAACAGCTGTTTGGTTGCAACTTTCAAATCTATTAATATATTTTTTCATCTTTTAATTGAAATTTAATTTTAAAAAATCCAAAGAAAAACACATATACACACAAATTGGGCTTGTCTGTGAAATGCTTATGGTCAATTATTTACATTTTTATTCAGGTTTTTGAATAGCCACTTTTTTTCATTCTATCCTACTCTATAATTACAATTCTGAACTTTTTGGATTAGTAATATAGGAAATTCTACATATTTTGTGGCTGCATTGAATTCTTTATTCTAGAACATTGCTCAAACATAAGGGAGATAAGAAGGAAGGAAGGAAGGAAGGAAGGAAGGAAGGAAGGAAGGAAGGAAGGAAGGAAGGAAGGAAGGAAGGAAGGAAGGAAGGAAGGAAGGGATTTTTTTTTATTTGAACGCTTAATGAACTTCAGAAAAAAATATGAATGGTGTAAGTTCATATCTTTTTCATCTGTCTATATTTATATTATCTCTGAACAGCCAAGTTTTCTACTATGGAAAATAAAATAAAAGTAGCTATAATTATGTAAAAACAAAAATAATTAAGAAAGAAGAAAATACAAAGATTTAAATTAAATTTAAATCATTAGAAGGATGAAAATCGATTAAGTTCTAACATGTAGATATTATATTCTGCTATGTCCAAATTACAATGAAAACATATTGAAATGACACTTACCTTTTAATTCATTTGCATGGCATATTTAAGATTAAGCAATCAGATGATATATCTTGTTCCCAATTAATTTTGTTCCCAAACAAAATATAAATCAGGAGGCAAAGTAAATCTGTAATATTTAAGATATAATTTCTTGGATTCCCATAAATACTACAAAGTGACTTAAGGAAATAAAAATGTATTAACCATATGAAGAGAAAATAAATTCAGCACACATATATGAATAATTTTCCCTTCGCTATATTTTTTTAAAAGAAGAATTATCACTGAAAGAAAATAAAATTCATCAGAAGTGAGAAAATTGCAAGATTATAACTTGCAAGTTGCTTTTAGTCCAGTACTTTTTTTGCTCAGCAAGATCCTTAATTTAGATTTATTCATTCCAGTTAATATGTCAAATGTTCCGTAGTATAGATATGGTTCAGCATCACAGCATGACACATTTATAAAGATAATTTTTGAAGTCTCAACAGAACCTTTATTCCTTAGAGCTTCCTCAACAGCAATCCTGCTTGTAGCTTGACTTGAGCATGTCAATAGTTTGGTCCTGCAGCTTGATATAACATGAAATATTATCAAGCTGAAGCTGTGCAACATTCCCATTAGTGGCGAAGTAGCTCTTCAGGGACGCAGAACTAAATGTCCTTTTAATATGTAACATTTTAAAGAGGCAGGGAAAAAAGTTGAGTAAGTCAAAGACCAAGGACTTAGTTTCAGAGCTAAACCAGCCCATTATAATTGGGAAGATAAAATTAATCATGTGCAGATAGGTCAAGTGTAAAAAAATATATTATGAAGTACTATAAAGTCTTATGCATAGCTTTCATCCAGTTTGTGGGGTGTGTCCAATTATAATCAAAAGAATCCTGATAATCCCTTTAATCTAATAAGTGTTCAGTATAAATAGCATCCTATTTATTTATTTATTTATTTATTTATTTATTTATTTATTTATTTATTTATTTATTTATTTATTTATTTCTTTATTTCTTTATTTATTTATTTGCATTCAAGTGGTCAAACGTATATGAATCCTACTGAGATATGCATAGCAAACACTTTTGTTTTAGTAGATTGCCTATAACTGCTCATGGCATCCACAGTCTTTAAAACAGGAATACATTTAGAGCTTGGTATTTTTCAGCAACCCAATTTTCCACCATCTTGCACTCTTTCTTTCTTAAAATAAAAATTGTCAGGTGAAGCAGGAAAACTAGTCATCACTAAGGGTTTGCTTTTGTGTGTGAGCATGTTCCCATCTCACAGGATTCGTATGGTGAGTGTGTCAGAACACATTACATACTGCCTGGAATTAACTTCTCAGGCACAAGGAGGGAAATATTATTGAACATCTATCATAACAGGTGAAGTTAGCTTCATTATCTGTGGTCTAGATTTTTGCTCTTTCTGGTTGATAAAAACCTGCAGTCGGTCAATGGGTACTGCATAAAAGTAGTGGTTAAAGCTACATTGTGAGAAGTAGTGGGGTCTCCTGCTTGGAAAGAAGAGCTTATTTCCTATCCCCCAAGAAGTCATAACCTGACACTATAACTTTGGAACTCTATTAGCATTGGTCAACCTGCCGATTGTAGAAGCGCTGAATTCAAATGATAACAGTAAAAATAGGGGATATTAAAGGAAAATGTAACTTTATATGCTTTTCTATATAAGACAAGGCAGAAAGGGAAATATATAGACATTCTTACTGCAATGACAGCAAACAAAAATTGTGGAGGTTTCCTGCCATAGCATAGGAGAGAAATCCACAGCTTTTAACTTTTACATACTCTTGCTAAGGGAAAATACATATTTTGCATGTATACCATTTCATTTGGAAGTAGAGAAATAAGAATCATATTTCTGATCTGAAGAAAAAAAAAACAGAATAAAATTTCCTTGTTAGTTTGTTCAGAGTTCTGATTTTGAAGGCCATTGTTACATGGCTCCTCCAATAATTGGAAGGGGAAAAAGGGACAAACTTTCTATATATAGATCTCAACCCATCATCCCAATCTATCATTGTTTTACCAAGAATCATCCATTAGCAATGCAAACTGGAAATGTTGAGGGACTATGTGCACCAATTTAGCTTATTTTTATTCTGGCATCCTTTTACTATTATTTTTATTTCATCCTGTCAGTAAAGCCATTGAATGCAAGATGAAGGGACTTTAGAAGATGCCTCACATTGGATCAGGGTTAAATAATTATTAGCTGAGAGCAATCTCACAATTATTACACAACAACAGCAGTCAGTCACCAAAGGAGCCTGTGTAGCATAGGGGGCTAATGCCTCCTACTAAAGGCAGCAATTAACACCAGCTGCCTGTAATTTCTGTGAGTTCAATCCTAGCCAGGTTCAAGGTCGACTCAGCCTTCCATCCTTTCTAAGGTGGGTAAATTGAGGACCCAGTTTGTGGGGGCAATAAGCTGACTTTGTATAAATATACAAAAGTATGAAGGCTATTGCTTAACGCATTGTAAGCCGCCCTGAGTCTCCGGAGAAGGGCGGCATATAAATCAAATTAAAAAAAAAAAGGATTTCTAGAATAATTTGATCTTTGCTGTTTTTTGGTACATCCATCACAATTAGTGTAATGTCCAAAGGAACATTGGGGGTTATACTACAACTGAGAAAGGCTTCTCCATGTCTTCAGTCTTCTTTGTTTAATCAGCATTCAGACTTATTAGACAGGGGAGAATTCACTAAGAGTATCTAGAAATAATCACTACTACTTTCCAGGCAGAGGGGATGTTCACCTGGTTCGGAACGGTACGAGCAAAGTGATAGGAAAAATTTTGAGTAATTCGGGGGAACTGGCAAATCACACCACTGCCTGGCTCTGCCCACCCTACCCTATATATCTTGCCTTTGCCATGCGGCCTAGCTAATCTCTGCACTTCGCATCCGTGTTTAACTCGGTCTGCTCACCAAGGTAAGTATACTGCCTGCTTGCCCTTTACCTTGGTTTGGGGTCCAGGGATGAACCATTTTCCATTCAGAAAGTACTACAGTGGAGATCTTGTAGCAGCTTCTTCCATCCGTTGCCAAGCCTCGGTTGCTTATGGAGACACTCCATGTGCTATCTGAGTCAGCAGATGCTTCTCTCCACTGCTGCTCTTGCTGGGAGAGCATCTTGTGCAATTTAGTAGCTGTCAGCTGCCACTTTCCTCTAAGTCCATCTGGAAAGTGCTCCAGATGAGAGAAACAGCATTCAACATGGCTGCTGCACCTCTGTGCTGCAGCGCTGTCCGGATAGGACTTACACCTCACAGCTGTAAATTGCACAAGACACTCTCTGAGCAGTGCCAAGAAAAGCAATGTAACAGGATTTTTGCTTTGAGGGCAATACGAGATGGCAACATCAGGAACTGGGGGAAGAACCAGTCAAACACAGTGAACTGTAAAACCATACCCTTTTTAAAGGACACTTTTTAAAGTCTGCTTAACTTCATAAAATTGTAAGCTCTCTTGATTATAGGAATATAGATTAATTCTGATTCTCTTAAGGATTTTTTATTTAAAATTTGTTGATTCTTCTTGCTCCTCTACTCTTATGAGCTATATTTTAAGTATAAATTTATATTAGTAGCATTTATGTTTAAGTAAGAAGCCCTAGAACTAGGCTTAATGTTCTATTTTAATTAACCATATTTTATGGTGTACACCATAAAAATTATTTATTCAATACAGAAACTTCAGTTTCATCTGTCAAGATCCATGACAGATGACTGGTCCAACTGCTCTGAGTGAAAGAGAGGCAACATTTTCTCTAGAAAATGGATTTCTAGGTTTTTCTAAATTTTTCTAATATTGTAATTTTATTACTTGAATTGAACTGAAACAACACTTATGCTATACCAAATTACTTTAAACAGACTTTAACAATGTGAACTTTTTAATAATACATGTTAGAATCTTTCAATAAATTATTTTTCAATCAATGGCTTAACTTCACTACTAACTCACCAATATTTGTTTCTGTTCCTCTTGTTATTGTTATTCCTCTTGTTACTACTACCAATAGCCAGTGGTGGGATTCAAATAATTTAACAACTGTTTTGCCCAGGGACAAGTTGGCTGTCATGGGAGGCCTGGCCCATCCCCATCCTTCAGCTCTGCCGCACATGCAGGATGACCCTCCTGCCAACTTGACCTTGGGCAAACTGGTTGTTAAATCCTCACCCCCTCCCATCCATCAAAGTGGATCCTGAGCACTGTGCTGCATTGAAATGGGGAAACAGGCAATGGAGCAGCCATCACAAGGGAAGGAGGAGAGAAAGTGGCCTTATCTTTCCCTCACACCAGCCACTCCATTGTCTGTTTCTTCATTGAAGCCCAGACAGTGTCCAGGATCCACTTTGATGGGGGGGGAGGGGTGTAATTTAACAACCGGTTCACTTGAACTGGTGCAAACCAGCTGAATCCCATCATTGCCAGTAGTACACTATGTAGAGTAGTACATAGAAACAATTTCAGGTAGATTTTAAGAATATTTTAATTTGGAGATTGAAAAAAAGGCAATAGTCGCAGTTAGGACATGTTTTATGATGTCATGTTTTTTTCTGAAAGTCTATTTGAGTTACATATTCTCACATTTCTATTTTACTTACACTTAATTAATAAAAGGGATTTTTAAAAAATTTGATTTATATGCTGCCCTTCTCCAAAGACTCAGGGTGGCTTACACTGCAATAAGCAATAGCCTTCATACTTTTGTATATATTTATACAAAATCAGCTTATTGCCTCCACAAACTGGGTCCTCAATTTACCCACCTTAGAAAGGATGGAAGGCTGAGTTGACCTTGAGCCTGGCTAGGATTGAACTCAAAGAATTACAGGCAGCTGGGTGTTAATTGCTGCCTTTAGTATGAGGCATTAGCCCCCTATGCTACTCAGGCTCCTTAATTTTGCCAAACTATTGCTATATATAATTTATAATATTTTTTTACTGGTATTTGCCTTAAATTATTTTTTGTGTTTGGAATAATTCAGTCAATTGCTGTTTTACTTTAAGTTTCAACAAGCACATTTGCTCTCTGTCTCTGTGTCACACACAGTTTCCATCATGAATGTGGGAATAAACTTCTCTTTTAACATTTGTTTGGCAAGGAAACTTTTCATCTAGATTAAATGCTTGACTAAGCAATTTCCCTGTACGCTTGAATTAGCATTTACCCAAATATATCCTTACAACATCATACACAGAAGACCATTATTCTGATGAAGAAACCTGCTTTGAATAAAGAAAAAAAAATAATCCTGCCTTCTTAGCTATTAGAATTTACAAAGAGAAATGCTTGACTGCAATGAAATGTTGGCAAAGAAATAGCCAAGCTCAAACAGATCAAGAACTCTACAGTTTGACTCTTAACTACTTATATTGTCTTCTACTGGAATCTTGAAACAGTTTGGCAGTAATCTGGGTCCTAGGATGTCCTGTTTAAGCACTTTACTTTAATTCACAAATCTTTATTTGTGGATTATTTGCTTTATTTTATTTTGCTTTAAAATGTGGAAAATTAAAAAGCACAATATTTATGATGAAGACTTTTTTTAAAAAATCTGTGTTTTCCGTTTACTGTTCATTTCTGTTCAGAACTAAGTTTTCACGGCCTCCTTTTAATTTGTCTTTTCTCTCAGATAACTTATGCTCAGTTGTGAAAGAAGAGATGATCAAGTGTAAATTATCAGAAATTATCTTCTGAAGCTACAATCTTCAGATTGCACTACAAAGGGAGGTAATCATCTTCAGACTTAGTCCTTTAGTCCCAAGGTACAGAGATGAAAAAATAAATGAACTGAACTGAATGTACAGTATATTAAGATGAAAATCTTTTTTATTGTTTTTCTGAAGTGAATAGTGTCAAAAATCTTCAGCCTTTGGAAAGGAGAGTTGTAAACCATAAATAAATACATACATAAATAAAAAAACTTTATCAATAGAATGGAAGGACAGGATAATAGGAGCATTCATACAGAGAGTTAATATGCTGGTTCTCCTCCAAGTGTGGGCATGAAGTTTCAGGTTCTTAAATAAAGGGTAAAATAGTGTAAGTTATCTTAATCTAAGGAATAAAATATGTGCATGCTAGATTTCTAATACAGAGCTTTTTATCGCCGTAATCCTAGATGCTACCTGAAATAATTACAGCACAAGAGAGCAATCTGGAATTTTTGCTATGTTCCTTTATATTGCTTTTTAGGACTGTGAAAAAAACATATAGTCCATGGTTTCAAAACTACCAAATAATTTTGTCTCCCACCATGTTAGATTTAGTATTAGTTAAGGCAACAAGTAGTGGTTTTATTTTTATTTTATTTTTATATAGAAGATGATTGATAGATGATAGATAGAATGGAATAGAATGGAATAGAATAGAAGAGGCATTGGTCCTATCTGACATGCTCCTTCTCGTTGGGTGGAGACAGCAGCCATGCTTGGGAGGTGACTCATATGATTGGTGGACTGAGTCTGTCAAATTTGACAGGTCCCACTTATATTGCTAAGGATTCCAGCTTTTGGCGAAGATGGAAGAAAACAGACTCATCATGTGGTAGGCTTTCCAGAGGAAAACAGAAAATCAGAAGGGACACAGACTGAAAACGGGTGGGGATGGCTGCTGTCTCCACCCAACGAGAAGGAGCATGTCAGGTAGGACCAACGCCCCTTCTCCATTGAGGGTGGAGACAGCAGCCATGCTTGGGACACTGCGTGATTGAGGGCAAAAGTCCAGAAGGATAAGTTCCTGTTAACAGTGAAAAATAGTGTTAATTTTAGGGACAAAGGAAGGATCCATTCGTAGAACCACAGGGTCCGCATGGAAGACACATAAGTCACTCCTCATGGATAAAGCGATTTCCGAAATCCTTCTTGCTGATGTAATCATGACTAAAAATGCTACTTTGCAAGACAAAAGTCTAAGGCAGGCAGACTCCAATGGCTCGTACAGTGCACCTGTTGGTTTTTGCAGAAACCACCTTTCTGTAGTTTCTGCAAAACCACAGAAAGGTCCCAAGTAGGATACCTATGTAACACCGGGGGAGATAAGTTAGAGGCTCCCCGGAGGAAACGGTGAATCAAAGGATCCTGTGACAATGAGGGAAGGGAGCCATAGGTAAGGACCGAAGCGAGAGCTGCCACCTGTCGACAGAGAGTATTGGGAGAGAGACCTTTGTCTAAGCTTTCCTGCAAAAACATGAGAACATGAACAACCAAGGCGTGGAGAGGAGAAACCCTTTTTAAATCAAACCAAGTCGAAAAGGCTCACCAAATGGCTGAGTAACTGTGATCCATGGATGGACGCCTAGGAGCCTGAATAGTCTTTATGACCATAGCAAGGAGATTGTCCCTCAGCAGAGCATCCCATTCAATCTCCAAATGGTCAGTTGAAATCACTGGGGATCCGGGTGCAGCATCACCCCTTGAGTGAGGCAGTCCACAGGGCAGGGAAGTCTCCAGGAGTGAGACACCGACAACTGCTACAGGTCAGCAGAACCCTCGGGATGAGGGGAATTGGAGGGAAGGCATAAAGCAACCCCTGAGGCCAACGGCATCACAGGGCGTCTGTTGTGGCCCCGTCCTCTGAGCCTATCCCTTTGGAGGAAGGCAGCTCTGAGCAGGAGGAAGAGGAGCCAGCCAGATCTCCCAGCCCTCCCCCTCTGGCACCGGCTCAGGTGCCAGCTGAAAGAGAGCCAAGTAGTGGGGAAACAGGTGCCTCAGATGAGAGTGAGGGAGAGACGTCATTCCTGGACGCACGCCAAAGAAGGCGAGAGAAAAGGGTACTGCAGCTGAGACGTATGAGGAAATGCTGAGTCATTGGATTGGAGTCATGGGATCAATGACTCACTGGACCACACCCAGAAGCATATGTATATAAGACAGTACGGTGGGTTACGAAGTTCGTGACGAACAAAGCTAAACAAACGGAGCAACCTCGTAGTCTTGGAAGCTAGATGAACGGCAAAGCTACGTAGGAGATTTGCTTGTTTGTGTAAACCAATAAAGTCCTTGGCAGACGGTGTGCATATCGCTGCCAAGGTTGAGATAAGAACTGCGGAGTGTGCCAAGTGATTATTAACCCTCGGCTGGCTGTGTTTTTGTGGGTCTCTGAAGGGGGGGGGACAGATCATCTTGTTCGTCACCCAAAACTCCATCGTTAACCCACGATGGACCAACAGCTGCAGCAGCAGGTACAGCAGATGCTGGAGGCCAATCAACTTCTGCAACAGCAAGTAGCACAGCTAACTGCACAACTTGCTTTGGGAAATGCTCCTGTAGCAGCTCCACCTGCTCCCCTTCCCCGTCCAAGATGCCCAGTGAACATGCCAGATAAGTTTTCTGGACAGCAGGAAATGTTCCCGGCCTTCTTGGGACAGTGCCAGCTGTACATGGCAATGCGGCCGGAGGATTTTCCGGATGACCGGGTTCGGGTGGCTTTTATTATCAGCTCCCTCTCTGGCACTGCCGCCCGATGGGCCACGCCCCTGTTGTTGCAAGACAGCCCCTTGCTTCTGGACTATCAGGGCTTTTTGCAACACCTGCGTACCATGTTTGAGGACCCCCTCCGGGTGCAGACGGCAGCGAGGCGCATCAAGGACCTTCGCCAAGGCAAGCGCCCCCTGCAGGACTATATTGCGGAGTTCCGATTGCTAGGCCAGGATTCGGCCTGGAATGAGGCGGCGCTGATGGATGCCTTCCAGGACGGCCTCTGCGATGAGATGCAGGACGAGCTGGTTCGGGTGGAGGCGCCACAGACCCTGGACGCGCTGGTGACCCAATGCCTGCGCATCGATGCCCGCCTACAACGGCGACGGCCCTGTAGGGCTCTTCCGGAACCACCCACAGTGCCGGCACCCCCGCGTTTCGTACCAACAGCGCCCCGGACCGTACCGCGTTTGGTGGCGACGGCTGAGGAGCCCATGGAGCTCGGAGCAGCCAGACCTCAACTGACGGCCCAGGAGCGGATGCGGAGACGCCAAGGGGGGTTGTGCCTCTATTGCGGCGAGGCTGGACATTTCGCCGCCTCGTGTCCCCGGAAGCGGAGTGGATCGCTCAAGTCTGTTCCGGAGCCTCGGCGTGACCAGCCGGGAAACGGGTCAGGCCTGGCTTAGGGGAAACTCTGGGTCAGGCAGGTGACCATGCCCCGCCGGAGGCGGCGGCTGTGGACTGTGAGCCCCCTCGGCACCTGATTTTGAACACCCGGGTGTTGTTGGCTAACCGGTCGGAGGGGCTCCAGGCGCACGCGCTGGTGGACTCGGGGGCCACCACGAACTTTATGGACCAGGCCTTTGTGGCCCATTACAAGGTTCCCTTGGTTCCAGTGGACCCTCCGTTGAGGGTCGAAACTATTGATGGGCGGGAACTTGTGGCGGGGCCCATCAACTTTGCTACTCAGCCCTTGCGCCTTGCCATTGGGAACCATGAGGAGGCGATCCAGTTTTATGTGACGGCGGACCTGCACTTCCCCTTGGTCCTGGGGATGGCCTGGCTTCGGGCGCACGACCCTCAGGTGGCATGGTCGAGAAATGCCATCTCGTTCCCCAGCCTGCAGTGTGTCGACCACCTTCGCCACACCTGTGCCGGCCAGGACGTCGCTGCCCCGAACGTCTCCTTGCCTCCGGAGCTGACATCCTTCGCCGACGTGTTCAGCGAGAAGGAGGCGGATCGCTTGCCCCCGCACCGACCCTACGACTGCGCGGTGGACTTGATGCCCAACGCGCCCCTGCCCTCGGGACGCCTGTACTCCATGTCGGAGCCCGAGCTGGCCGCCTTACGGGACTTTCTGGACAAGAACCTGGCCCGTGGGTTCATCCGGCCTTCGACCTCCCCGCTCTCGGCCCCAGTCCTCTTCGTGAAAAAGAAGACGGGGGACTTGCGCCTGTGTTGCGACTACCGGCGCTTGAATGCCATCACGGTACGGAATCGCTATCCCCTGCCGCTGATTCCGGAGCTGATGGAGAGGTTGCGGGAGGCTTCGATTTTCACCAAGCTCGACCTCCGGGGAGCCTACAACCTGGTGCGGATGCGAGAGGGGGACGAGTGGAAGACGGCATTTGGCACCCGATACGGACACTTTGAATATACCGTCATGCCGTTCGGGTTGACCAACGCCCCCGCGGTCTTCCAGCACTTGATGAACGACGTGTTCCGGGACATGCTGGATCGGTTCGTGGTGATCTACCTGGATGATATTTTGATCTATTCCCGGACCCCGGAGAGTCACCTCCAGCATGTCTGCCAGGTCCTGCAGCGCCTGCGGGAGCACCAGCTCTATGCGAAGTTGGAGAAATGTTACTTCTTCCAGACTTCCATAGAGTTCCTCGGGCACATCATCACCCCCGAGGGCATCGCGATGGACCCACACAAGGTGGCGGCCTTGCGCAGTTGGGAACCCCCGCGTCGGGTGAAGGACGTCCAGCGTCTGTTGGGATTTGCCAACTACTACCGGACCTTCATCCCGGGCTTTGCCACCCTGACCGTGCCGTTGACCCAGCTCCTTCGGAAGAAGGTTCCATTCCAGTGGGGGCCCCCGCAGCAGCAGGCCTTCGAGGTTCTCAAGCAGGCCTTTGTCACGGAGCCGGTCCTGAAGCACCCCGATCCACACCGTCCGTTCGTGGTTGAGACAGACGCGTCCAACGTGGCGATTGGAGCGGTGCTGCTACAGGCTCCGGTGGATGGCGGCACTCTTTTTCCCTGCGCTTACTACTCCCGGAAACTCACTCCTTCCGAGCGCAACTACACCATCTGGGAAAAGGAGTTGCTGGCTATCAAGGCCGCGTTCGAGGCTTGGCGACATCACCTCGAGGGGGCCCGACACCAGGTGGAGGTGCGGACGGACCATCGGAACCTGGAGCACCTCACCACGGCCAGGAATTTGAACCAGCGGCAGATCCGGTGGTCGTTGTTTTTCGCCCGGTTCAACTTCCACGTCACATACATTCCGAGCCACCTCAACCAGAGGGCGGACGCGCTATCCCGTAAACCGGAATACTTTTGCCCCAAGGACTCCCTTTCCCCCCGGACGGTGCTGCCAGCGGACTCCTTGGCCGCGGTCCAGGAACCGGTGGACCTGCGGACTCAGGTGCTGGAAGCGCAGCGACGGGACGACTGGTCGCAGCAGCGGAGAGCGGACGTCGGCCCCGCGTCCCCATGGACCATGGAGGAGGGCTTGCTCAGGCACCGGGGTCGGCTGTACGTGCCCACAAGTCCGCTCCGAGCCCTCGTCATGAACCAGTGCCATGACAACCCCGCGGCGGGGCACTTCGGCTTCTTTAAGACCTTGAACCTAGTGACACGGACTTTTTGGTGGCCTCGGGTACGGCACGATGTGCACGCCTACGTGACATCCTGTGTGCCATGCCGACAGGCCAAAGCCATGTCCGGCCCCCCTCCTGGACTCCTCCAGCCGCTGCCAACACCGGAGAGACCATGGGGAGCCATCTCCATGGACTTCCTGACTGACCTGCCCCTGTCCGCTACATTCACGACCGTCCTCGTGGTGGTGGATGCGCTCACGAAGATGGCACATTTCATCCCGTGCCGCGGCCTGCCCTCGGCTCGTACCACGGCTCGCCTGTTCCTGCAACACATCTTCCGCCTCCACGGCCTGCCGGACCGGGTGGTTTCGGATCGCGGGGCCCAGTTCACGGCCCGCTTCTGGAAAAGCCTGATGGCTGCGCTGGAGGTGCAGGTGTGCCTGTCGTCGTCACACCATCCGGAGACTGACGGGGGCACGGAGAAGGTCATTGGCATACTGGAGCAGTACCTCCGCTGTTTTGTCAACCAACAGCAGGACAACTGGGCCGAGTACCTTCCCCTGGCGGAGTTCGCTTTTAACAACTCCCAACATACCTCCACCCAGATGACACCGTTCCATGCCAACGTCGGGTACCATCCACGGTTTTTTCCGTTGACCATCATGGACTCCCCTGTTCCTGAGACCCGGGACTTCCTCTCGGAGCTGCAGGCGGTGCAGCAACTGGTGCGGCGACAGCTGATCCGGGCGAAAGAGGACTATAAACGGTTCGCCGATCGCGGCCGCCGGGCAACGCCACCGCTGGAAGTTGGAGATCGGGTTTGGCTGTCCACGAAACACCTCCCCACGGACCAGCCGGTGAGGAAACTGGCCCACCGCTTTATCGGTCCCTTCCCCATCGAGGCGGTCATCAACCCGGTGGCCTATCGGTTGACTCTACCCCGCTCCATGCGGCTCCACCCCGTTTTTCATCGGTCCCTCCTGGTCCCTGAGACTCCCACTAGCCGTCTCCGCCGCCCGCCGCCGCCTGCCCCCCCAGCCGCAGCCGACGAGGACGACGCCTCGACGTATGAGGTGGACAGTATTCGGGACTCCCGTTGGCTGAAGGGGCGCTTCCAATACCTCATCGCTTGGAAAGGGTACGGGGCCGAGGATTTCACCTGGGTGGACGCATCTGCCGTTCAGGCCCCTGACCTGGTGCGGGCTTTCCACGAACAGTTCCCGTCCCGACCCCATCCCGACCGTCAGACCCGGGGGAAGGGCCCTGCGGTGGGGGATAGTGTTGTGGCCCCGTCCTCTGAGCCTATCCCTTTGGAGGAAGGCAGCTCTGAGCAGGAGGAAGAGGAGCCAGCCAGATCTCCCAGCCCTCCCCCTCTGGCACCGGCTCAGGTGCCAGCTGAAAGAGAGCCAAGTAGTGGGGAAACAGGTGCCTCAGATGAGAGTGAGGGAGAGACGTCATTCCTGGACGCACGCCAAAGAAGGCGAGAGAAAAGGGTACTGCAGCTGAGACGTATGAGGAAATGCTGAGTCATTGGATTGGAGTCATGGGATCAATGACTCACTGGACCACACCCAGAAGCATATGTATATAAGACAGTACGGTGGGTTACGAAGTTCGTGACGAACAAAGCTAAACAAACGGAGCAACCTCGTAGTCTTGGAAGCTAGATGAACGGCAAAGCTACGTAGGAGATTTGCTTGTTTGTGTAAACCAATAAAGTCCTTGGCAGACGGTGTGCATATCGCTGCCAAGGTTGAGATAAGAACTGCGGAGTGTGCCAAGTGATTATTAACCCTCGGCTGGCTGTGTTTTTGTGGGTCTCTGAAGGGGGGGGGACAGATCATCGTCCACAGCCTCTGCCTTGTCTGCTTAGCCAGTCAGCGTGCACATTTCATTCCCCCAATATGTGCTCTGCCCTTAAAGAAGCAAGCCAGCATTCCGCCCATAGTCCCAGTCTCTTGGTCTCCCGCATTAGGGCCCTAGACCTAGTACCCCTTTGGTGATTAATGTGCGCCTTTGCAGTCACATTATCTGTGAGCACTAAAACATGGGAGCCAGACACCAGGTGTAGAAAGGCCCGGAGAGCCAAAAATATGGCATGCAGCTCCAAACAGTTGATGCTCTGTGATGCCTCGACAGTCGACCTTTTTTCCTGGGCCAACTGATCTAGACAATGGGTTCCCCAGCCAAACGTGCTGGCATCAGTAGTAACCACCAGCCACTGGGGTTAAAAGAAGAAGCAGCCCTTAGAAATGGCTGCAGACTGCCACCATTTAAGGGACCATAGTACCTCCCTGGGGACCGGTACCACCCTATGTGAGGTGCCCCTGCCTGACTACTAGAAAGGCAACAGGAACCATTGAAGGTCCCTGAGATGTAAACAGGCCCAAGGCACGATTGAGATGGCCGAAACCATCTTACCCAACAACTGAGAGAGGAACAAGGGAGATGCCCTTCTGTTATGTTCCACTCTGGCCACAAGGGCCTTTAAGCTGGTTTGTCAGTCACTAGACAAATAAACTCTACCCTCCACTGAATCAATCATTGCTCCTAAATGTAAAATACGTGTGGAAGGGATCAGGTGGCTTTTCTCCATATTGATGGAGAAGCCATGGGCCGACAGGGTTTGGATGGTGACCTGCAGATTCAAAAGGGCCTGTTGAGGAGAATGGGCAAACAACAATATGTCATCCAAGTAACATTGGAGGCAAACAGAACGAAGCCAGAGAACAGCAGCCAAAGCGGCCAGGATCTTAATGAAACTACAGGGAGCTGAGTAAAGACCAAAGGGCAAGGCCCTATATTGGAAATGCACCCCAGCATAACAAAAACATAGAAACTGTCTATGGGAGGGAAGAATGAGAATATGTAGGTATGCCTCAGTGAGGTCAATCAAGTAGAGGAGATCGCCCCTCCGGACGCCGTTTAAAGTTAAACACAAAGATTGCATCTTGAATTTGTGATAAACCATGTAGTGGTTTAGTCACTTAAGGTCTCCACTCACCCGAAGACTTAGGGACTAAAAACACCCAAGAGTAAAACCCCCAACCAGCTTGGTCCTGCGGCACAGGCTGAATAGCCTTAATGGCCAGGAGGTGCGCAATAGCAGAGTCCATGAGGGCCCTACACTCGGGGTCATGCGAGAGAGGACAAGTGAGAAAAGGCAACAGGGGTGTGTGGAAATAAATTCTATAGCCAAATTCTATAGATTCTATAAATTCTATAGATTGAACGGTGGCTTGGACCCAGCGGTCAAATGTAGTGCTCTCCCAATCATTGGTGAAGACAGCCAGTCTACTGCCAATGGGAGGCTCAGCAGCATTATTAGTGACAGCGGCGGATGGAACGACCTCCTCCTCCTTGAAAGGGCTGCCTAGACATGGAGACTCTGCCCCTGAAAAACCTATCATGGGGACCCCGTTGTCTCAGGGCAAAATTACCTGTAGAATGAGAAGAAGTTGCTCCTCCGTCCATTCTCCAAAACTGAGGGCGTTGACCATAAGGAGTGAACCGGGGTTCCCCTCTATGGAACATCGCAGGCAAGACCTTCCATTTGTCTTTCATGTCCAAGAGGAAGGGCTCTAAGGAAGAGCCGAACAACTTTCCTCCCGCATAGGGCACCGAGGTCAAGGGCCAGTTGTGCCTGGCATCAGCCTGCCAGTGACACAGCCAAATCAAATGTTGGGCAGCAATGGAGGATGCCAGGGACTTGGAGACAAAACGTACTGCGTTGGCGGAAAACTGCAAACCCGCAATGATCTTGTTCAGGTCTTGCTTTATCCAGGTGTCTTCCTGAGACAGATTATTTTGAAGGTTACGAAGTCACAACAGTGTAGAGTGATTAAAAAAGGAAGTGGTGGTAGCTGACTTTATAGCCCACGCAGGTCCCAGGTGTGTCCTTGAAGCACTTGATCTGACTTGCGTTCATCAGGGTGTAGGCCCTCATCTGGATCACTGGGCACAGAGACACTAGACAATAATGCTGCCACGGACGCATCGACAGATGGTACTTGGAGAAGGTCAGCCAAGTCGGAAGCCACTGAAAATTCTTCCAATCTGTGAAAGAGGGAGTAGGGGGAGCTCCAGGAGCAGCTCACTGTTTCTTAATTACATCAAGGAAAAGAGGGGGAGTGGGTATGGCAGACACCTGTTTAGTCAGTTCAGCGAACAAAGGATCAAGAGGACCTTGTGCATATGTGGAAGCAGGTTCAGGGACACTAGGACCCAGTTGCACCGTGTTTATAGTCTTAAAAAGCAAGGACTTAAAGAGGGCCTGAGGAAAGAGTCCCACGAAGGCCGGCTGGTCCAGAGGAAGACCTTCGTCCTCCGATAAGTCTGGCTCTAGCCTTCATACTTTTGTATATTTATACAAAGTCAGCTTATTGCCCCCACAAACTGGGTCCTCAATTTACCCACCTTAGAAAGGATGGAAGGCTGAGTCGACCTTGAGCTTGGCTAGGATTGAACTCAGAGAAATTACAGGCAGCTGGTGTTAATTGCTGCCTTTAGTAGGAGGCATTAGCCCTCTATGCTACACAGGCTCCTACACATTAGCCCTCTACGCTACACAGGCTCTTGAGGGTCAAGGTCCTCAATAATGGAATCCTCACCCACCTCAGAGGGATCAGGTGAGGCAGAGGCTGTGACAGAGATTGCATCCTCATTGTAATGCCTCTCAGGAGAACGTGAGTGAAAAGCGCTAAGTGCAGGCTCTCTGTAAGAAGGCAAAAATTGAGTAGAGATGGATTGTTGCACAGCATTAGCAATCATCAGCTGTACGTCTTCGGGTGGTGAGAGTGGTCATAAGCTGGGCCGGCTTCGGAGGAGTCTCAGACCAGAGCAGAAGTAACAGATAGGTCTAAGCCCACAGAATGAGCCAAGTCAGATCCCCATGGAATAGGATGCGCCACAGGGCCCCACAAATCTGAAGAATGAATGGACACCAGACAATCTTGTAGGGAGAGTTGATCTGGAGCTAGTGAAGGAGCCCTACGGGCCTCCCTGCCCAACAACCCAGGAGAGTCCATCCTAGGCTCCGCCTGTCACTGGTCAGTAGCCCAATAAGCAACCTTCTGCAACCCTTTATCACAGCCTTTGTCTATGCGAGAGGCCTGTTAGGTCTTCCCACTGGAAGCCTTGGTCGTTGAGACCTTAGAAACACTGTCAGAGGTTGGAGAGATCTTGGGGATGAATGAACTCAACCCAGGCCCGGGCAATTCAAGAGCAGCCAGCTCGTTGCTGTGTTTGGTTTTGGCAGCAGCTTTAGGCATCTTTAAATATGGCTACAGAGGTCTACGCTGATGCGTAAGAGCCAGCAAATGACCAATCCAAAAGGAAGGAGGGCAGAGAATAAAGGACCGCTTCCCAAGGGGAGCTTTAAGTCCAGAGAATAAATTAGCCTCTGTCCAAGTCAATCCTGTGGCCTTGCGACTAGCCTCCAATAGCATGGGGCAGAACCGGATGTTTAGCCCTTTTGAACACTGGGAGCAAAAAGCTCCACCAGAATATCCACTAATCCCAAGGGATATGGGAAAGCAAGGACCCAGGCCACTTAGGAGTGAAAAATGGTCTTTCGATATCCTCAGTATGGGGAGCACAAAAGCTCCATGGCATGCCAAGGCCAAGCTGTTTTCAAAATGGCTGCCCATCACTCAATAATGACCTCGAAGCTCTGGAAAATGGCAAAAACATTGGGAGCGCCAAAACTCCACAGGGGCCTTGAATAGCTGCCAGTAGTCTAGCCTCTTGTGTATTTAAACAAGAAATTGCTGAAAAGATGAAAAATAGCTGATCTGGAGAGCGCAAACAGCTCCGCAGTGAATTGCGGCTAATCGGCCCTCAACATGGCTGCCTATCAGTCAAATGGGGGCACGAAGCTCCACAACACTGAGGAGACAGAGAGTTCAAGGTTGCAAACAGAGCTCAGAAAAAAGATCCAAACAGAGCTCAGAACAAGCCCTAGTTATGAAGACAATAATTAAGGCGAGCCAAGGACAAGTAAAAATGAAGGAGACACAGGGAAAGCCAACTTTAGCAATGAAATAAGGCAACAGTAAAAGGGAACAAAATGGCCGCCGGGCAGCACTGAGGAGCAAAAAGCTCGACAAATAGGTAGGAGCAGGGGAGCACTAGACTCCACAGAGGCAAAATAAACTAGGGGGAGAAATCCTGTCCAGTCAGGGAGCGCAAGGCTCCACAGACTGTGATAAAGGAGCTCTAGAGCTTTAGTTAACAACTAATAAAGGAAACCAAGAAGGGCAAAAGCCCTTTGGTCAACCAGCAATGCCAGTCCCTGAGGCAAATTGAATGTCACAGAGTTCATACACACAGATAGAATAGTCTAAAGAAGTCCAGTATCAAACCTTAAAATCAATCCAAGAGAAAACAAGAGATATTAGCAGAAAAATGGAAAAAATCACCCGAGACTCAACTCACACGACTGTCCAGTCTGAAGGACTGAGTCAAAAGCTGGAATCCCTAGCAACATAGGTGGGACCTGTCAAATTTGACAGACTCAGTCCACCAGACAGATCGTATGAGTCACCTCCCAAACATGACTGCTGTCTCCACCATCAATGGAGAATAGAATAGAATAGAATAGAATAGAATAGAATAGAATAGAATAGAATAGAATAGAATAGAATAGAATAGAATAGAATAGAATAGAATAGAATAGAATAGAATAGAATAGAATAGAATAGAATAGTATAGAATAGAATAGAATAGAATAGAATAGAATAGAATTTTTATTGGCCAAGTGTGATTGGACACATAAGGAATTTGTCTTGGTGCATACGCTCATAGTGTACATAAAAGAAAAAATATATTCAACAAGAATCATAAAGTACAACATTTAATGATAGTCATAGGGAACAAATAAACAATCAAATCATATTAGGAAACAGTCAATTGTTTCTGGTATTTTAAGGATATCAGCAACAAGATTACAGTCATACAGTCATACATTAGTGGGAGGAGATAGGTGATAGGAATGATGAGAAAATTAATAGTGCAGACTTAGTAATGAGTTTGACAGTGTTGAGGGAATTATTTGTTTAGTAGAGTGATGGTGTTCAGGAAAAAAACTGTTCTTGTGTCTAGTTCAGTGGTGGGTTGCTCCCTGTTTGCCCCAGTTCACAAGAACCAGTAGTAAAAATTTGTAATAGTCTGGAGAACTGGTAGTAACATTGGCTGGCCACGCCCCCAAACTGGTCGCCAACATGGTCACTGCTCATTTACTCTGCCCACCTCATAAGAGGCTTTTTAAAAAACTTCTAAAAACATTTTTTCTACAACCTCTTCAGCCTAAAAAATACTTTTAAAAGAAAAAAAAACACCTCTGATGATTGCGCAGCTCAGCTGTCATCATCAGAGGCTTTTAAAAGCATTTTTTTCTGCAAGCTCTTCAGCCAAAAAGGTTGTAGAAAAAAAAATGCCTTGAAAAGCCTTTGGCGATCCCAGCTGAGTTGTCTGATCGTTAGAGGCTTTTAAAAGCATTTTTTTTCTATAACCTCTTAAGGTTGTAGAAAAAATGCTTTTAAAAGTAAAAAAAAAAGAGTTAGCAATCCCCACCCAGTCACATTACCCCCCACCAAGCTACTCCCACAAAATAAGCCATGCCCACAGAACCAGTAGTAAAATAAAATACAAGCATATATTGTATACTGTATATTATACAGAAGCAAATGTACCATATCTTTCGAAGTATAAGATGCTCTGGAGTATAAGACGCACTTTAGTTTTGGGTAAAAAATATGAAAAAAAAATTCTGCATCTGCCTACCAGCACCCATTGGTATTCATCTGGCTAGTGTGTGAGAGAGTTGAGGGCTGTTTGGAAACTGAAACAGTATTTGCTGTGTGAGCAATAAGGAATGAGAGAGCAAGGAGCCTGGGCGTGGCTTAGTTCAACTGTTCTGTACTAAAGCTGCATGCTGGGCTGATCTCTGAAACTAAAAGTGAAATTGAAATTCCTCTCCTCTGCTTTTGTTTTGCTTGTATTTACTACTATGCTGCTTTTGGTATTGTATATTTACTTTATGTGTTATATTATTTATAAAGAGAAGTTATTGAATCCTGCTGAATATTTGGATGATTTTTATGATGAACCATAATAATAACAATACTTGAAAGTTGAATCATGGCAAGTTGACTTATTTTCTTGTTGGTTTGAAATATTTTCTGCTTATCAAAGTAGCTATTTTGGTCTGAGCAAGCTGGCGAGGAGGAATCTGAATAGGCAGAGAATTGCTGGAATGCACCAACTCCTAACATTGCCCTCCAGGCTTCCATGCATTCCATCAACCGAGAGCTCAGGGCAGGGGTGGGGGGGTGGCGGTTGTCATAAAAGAGAGTCTTGATCCACGGGAGTCCACTGTACCTCAGATAACAGGGTGTGAATCCCTCCTTGTGAAGTGGGGTCGCGGAGTTCAGATGGGTCTGCTGCTTACGTACCTGGCTCCCTGCCACATAGCAACAGCCCTGCCTGAGCTACTCAACGTGATAGCCGAGGTGGCGGTTGATATCCCCAGACTTTTGGTCTTGGGAGATTTCAACCTGCCATCTGTCGGTGAAACGTCTGAGGTGGCTCGGGAGTTCATGGCTTCCATGACGGCCATGGACCTGACTCAGTTAATTCACGTCCCCACTCACACGGGCGGACACACCCTGGACTTAGTTTTTGTCTCTGGTCAGTGGTCGAGTGGTTTTGATATAGGGGATATAGTCATCAAACCCTTGTCATGGTCGGACCACTCTCTCCTTCGACTAGACTTTCTAACCGCTACACCCCGCCGCAGGGAGGCGGAACCGATTAGGTGGTTCCGCCCCAGGCGCCTGATGGAACCTGATAGGTTCCAGATGGAGCTTGGGCCGTTTCCTGAGACTCTGGCTCATGATTCGGCTGAAGACCTGGTGGCCGCCTGGGATAGAGCGTCCGCCGGGGCTTTGGACCGCGTCGTGCCTTTGCGGCCTCTGACCCGGCGCCGAACTCAGCCAGCTCCTTGGTTTACTGAGGAGCTGAGGGAGATGAAGCGCCGGAAAAGACACCTGGAGAGTAGTTGGAGGACCAGCCGTTCCGAATCTGACCGAACACTGGTGAGGTCTCATATTAAGACCTACCTAGTGGCGATAAAAGCGGCAAAGTCTAGCTACTTTTCCACTCTTATCGCGTCATCAGATAATCGCCCAGCCGCCCTGTTCAGGGTGACCCGCTCCCTCCTTCAACCGGGAGCTCGGGATGACCCCTTGCAGGGTCGAGCTGAGGACTTTGTTCAGTATCTGTATGACAAAATCGCTCAGATCCGGGAAGGTCTGGCCTCTGACTGGGTAGATCCGGATGGGATAATCGAGGCAGATCTTGGGGATGTGGTTTGGGAGGAGTTCGATTCTGTGGCTCCCGAGGACATGGACAGGATCCTGGGGCGGCTGAATGCAACCACATGTTTATTGGACCCGTGTCCCTCCTGGTTGGTGCTGGCCTCCCGGGAGGTTACACGAGGCTGGCTCCAGAAGATTGTTAACGCTTCTTTGAGTGAGGGTGTTCTGCCGGCCGCTTTGAAAGAAGCGGTGGTGAGACCCCTTCTCAAAAAGCCCTCTCTGGACCCGGCTGTTTTGGCCAATTACCGTCCCGTCTCCAACCTTCGCTTTGTTGTGAAGGTTGTTGAGAGTGTGGTTGCTTGGCAGCTTCCCCGGTTCCTGGATGAAGCTGTCTATCTAGATCCGCTCCAGTCCGGCTTCCGGCCTGGGCACAGCACAGAAACGGCATTGGTCGCGTTGGTGGATGATCTCTGGAGGGCACGGGATAGGGGATGTTCCTCTATCCTGGTCCTATTAGATCTCTCAGCGGCTTTTGATACCATCGACCATGGTATCATGTTGCGCCGGTTGGAGGGGTTGGGGGTGGGGGGCACCGTTCTATGGTGGTTCTCCTCCTATCTCTCTGACCGGTCGCAATCTGTGTTGACAGGGGGGCAGCGGTCGACTCCGAGGCGCCTTGTTTGTGGGGTGCCACAAGGGTCGGTCCTCTCGCCCCTTCTGTTCAACATTTATGTAAAGCCGCTGGGTGAGATCATCCGTGGCTTTGGTGTGGAGTTCCATCAGTACGCTGACCACACCCAGCTGTACATCTCCACCCCAGGCCACCCCAACGATGCCGTTGAAGTGATGTCCTGGTGTCTGGAAGCTGTGCGGGTCTGGATGGGGAGAAACAGGCTCCGACTAAACCCCTCCATGACTGAGTGGCTGTGGCTGCCGGCGTCCCGATATAGCCAGCTGACGCCATTGCTGACTATTGGGGGCGAGACATTGGCCCCCACGGAGAGGGCTCGCAACTTGGGCGTCCTCCTGGACGCACGGCTGTCTTTAGAAGAACACATGACGGCCGTGGCCAGGGGGGCTTTTTATCAGGTTCGCCTGATACGCCAGTTGCATCCCTTGCTAGATCGGGACTCCCTACGCACAGTCACCCATGCTCTCGTGACTTCCTGCTTGGACTACTGTAACGCTCTCTACATGGGGCTCCCCTTGAGGTGCACCCGGAGGCTCCAACTGGTCCAGCATGCGGCCATGCGGGGAATTATGGGAGCGACGTGGCGCTCCCACGTGACACCTCTCCTGCGCGAGCTGCACTGGCTCCCGGTGGTCTTCCGGGTGTGCTTCAAGGTGTTGGTGACCACCTTTAAAGCGCTCCATGGCTTAGGACCTGGGTACTTGCGGGACCGCCTTCTGCCGCCAATAGCCTCCCACCGGCCAGTACGCTCGCACAGAGAGGGCCTCCTCCGGGTGCCGTCGGCTAGACAGTGTCGGCTGGTGACCCCCAGGGGGAAAGCCTTCTCTGTGGCGGCACCCGCCCTCTGGAATGACCTACCCCCGGATTCCAGATCTCCGGACCTTTCGTCGGGCCCTTAAAACCCGCTTATTCCATCTAGCTGGGCTAGCCTGATCCTATCCTCCGTTTTTAAATTTGAATTTAATTTTAAATTGGGTTGTTTTAATTTTCGGCCAAATGATATTTAATAGTTTTTAATTGTTTTTAATTTTTGTGTACTATGTTTTATTCTGGCTGTTCACCGCCCTGAGTCCGCAAGGAGAAGGGCGGTTTATAAATTGAAAAAATAATAATAATAATAATAATAATAACATTCTTTGGTATTATTAAAAGTGGCCTTTTGGGTGAACCTGTGAAGTGGTCTTAAACTTCTTGGAAACTGATGAGAGAGCAGCATAAAAAATCAGGGACAGATTGTGCCTAAGGTTTTGACCTCTATTAAGGGAAGAATTTTTCTGTTGGCATAAATGGATTCCTTCATACCTCTCTCAAATCATCTATCTACTCTGCCCAAAATGTGACCATTATTGTTCTTTTTTCTTTTAAATAAAAGTATATATCGACAAAAGAATAACAGCTGCAAATAGAAATATATAGAAATAGAACAACTTTGGCAAAAAGAAAGCAAAGGTAGTACCAATAGTAATAGGAACTATTACTATTACTAGTAATAGGAACTCAAGAGGCAACTGAACTTTCTGGTTTTTCTTAGAAGACATTGGGGAATGTAAGGATTTATACTCCTTGCAGTCAACTGGTCATTTGCTTTATTTTAGAGAGTCATTAAGGCTACCTGGAGGTTTATCTGTGTCAAATGACCAGCTGTCTGCAAGGGATATAGATCCAATCCCCACCATCATTCAGAGCTGAAAAAGCTTCTTGGATGAGAAGTGAAATATCTTCAAAGAAAAAACAGAAAGGTCAGTTGCCTCTTTAAAAAGTACCTTTGGCACAACCATGATCTGGATGATTAAGAATCTCCATAGACAACAGGAACCTTGGATGCATTTCCAAAACAACTGGAGCAACACTTAAATATCTGCAGCATTGACAAAGTCATCATCAGTCAACTGCAAAAAGGCAGCTTTACTTGGAACAGTTTACAGCCTGTGATGATATCTTTAACACCATCAAAAAACAATATTTGCATATCCCAAGTCCTTGGGAAGGATTCAATAGGAGGACAAAAATGCCAAATCCAGTTTTTCCTTTCAGAAATTGTAGGGAAGGTTACATATCAATAAAGGACTTACATCAGGACATTAAAAGGTTTATACCGGAACCATTGCATTTATTTCAAAGAAAAAAAACACTGTCTTTTAATTTTTTATACATTTTTTGTATATTTTATACATTTTTTATACGAAGTGGCTTCCAAGAGCTTCCTTAGATCACTGGGAAGTGAGAGTTTGGGAGTTTCAAATAAATTTATGAGGGTCTCAAGTGTTAATGATTTACTTACTATGTATGTATGTATGTATGTATGTATGTATGTATGTATGTATGTATGTATGTATGTATGTATGTATTTAATGGGGGGGGCACACAAAATTACAATTGTCAGTTTAATTTGGTTAGAGTGGTTTTTCTTGCCTCCCAAATGCAGGGAGGAACCACATGTCTCTCCTCATTCCTATTTATGTAATGTTGTTAGTAGCAATGTTCTATTCAAAGTTAAAGAATGGCAAATGGCAGCTTTATGTCAGCCCATTTCTTCTCACAAATAGGCACTGTATGATCTTGTAAGAAATGAGAGGTCTCATCTCCACTTATTCATCATTAATATATAAAATGTTGAGGAAAAATTAAATATTAAGATTGCCCTCCTCCAATATTTGCTTGATGATGCAGAGTTTATCATTGCAGAAACCCATCTTTTCTCCTGAATATGTTACCCAATTCAGTGTTTTACTGTAAGCTACAGTTGCTAATTACCATTGTCCCACCCTATAATAGCTTTGTGTTTCCTATTTTTAAAATTTGTTAGAGTGGTTTTTGTTGCCCCCAAAACGCAGGGAGGAACCACATGTCTCTCCTCATTCTTATTTACTGTATTTTCCTGCATATAAGATTACTTTCTAACACAGAAAAATATTCTCAAAAGTCTGGGGTTATCTTATACGCTGGGTGTTGTTCTCCTGTAACTAGGCAGACCAGCCCGAAAGGCTCTGACGAGTCTTAAATGGCTCTAAGGAGCCAAGCTGAATTGCCTGCTGAGTTGCCGCTAATCAGCTAAGTTACACGCCAGAGCCATGGAAAAGAAAAAGTTTTTTCCTTTTACATGGTGCTGGCGATCCCAGCTGATTAGCAGGCAATTCAGCTGGGATCGCCAGAGCTTGGATGGCCAGCTCCGTGTAAAAGGAAAAAACTTTCCTTTTACATGGCGCTGGCCATCCCAGCTGAGTTTCCTGATTAGCAGGCAACTCAGTTGGGATCACCAGAGCTTGGATGGCCAGCGCCATGTAAAAAGAAAAAACTTTCCTTTTACATGGGTCTGGCGATCCCAGCTGCTAATTTTTGCCTACTAATTGGTAGCAAAAATCCCCCCCTACAGCTTGCTTACCTTAGCTGCTAGCCGCAACATTTGCCTTGCTTCATTTGCCTGCAATCCATTGCATCAGCAAGCAACTGAATCTCCCTGACTGCAATCAAGAAGGCAGGGAGTTGTGGACTTCAATTCCCAGAATTACTCAGCCAGCAAAGCAAAGCTGGCTGAGGAATTCTGGGAATTGAAATCTACAAGTCTTAAAGTTGCCAAAGTTGGAGACCCCTGTTCTATTGGGTAAGTTTTTTCCTCCTTTGGGAGCTTTAAAAAAAATAGTTAATTGCAGAGTCTAAGTTTTAGGCTAGGAAGTTTTAAATTTAGCTTTCATATAAAAATAAAAATAAAAAATAAAAATAAAATAAAATAATATTTGTGCAGCTTTCTGAGATTTAGTGTGTTTCTGTAGTGTTTCACTCTAACTACACAAATGCACAAAATCTCACAAAGCTGTATGTGGAATTTTGTGTGTGTAAAGTGTGAAAGTTGGGTTTTTGGGCTTTTTGTGGCTTGTTGCAGGGGCCATTTTGGGCCTAGCACAGCTGCTTTTACATTATGGGTGAGCCAGTTGATGTTTTTTAATTTTTATTTGGTGTGCGTTGGAAGAGGGGTCGTCTTATACAGCAACTAAAGCCCAAACCCTATATTTTTACAGGAAAAGTCAGGTCGTCTTTTATGCCCAGTTGTCTTATACGCCGGAAAATATGGTATGTAATGTTGTTAGTAGCAATGTCTTATTGAAAGTTATAGAATGGCAAATGACAGCTTTATGTCAGCCCATTTCTTTTCACAAATAGGCACTGTCTGATCTTGTAAGAAATGAGAGGTCTCATCTCCATTTATTCATCATTAATATATAAAATGTTGAGGAAAAATTAAATATTAAGATTGCCCTCCTCCAATTCAGTGTTTTACAGTAAGCTACAGTTGCTAATTACCATTGTCCCACCCTATAAAGCTTTGTGTTCCCTATTTTTAAAGATGCTGCCCACCTTCTCTTTTACAGAACGTTAAGTCCTTTTGGTCAGAACATAATATGTGACTTCCTGCTTGCTTATACTGTAATATTTTAGCATCTTTTCTATCCTACTATTTTGCCAGTCATTATAGAAATCTGGACATTTCTAAGCAGCTGTTTCTTCAATACATATCCAAACATATGCTGATTGACTTTTATTCAAGCTATTTGGCAATGACCTGTAAATGTGATGCTTTCTTTTCTCTGTTCTTTGATTTTGAATATTGAAATTCCCAAGAAGAATGAATCTGAATTAATAATAACCAGTAAGTTCAGCATTATTTTTGCAGGCTATATGGTTGTGTGCATGACTTTATGTTTCAATTTGTTACCTTTTAAGGTATTTGAAATCCATTTAATGCACTTTTCTAAAACTGGTTATCTGTATCTACATCTAGCAATACCACTAGCACTTAGACTTATATACTGCTTTACATCCCTCTCTAAGCAGTTTACAGAGTTAGCATATTTCCCCCAACAATTTGGGTCCTAATTTTGCCTACCTTGGAAGGATGGAAGGCTGAGCCAACCATGAACCTGGTGAGATTTGAATTGCCAAATTGCAGGCAGCCAGCAGGCAGCAGAAGTAGCCTGTAGTACTACTCTTTAACTACTGTGCTACCATGGCTTATTTATTCTACATCTACATCTATCTACATTTGCATTACATATCTATCTACGTCTGTCTGTTTGTCTGTCTGTCTGTCTCTGATTTATCACTTTATTATTACTGTGGAGTATCAACTTACAATAAATAAAGAAAAATCAATACTTGATTTAAAGTAGTTCTTGAAAATATTGTAATTTTAATAAATAATTATTAAACATCTCTTGATTTATTATCAAATGATTTGATTTTCTTATTTGCCATGTGATTGGGAAGAAATAGTTAATAATTAAAGAAATGGTTCTTTATTTCTGTATCTGTCTGTCTGTCTGTGTATTCTTTTGTAACATAATTTTACCAGGAAATGTAAAGCAAATTATTTAGAAGCTTCCAGGAAATCAGTAGTTCAATTATTTTGCCTCTTGGAAGCAAAACATTTGGAGAAGTTTTATAAGAGTGAAAGAAACATCTTGATAATATTATTTTTAAATATTTTCAGTTTAAAACCAACCATGTTGTTTAACAAATTAAAGCAAGGAGGAAAGGAAAGGAAAGGAAAGGAAAGGAAAGGAAAGGAAAGGAAAGGAAAGGAAAGGAAAGGAAAGGAAAGGAAAGGTCAAAAGATATTTCCAATGAAAGATAACATTCTGTATGTAGCTCGAGAATGAACTAGACAATGAAATGTCTGCAAGGAAGCAACCAAGTTCAGAAAGGACCAAGCTCCAAAAAGGTCTTTTTCAGAAAAAAAAGTGTGAATTCAACTTTAGGGACTGGCACTCATTATTTTGGAGTTCATGCTACCAAAAACTTTCTTTAATGCTCCCTTAACCTCTTGGTTTCTCAGGCAATAAATGAATGGATTCAGCATTGGGGTGACAATGGTGTATACAACAGAAACTAGTTTGTTAAGATCAAATGGGTGGATTCTCTTTGGGCGAGCATACATGAAGAGAGTTGCTGAAAAGAAGATAACAACCACACTGAGGTGAGCAGCACAAGTTGAGAAGGCTTTCTTCTGGCCCTGGAGAGAGGAAATGGTCAATATAGTACGAATAATGCAGACATATGAAACAATAGTAACTGAGAGTGGAACCAATAAAATGATCAAAGCCAAGACAAAATCCACTATTTCAGCAACTGTCATATCTTCACATGCCATATTTAACAATGGTGAAATATCACAGAAGAAATGGTTGATGATATTGGGACCACAAAAGGGAAGCTGTGATATGAAGATGACTTTTAACATTGAAGCCAGGAAACCAATTAGCCATGAAGCCACAGCTAATATCATACAGAGGTGCTGGGTCATGATGGTTGAATAACGAAGAGGATTACAGATAGCTGCATATCGGTCAAATGCCATTACTGCAAGGAGGATACACTCAGTACATATGAGGGAGCTGAAAAAGTAGAGTTGTGTCATGCACCCTTCAAATGAGATAAATGTGTCTTGTAGAAGGAAATTGATTAATAACTTTGGGACAATAACACATATATACCATGTCTCTAAAAAAGAGAGGTTGCTAAGAAAAAAATACATTGGTTTGTTAAGCTGAGGAGTGATTTTGATAGCAATAATGATAACAATATTCTCAAAAAGAGTCAGATTGTAGACTATAAGGAAAATCACAAATAGAAGTGTTTGTAGTTCCATGCTGGTTGGAAATCCAAGCAAAATGAATCCTCGGATAGTACTCTTATTCTGGTGATACATAGTTCTATGGTAATGAAACCTAATTCAGACATAAGGAGAGAAACAAATTACAGTGAAGAAAAAGGACACGAAGAATTAGAAGAATAAACACTTCTGAAACACTAAAATCATAAAATGAATATTAATCAACATTAATATATTAATCAACCTAAAAGGCAATCTATACATCTTTCTTAGTTTAAGCTCACTTTCTATCTCTACCTATTTAACTTAATCAATAGGTGTATGATTTATTCTTCTATTACACATTGTGTGAGATGAATTTTCCAAAACTCTAACTAAATAGTAAAAATTTATATGGCTGTAAAAGGAGACAAAGGACAATATTGCTTCATAGTTTCTAACATGATTGGTAAGAAATGAAAGAATAGAGAAATTGATTTTCAATTCTTCTGAGAGAAAGATTGAAATTTTAGGTCTTAAAATCCTTGTTACTGAGAATCATGTAGTACTATCTTCATTGACTGGAACTGCATTTTGTAGTAAATAAATAAATTTTCAATAAATTCAATAAATTCATTTGGAAAACTTAGACATCCTTTACAAATTTCAACATGACTTTGAAAAGATATTATATATCTTTTCTATTAATCAATTGATCTATTAATCAATATAACAAGTTGATTTTATATATAAACATAACATTAGGAAAAAGGAGAAGTAGGAATAACATTAAATGGTTCCTATTTTTTTAAATAATTCTAATTAACTTAACGTTTTTTATTTCCTTCAATTTTTACAAAAGGATTTGAAAAAATGTTCTTGTCTCTCTCTCTCTCTCTCTCTCTCTCTCTCTCTCTCTCTGTGTGTGTGTTTTAAAAAAACTGTATTAAATCTATTCCAGTTCTTAAACTGCAGTGAAAATTGTGGGAAATTATAGTATTAAAATTCAGTATATTGCTTCTGAAATTCATGATTATGATTAAAATGACATTTACTAAGTTTGGGATGCCATATCCTGTACCTCTACCACTGCAGGGTGAGAATTCAAGGTTTAGCTACTGAAAAACAACCAGTTTCACAACTTTCTTAGAAGCAATATTTTTTATCTTGGCAACCTATGGCAGCACATGAACATTTAATAATGAGGTTATTTCAGATATTGGAATTATAAATATAATAACGGGTATCTTTATAGCTTATATCAAATATACTTACATCATGGGTAGGTGGACTTCAAATTCTCATGACAAGGATATCTTGAGATTCTTAAGGCTGATAAAATTGATACTATCTTTCGCTTCCTTAGCTTATCCAAATAATTTCTATGAAATAGGAAAAGAATCACAATTATCTTGGTTAAATGATATGGATACACATTTTCTTATAACTATTTCTAAATATGATTATTTCTAAAAATGCATTCTGTGAAAATTCACTCAAATTTGGATAAGTTAATGTATTTGGTCATCTTAGATTGCTGTTCAAATCTCTGTTATATTTGTACCTTTTGTTAAGTTTGAGACAAATGATAATTATTTTTATATAATTTTATTAAATGTTTTAATAAAACATTTAATAAAATTATTAAATGTTTTATTAAAACAATTAATAAGAACGAATACAAATTAAATTACAACTAATAAAATGAAAAAGAAAGAAATAACAAAAAAAGCCAAAAATGTAATAAGAAAATAAAAGAAAGTAGGAAAAAAATATAAAGAAAGTTATAAAGAAGTGGTTCTAATAGTCTTCAAAACAGTTATAAATATGATTGTAACCTCTCTCTGTAAAATTAAGTGACTCTTTTCTTTTTATAATCTATCCTGCTTTATCATCGGAATCATAAATTATAATGGTAATTCTTAAAAAAATTAAGAGATTGCTTTGTTTCATCTTTAGTATATTTTGAGGAAATAGAATAGTATAAATAGAAAGTATTGAAGCTGAAACGAAGTGAAATTTAATGATATTACTAACAAAATGCAAATTCACAAAGATATAAAAACCTCTTTACAGCATATATTTAAATGGAAAATATTTTGTGTATAGATTAACATAGTATTAATATAAGGATAACAAGGTGAGTCAAATTATGGAGATACCCCACATATTTCATTCTAGTTATTAGTGAGATATGGTCAGTCCCTAGAAATATTGCAGTTAAAATATCAACTTACCTTTTCCCCTAAATTTGGTAGTGTGTGCTCTTATGATATAAAAGTGTCACTCTAAACATACTTATGTGGAATTATTTTGAGCTTACTTCTAAGTCGATTATGTAGGCATTGCAGACATTAATTTTCAGAATCACAAAGCAGAAATAGTAGAAGCTTCTTTTATAAAGGCAGAAAAAAAATCTCCCTCTTCTATGGAATGAACATTTTTTATGTAGCTATTGACAGTGTTACTTAACCCTAGATAATTTATTTTTAATTCTCTCATTTGATCATAAGATCAGTACCCTTTATTTCACCTCATTTTCTCTTTTATTTCTTTTAAAACATTTTCATTGCCAATTCCTATATAGAAATTGAATGGAATTCGTTAAGCAGGCCAGCAAACACACAAAACTTCTTGCAACTCTTACCTGCATCTGTAAATATTTCATAGTATTGCTTATAAACATTTGGTTGAATTTTGAACAAATCAAATATATTGGTTAGTTTTAAAAGCAAGGAGAAATGTAATGGATCTCTGAGCCAGTTAGAAAACAGTTCAACTAAATTTCCTCAAGTTTGATCCACTTTTGATAGAAAATTAGCTATTCAAGTAAAGAACTATAATGACTACAACCATCGGCTGAACTGAAAATTTTCAGGACAGATCCACCAACTTGCTTGAATTGCTTAGATATTTAAAACTTCATCTTGTCTGATTCTTCTTTTAATTACCATGGGAGCTTCAAGTTTTTTTCTAGTTGGAATAATGACCCTGAAAAGTAGGTAGCAAAATCACAACTAAGGGTTATGTTATTATTGTATGCTTTCTGACAAGTGCAGTTTGCATACTTTTTTAAAAATTTGATTTATATGCCGCCCTTCTCCGGAGACTCAGGGAGGCTTATAATGCATTAAGCAATAGCCTTCATACTTTTGTATATTTTATACGAAGTCAGCTTATTGCTCCCACAACTGGGTCCTCAATTTACCTTAGAAAGGATGGAAGGCCGAGTCGACCTTTAGCCTAGGGAGTTTCGAACTGGTGTAATTGCAGGCAGCTGGATATTAAATGCTGCCTTTAGTAGGAGGCATTAGCCTCCTACACCAGTCAGACTCCTTTTGAGATCTGTCTATTTTATTTTCATCTATTATCATTTAACTTTTTTTAATCATTAGTAGATAAAATGGGTTGGGCCTCTGAAAATCTGTACATATATTATGTAGATATGTAGATATATTAGGTAGAACTCAAGACATAGATGTAATAAAAATCTATTTTTTCCTTCGCCTTTAAAAAGAAACTATGGACTTCCGTGTTCTCTGAGAAGGGAAGTGCTATACCTCCCAATTGGTTTGTTTGTTTGTTTGTTTGTTTACTTACTTGCTTATTTGGCAAACATATCTAACATAGTTCTTCTATGTTCCTCACAATCTTGTGTGGTGAGTTGGACTGACAGAGTGACTGGCCCAAGATAGTTTTCATGGGACTAAGGGACACTGAATGTATAATATGTAGCACCATGTTTCCTACCTATGATTTCTAGGCATGGATGAATTTAAATGCTGACTTTAAAAATGTAATGATAATAGCCATGATCATGTAATGAAAAATCTCTGCCCTTTTTAATGTGCATTGCATTGCATAATTTTGACTTTTATAAGGTCACTTATACGCATCTAGTCCAAGATTGGCTTTAATGAGGCAATACTCCATATTTTCTAAAGAAAAATGTAGTAGACAATTTTTTATCCTATCTCATTATTGAGAAGATATTTGGACTTCAGTTTCAATGGTTCTGAAAGATGTAAATTATTGTGAATATTGAGTAGGGTTTCTAATTTAGAAATAATACAAAGATGGCATTGACTATACTTGTTGATGATCTCTAAGAACAGGTTGAATGCATTTATTCTGCCCCTCCTGAATCTCCCAGTAGTATTTGAAGCCATCAGCCATAGAATTCTGAAGGTGAACCATAGTCATTCTGGTAAGCTAGAAAACAGGTTAATCTCTCAGCCCAGTTTAAAACTCTGGAGAAAAAGCCTTTTACAACAGGTCAGAGTCATAGAAGCCTCATATATCATTGGAAATAAAGCTTCTCAATTGATTAAAAAGTCAGGTACACACACTTCAAATCTTTTTAAAATAATAGCCTATTTTTGTTATTCTACTATTGTAGAAACCATACAGTAGATATGAGACAAGAATTAAGAATTGATAGGACCAAATAGGAGTAGGGAGTAAGAGTTCAAACAATGATGTTCTGCATATCCAAATCTAGATCAGGACATCTCAGAAGCGTGATAATGGAAAAGGACTGTGAAAGAACAAAAACAAAACCATATTGTCCATGACTTCAAAACATTGTCTCCTACCATGTTAGATTTAGTATTTGTTAAGGCAACAAGTCATGGTTTTATTTTTATTTTATTTTTATATACTGTAGAAGATGATAGATAGATGATAGATAGATGATAGATAGAATAGAACAGAATTCTTTATAGACCAAGTGTGATTGGACATATAACGAATTTGTCTTCGTGCATACACTCTCAGTGTACATAAAAGAAAAGATATATTCAACAAGAATCATAGGGTACAATACTTAATGATAGTCATAGGGAACAAATAAGCAATCAAATCATATTAGGAAACAGTCAATTATTTCAAGTAGCATCTAGGATTATGGAGATAAAAAGCAGGCGTGGGCATGAAGTTTCAGATCCTTAAATAGAGAGTAAAATAGTGTAAGTGCCAGAAAATCTAAGTTTTTTGCCTAAGGAATAAGATATGCATGCTAGATTTGTAATACAAGGGGTTGCTTTTTATCTCCATAATCCTAGATGCTACCTGAAATAATTACAGCACAAGAGAGCAATCTGGAATTTTTGCCATGTTCCTTTATATTGCATTTTAGGACTGTGAAAAAAACCTATAGTCCATTGCTTCAAAACTACGAAATAATCTTGTCTCCCACCATGTTAGATTTAGCATTTGTTAAGGCAACAAGTGGTGGTTTTATTTTTATTTTATTTTTATATAGAAGATGATAGATACATGATAGATAGATAGAATAGAATAGAAAGATACCAGCAACAAGGTTACAGTCATACAGTCATAAGTGGGAGGAAATGGGTGATAGGAATGATGAAAAAATTAATAGTAGTGCAGACTTAGTAACAAATTTGACAGTGTTGAGGGAATCAAAGCATATTAGGAAACAGTCAATTGTTGCTGGTATCTTAAGGATACCAGCAACACGGTTACAGTCATACAGTCATAAGTGGGAGGAGATGGGTGAGGAACAATGAGAAAATTAATAGTAGTGCAGACTTAGTAATAAGTTTGACAGTGTTGAGGGA
Organism: Coluber constrictor foxii; assembly: GCA_038048745.1. NCBI lineage: Eukaryota > Metazoa > Chordata > Lepidosauria > Squamata > Colubridae > Coluber > Coluber constrictor. Next base: position 65,045,316 of record CM075961.1, on the reverse strand, counting down.
ATTATTTGTTTAGCAGAGTGATGATGTTCGGCAAAAAACTGTTCTTGTGTCTAGTTCAGTGGTGGGTTGCTCCCGGTTCGCACCAGTTCGCAAGAACAGTAGTAAAAATTTGTAGTAGTTCAGAGAATTGGTAATAACATTGGCTGGCCACACCACCAAACTGGTTGCCGACCCGGTCACTGCTTGCTTACACCGCCCACCTCATCACAGGCTTTTTTTTACTTTTAAAAGTATTTTTTCTACAACTTCTGCAGCCTAAAAATGCTTTTAAAAGAAAAAAAAATGGCCACACTCACCCAGTCACATTAACCCCCCACCAAGCTACTCCCACAAAATAAGCCATGCCCACAGAACCAGTAGTAAAAAATTTTAGAACTCACCAAGGGGTTCTAAAGTTTTTTTACTGCCGGTTCTGTGGGCATGGCTTATTTTGTGGCCATGGCTTGATGGTCATGTGACAATTCTTTAGGATTTAGCAGAGATACTGGTCTACCAGGCTTTTAAACTGCTTGCAGAGCTGTACCGGTCTACCCATTTATTTTTGCAGGCACCAGTCTACTCATGTATTTTTGCAGGCACCGAACTACTCACTTGTTTTTGGAGGCACCCGTCTACCACCCAACTGCCTTTTACCACTGATCAGCTGTAGGACAGCCCTTTTAAGCCCTGCAGCAAGAGTTTAAACAGTTTTTTTTCCTTATAGCCCATAAGCTGGGAGTCAGGAAGCAGCAATAGATTGGGGGTGGGGCCAAATAAAAGATAAGAATAAGTGTGTGGGGGGACGGCAGAACCAGTTCGGTGACATCATATTGTCACCACTACCGGCTCAGCGGAACCAGGCAGAACCCACCACTGAACCTGCCCCTTGTCTAGTAGTTCTGTGTGCAGTGCTCTATAGTATCATTTTGATGGTTGGAGTTGAAACAGTTTACATCCAGGATGTGACTAATCTGTAAATATTTTCACCGCCCTCTTTTAGACTTGTGCAATATACAGGACCTCAATGGAAGGCAGGTTGGTAGTAATTTTTTTCTGTGCTTCTAAATATCCTCTAAAGTCTATGTCTGTCTTGTTGGGTTGTAGAACCAACAGATGATAGATAGATAGATAGATAGATAGATAGATAGATAGATAGATAGATAGATAGATAGATAGATAGATAGATAGATAGATAGATAGATAGATAGATAGATACGGATAGATGGCATTATGTTGTTTGTTTGTGTCTTTATATTGCTTCTTTATAACTTTCCTATTATGTAGTTAAAAGCCAGTAATATAGTTATAAGAAACCTACAATATGAGAATTTCTACAGCCTTATATTTCATTCCCTATTTTTATAAATGAATTTAAAAGGCACTTATATTAACTGCAAAATAACTACTATATTAAGTATTTCTCATTATTAAATGAAAAAGAGGACCAATTCTCTAACTATACATAATGTTGGAGGGGATGTGAAATTAATCTAATCATTCTGTCTTTAGTGTCTGATTTGTGACTTTTCTCTTGATCAATTAATACTGAAGAAGATAGATTAGATATATAGAAAGATAGAAGATAGATAGATAGATAGATAGATAGATAGATAGATAGATAGATAGATAGATAGATAGATAGATAGATAGATAGATAGGACAGACAGACAGACAGACAGACAGACAGACAGACAGACACGGACTTTTATAGGTGCTATGTCTGATCAGACATCAGACATAGCACCTATAAAAGATACATCAAAAACTATAATTATTATCAATGTTAGCATTCCTCTAATTTCTCAACTATCAGGAACTGGGACAAAAAATTGAAAATTAAGTTTCATTTGCGATTCTTGAAACATGAGTAGAACTGTACTGAATTCTGGCTTATTTGGAAGGAGATCATGTGGAATTTTAACTGGATTTATCACATCATTTTTTTCAAAATTTTGTACCAGATAAAATAGACACAAGCGGAACAATCTTCATTCAGCATTCTGAAGAAAATTATAAAATAAAAACACAAAATGGCATTCACTTCAGCAGAAGACTAAAGCTCTGCCAATACATTTTCTGAATGGATAGAATTCTGAAAATGTAAAGAGAATGGACTTCCAAGATCTCCATTGAACACTTGAACAAGAGAGGTTGCTAAGAAAAATATATATGAGTTTGTTAAACTGAGGGGTGATTTTGATAGCAATAATGATAACAATATTCTCGAAAAGAATCAGATTGTAGGCTACAAGGAAAATAGCAGATAGAAGTGTTTGTAGTTCCATGCTGGTTGGAAATCCAAGCAAAGTGAATCCTTGGATAATACTCTCATTCTGGTATATATATATTCTTTTCCAATTCTTTTCCTTATTTCATTTACTAAGGAAGGAAGAGAAAGATCTTCAATACAAATAACTAAAGTTTCTTACCTTTTTATTCTATTCCCAACTATATTCAGTTAAAAATATAGAAATACTTCACTAAAAGTAGAATTTTTTAACCTCAGACCACCTGATATCTGTTCTTAATTTTGAAATTGGAATTATTGTTTAAAATGAAAAAATTATGTATAAATACTTATTAAATTTAGATCACTTGTTATATTTACTTAAATGCAATTTATGGAAGCTTGTCCCCAGCATTTCCAAATTTCAGACCTCTTTCTACATGTTCTTATTTTTTATATTTACTTAAAATTATATATGTTTATCATTTAAGACTGGCTTTTACAGGTATACAGTTCTGCAAAAGACATTTGCCAGTGAAATCCAGTTTTTCTCCTACAAATTTTCAGTATTGTTGTCTACTAAGGAGCAATAGCACTTAGACTTATACACCACTTTACAGTGCTTTATAGCACTTTCTAAGCAGTTTGCAGAGTCAGCATATTGCTCCCCAACAATCTGGGTCCTCATTTTATTGATATCAGAAAGATGGAAGGCTGAGTCAACCTTCAGCCTGGTGAGACTTGAACTGTCAAACTGCTGGCAGCCTGCAGTACTGCATTCTAACCTCTGCACCATCACAGCTTTTTGAATGTTATGGAATACCAATACACATATGCAAAATAATAAAAATATTATTTTTGTCTGTGGAAATAAATTCCATTAGTCATCAGTCTAATGATCACTAATCATATTTTAAGGACTTAAGTTGCAAAGGATTTTTTTCAGTGCTTCCTTGACATCCTGATTCCTTAAACAATAAATGCAGGGATTTAGCATGGGAGTAACAATAGTGTATACAACTGATACAAGCTTATTCATGTTAAAAGAATGGATTCTCCTAGGCCTTGCATACATGAAGAGTGTAGCTGAGTAGAATATAATAACCACTGTGAGGTGGGAGGCACAGGTAGAAAAAGCTTTTCTTTTACCTTGGCTTGTAGGGATATGTAAAATGGTGCTTATGATAAATGCATAGGAGCCCATTGTGACAGAAAGTGGAATTAAAAGGATAAGAAGAGCAAATACAAAGTCAACCATTTCAGCTACAGTTCTGTCAGTGCAGGAGAGATTAAGCAAAGGGGAAATGTCACAGAAGAAGTGATTGATGACATTGGGCCCACAAAAACTCAAACGTGAAATGAAAAAAACTTTGAGCATAGAAATTAGGAAACCAGTGAGCCAGGAACCCACTGCTAGCTGCAAGCAAAGCTGGGATGTCATTATAACAGGATAGCGCAGTGGATGGCAAATGGCAACATATCGATCATAAGCCATGACAGCCAACAGGACACATTCAGTGCAGACTAGGGATATGAAGAAATACAGCTGAGCCATGCAGCCTGCATAGGAAATGCTTTTATCTGTTGCCAAGAAGTTAATCAGGAGTTTTGGAACAGTCACAGAAATGTACCAAGTTTCCAGAAAAGACAAGTGGCTGAGGAAGAGATACATAGGTTTTTGGAGGGGAGTATTTGTCCTGATGAGGATAATGATCATAGTGTTTTCCACAAGAGTGAGGATATAGATACAAAGAAATACTACAAATAGTAGTCTCTGAAGTTCTAGAACTGTGGGAAAACCCAGGAGGATAAACATCTGGACTCTGCTTTGGTTGTTCACTTCCATGATTCATATACCAATCTGCAGGGGAAATTCAGTATATGCTAAAGGATGAATGAAAATATCAATAAATGAAGCAAAGTTTTCTTGCAGTTCTTCATCTCAGAGTTTGCTAAATATTCAAAACTTGGAAAATGCTGTTTCTGGATTCCTGAAAAGGCAATGTTATACACAATGAAACAATAATCAATACATAAATTATACAATCAGAAATACTAATTATAATTAAGAAGCCGGTTACAATTTTAAATGTGAGGGTGTCCTACACTGCCTTCCCAACTTGGTACAGTTGTTCAGTTGCAGCTGTCAAATCTATTAATATATTTTTTCATCTTTTAATTGAAAATATGCTAATTTTAAAATAAACACAGAAATTACTCTTGTGGGTGTCATTTATGTTGTTTTTTTTAATTAAAAAAATCCAGAATAAAACATGCATATGCACATATAAACACAAATTGGGCTTATCTGTGAATTGCTTTTGGTCAATTATTTTCATTTTTATTCAAGTTTTTTTACAGCCACTGTTCCTCACTCTATCCTACTTCTTTAATTATAATTCTGAACTTTTTGGATTAGTAATATAGAAAATATTACATATTTTGTGGCTGTATTGAGTTCTTTATTATAGATCATTTTTCAAACATAAGGCAGATAGGGAAAAAGGAAGGATTTTTTAAAATTTCAACATTTAATGAACTTCAGAAAAAATATAAATAATGGTGTAAATTCATATCTTTTTCATCTGTCTATATTTATATCAAATTATTATAGCCAAATTATTTACTATGCAAATTAAAATAAAAATGGATATAATTATGTAAAAACAAAGATAATTAAGAAAGAGGAAAATACAAAGATTTAAATTAAGTTTAAATCATTAGAATCATGAAAGTCGATTAAGTTCTAACATCTAGATATTATATTCTGCTATGTCCAAATTACAATGAAAACATATTGAAATGACTCTTACCTTCTTTTCATTCATTTGCATGACATATTTAAGATTAAGCAATCAGATGAAATATCTTGTTCCCAATCAAGTATATAACTTTTATTTGTGGTCACAGACCAAAATACAAATATAATTGCAAAAGAATGAGGGAAAAGTAACATCATAAACAGGTCCCAATCAAGTAAACAAAATATATATTAGGAGGCAAAGTAAATATGCAATATGTAAGATATAATTTCTTGGACTCCCATGAAAACTACAAAATGACTTAAGGAAATAAAAATGTATTAACCATATGAAGAAAAGATGAATTCAGCACACATATATGAATAAATTTCCCTTTCCTATAAATAAATAAATTAAAAAAAAGAATTATCACTGAAAGAAAATGAAGTTTATCAGAAGTGAGAAAATTGCAAGATTATAATTTGCAAACTGCTTTTAGTCCAGTACTGTTTTTGCTCAGCAACATCGTTAATTTAGATTTATTCATACTAGTTAATATGTCAAATGTTCCGTAGTATAGATATGGTTCAGCATCACAGCATGACACATTTATAAAGATAATTTTTGAAGTCTCAACAGAGCCTTTATCCCTCAGAGCTTCCTTACTCAATCAGATACAGGTTTATGTAAGTTCAGAAAAAAATACTGAATTAAAATTTGGAAAAAAGTTTTTGAGAATTGAAGTGTTTCTTTTCCAAACTGTAATGCAAAATGTAGTCTTTGCTGGGTGGTAAATTCAGCATTCTTTTGAGGTGTATTCAAATACTTTATAACTACTGGAGAAACAATTTTCTATCTATTCAGTCTAATATATTATATATTATAATATATTTTCAAGTTCATGTGTAATGGAAAATAAAGACATATTTTTTATGATTACATATCATCTCTCTCTCTCTCTCACACACACACACACACACAGAGAGAGAGAGAAAGAGAAAGAGAAAGAGAAAGAGAAAGAGAAAGAGAGGAAACAGCTAAAATTTATCTTTGTAACTATAGTATTCATATTGTGCAAGTTTATTTTACTAACTGAACAGAATTTACAGCAAAATTTTAAGTTCACTGTTCTTTCTGAGTATTGATTTACTAAACGAAAGTTTATATCATGTTCCTCATCCTTCTCTAATGTTGTCTCTAAAAGTGAGCCAAAAATTGGAATCTAAATCTCTGACATAGGAATTTCTGCACCATATGGACAGATCCAGTCTGCACATGGAACTGATCGGAATCTGGGAAACTGACAGATACAGGATATCAAAACATGCTTTAGCAAATGGTATTCCACGTTTTATCCCAGTAAGATATCTAGATGTGAAATGATGTTCTTCTTCATATTAGTATTCTTATATAGGATGTTAAAAGAACAAATATTTTATATTAATGATTTGGCATGGTTTCCACTATATACATTGCTATGTGTGCCTGTTACAAATTGTTTTGGAATGGATTGTTTTCTGAAAGGTAGGTAGTGACATGTAAAACAAATAAACAAATATTGAAGAATGGGGCTACAAATTTCTACATTGTTCCCATTAACAGAACAGGAAAGCATCTACAACTGAACATACAAAATAGACAATATTGTCCTTTGTCAATTTCTTATTGTCAAAATGGTCATTGGCATGGCTTTCTGCTCCACTTACTTTTTCTTTCCATGTTTTATCATCCTGAGCTCTCTTGACCATTTTGATTCAAACCATATAATTTGTTGCAGACTAACTTCAACAGTTCATTGGACACTTCAAGTATTGTCCTGTGAGAAGAAAGACAAGTGTGTATGAAAACTCACTTCTGTAATTAAAAATGGCAGCCTCAAAATTGCTTGAATGGGAGCCCTTATTCCCCAAAGTAGCTAAGCTTATTTCATTTCCCACTCTTCCCCACAAAAAGGATTGAGTTTTATTACTTTTCCAGATCAGCTACAAAACCCAGCAGAAACATTGCTCAGTCATCTTACTGTATTAAGAAAGCAAATTAACTGGTGCAAAACCAATTCATCTGTATCCATCCCACAATCATCAGCTAGCTAGTTGATGGTAGTTGTCTTGATATTTTCAGGGCCATGGTGACATCTATAGCCAGCCAAGGTAGATTACCAATCCCCAACCATGACCATATCATAGAAAAGGAAAAACTTTGACCCTGGATAGCTCAGCAGAATAAAAACATTGTGATTAGCCCCAGCTTTCTGCAATTACTGTAAGTTCAAATCACATCAGGCTCAAGGTTGACTCAGCTTTCCATCCTTCCTAGGTAGGTAAATTGAGAACCCAGTTTGTGGGGGCAATAAGCTGACTTTGTACAAATATACAAAAGTATGAAGGCTATTGCTTAACCCATTGTAAGCCGCCCTGAGTCTCCGGAAAAGGGTATAAATCAAATTTTTAAAAAAATAAATCATTTTTTTAAAAAAAAAAAAAACTAATGAAGAGGTAAGGGAGAAGGAGAGACAGACATTCAATGTCGAATTGGGTGTCCACTAGGACACTGTAGCAGGAAAAGTAATTCAGTAGGGCTGCTAGGATCAAAGATCATGAAAACCTGTCACATTTTTTCTTTAATCCTACCTGGAGCTTGGCTTGGCAGCTCGGCTTGATACTTAGCAGCAGTCCTGCTTGTAACTTGACTTGAGGTTGTCAACAGTTCTGTCCTGCAGCTTGATATAATATAAAATATTATCAAGCTGAAACTGTGCAATATGAAGTACTACAAAGTCTTCTGCATAGCTTTCATCCAGTTTGTGGGGTGTGTCCATCACTGGCATCCTTCAGTCTCAAGAAACTATGGTATGGTGCTCTGGAAAGAAGTTCTAAAACAGCATCTAGTGTGACTAAAAAGACCAATTTGAGAGTGGCAATCCCTTTCACACTGAGGGCCAATTCATTCTGTCCGAGCCCCCAGATTTTTCTGGTTCCAGGACTGCCTCTTTGCCTCAGCCTGCCAAACAAGTGTCTCTTCGAATTGGAGAAGGCTATGCTGCATCTATAGCCTCCAAGCTGAATGATCAGAGGTCAAGATTTTCCAATTGTTAATGTCCATTGCCAGGGCCTTTAGGTCCCTCTTGTAGATATCCTTATATTTCAGCTGTGGTCTCCCATGAGGCGTTTTCCTGCACTAATTCTTCATAAAGAAGATCTTTCGGAATCCTACCATCAGCCATTCTCATGACATGCCCCAGCCAGCATAAACATCACTGTTTCAATAGTGTATACATGCTAGAAATTCGAACACATTCCAAGACTGCACAATTTGGAACTTTGTCCTGCCAGGTGATGCCAATAATTCATCAGAGACAGTGCATATGAAAGGTGTTCAACTTTCTCTCCTGCCGTGCATAGAGGGTCAAAGACTCACTTCAGTACAAGAGTGTGCTCAGGATGCAGGCTCTATAGACTTGGATCTTTATATGTTCTGTCAGCTTCTTATAAGTCATACTCTCTTTGTAAGTCTGGAAAATGTGGTGGCTGCTTTACCAATTATAATGAAATGTTTATAATTGGGATGTGTCCAATTATAATCAAAAGAACCCCAGTAAGACCCTTCTACCTAGGGTGTGTTCATTATAAACAGCATCCAATTTATTTTATTTTTATTTTTCTGCATTCAAGTGGTGAAACTTACAAGAATCCTACTGAGGTATGCATAGCAAACACTCTTGCTTTAGTAGATTGCCTATAACTGTTCATGACATCCAGAATCCTTAAAATAGGAATAAATTTAGAGGTTGGTATTTTTCAGCAACCCAATTTTCCACCATCTTGCACTCTTTCTTTCTTAAAATAAAAATTGTCAGGTGAAGCAGGAAAACTAGTCATCACTAAGGGTTTGCTTTTGTGTGTGAGCATGTTCCCATCTCACAGGATTTGTATCATAAGTGTGTCAGAACACATTACATACTGGCTGGAATGAAGATCCATAACCCATTAGCTTCTCAGGCATAAGGAGGGAAATGTTGTTAAATATCTATCATAACAGGTGAAGTTAGCTTCATTATCTGTGGTCTAGATTTCTGCTCTTTCTGGCTGATAAAAACCTGCAGTCGGTCAATGGGTACTGCATAAAAGTAGTGGTTAAAGCTACATTGTAAGAAGTAGTGGGGTCCCCTGCTTTGAAAGAAGATCTTATTTCCTATCCCTCAAGAAGTCATATCCTGACACTATAACTTTGGAACTCTATTAGCATTGGTCAACCTGCCGATTGTAGAAGCGCTGAATTCAAATGATAACAGTAAAAATAGGGGAAGTTAAAGGAAAATGTAACTTTATATGCTTTTCTATATAAGACAAGGAAGAAAGAGAAATATATAGACATTCTTACTGCAATGACAGCAAACAAAAATTGTGGAGGTTTCCTGCCATAGCATAGGAGAGAAATCCACAGCTTTTAGCTTTTACATACTCTTGCTAAGGGAAAATACATATTTTGCATGGGTACCATTTCATTTGGAAGTAGAGAAATAAGAATCATATTTCTGATCTGAAGCAAAAAAAAAAAAAAAAACAGAATAAAATTTCCTTGTTAGTTTGTTCAGAGTTCTGGTTTTGAAGGCCATTGTTACATGGCTCCTCCAATAATTGGAAGGGGAAAAAGGGACAAACTTTCTATATATAGATCTCAACCCATCATCCCAATCTATCATTGTTTTACCAAGAATCATCTATTAGCAATGCAAACTGGAAATGTTGAGGGACTATGTGCATCAATTTAGCTTATTTTTATTCTGGCATCCTTTTATTATTATTTTTATTTCATCCTGTCAGTAAAGCCATTGAATGCAAGATCAAGGGACTTTAGAAGACGCCTCACATTGGATCAGGGTTAAATAATTATTAGCTGGGAGCAATCTCACAATTATTACACAACAACAGCAGTCAGTTACCAAAGGATTTCTAGAATAATTTGATCTTTGCTGTTTTTTGGTACATCCATCATAATTAGTGTAATATCCAAAGGAATGTGTTCTACAATTTGGGGGTTATACTGCAACTGAAAAAGGCTTCTCTATGTCTTCATTCTTCTTTGTTTAATCAGCATTCAGACTTATTAGACAGGGGAGAATAAGAGTATCTGGTGAATTTTCACCACTACTTTCCAGGCAGAGGGGATGTTCATCCGGTTTGGACCAGTTCAAGCGAAATGGTAGCAGAAATTTTGAGTAGTTTGGGAGAACCAGCAAATCACATCACTGGCTGGCCCCGCCCACCCTACCCCGCCCATCCTATATATCTTGCCTTTGTATGTGGCCCAGCTAATCTCTGTGCTTCACATCTGTGTCTTGCCCGCTCTGCTCATCAAAGGTAAGCCTACCACCCGCTTGCACCAATTACATATTCTTAGAAAATTTGGCTGGGTGCTTTTAAAAATAAAATATGAATAAAAGCAGATGCAGAACAGAATGGAAAAATATGTAAGAGAGTGAAAATAGAGTTCTATTTATTTCTGTATAAGAACAGAATTTTTAAAAATATTCAACACATTTCCTTGTTCAATATAGCTGAATTGCTATTATGAACCAAGTTAGAATCAAATAACTGGGGAATTTGTATCTAAAGATTATTACATGCATTAGGCAAATTGATTTTTAATTCCTTGTTACATCACTTTTTTAATAGTTCCAGGAGCCTATTAGACAAAGCAACCCGCCCCCCCCCCAAAAATACTTTTTGAGTTTGTTCTCTTATTGAGGAGTCAATACTCAAATACTGTATAAAAGCTTTCCTATTATTTGTAATTTACATAATAACCACAATGGTGACTTGGACAATTCAGTACAAAACATCATCTCAAAGGAAATGTGTGACAAATCATCTGGTTTTGAATATTATTATTTTGAGGTGAAATATAGTAAGTGGTATTTTGTGACACAGTATGAAAGAGATCTTGCAGTTTTCGTATCACTGAAATTACTAAAATCACATTTGGTAAAGTAAAGACAGAAACTTAATAGTAAGCAAACAGTAAGAGGAATATATGCAAGCAATTCTGCCCCATAAGATGGCAGATATCAGAATGTCTTTTCTTTAAGTTCTAAGTCAGTTTGTTTACAGATTTTTCTTACTGATATTTGAATTTATGGTATGAAAGATAAAACTGTGAGACTCCTCCCTCAAATTGTCATCAGACACTGAAGATTCATCAGTTTTCTAGAAACTGCCTTTGTCTTGTTTTGGAAAAAAATATTAAGTGTCATCATTTGAAAGAGTTCTTCATCAGATGAGAATACTTACATTTAAAAAAATTACTTTCATTGCTATTAATTCAAGCTATTTTCCTCTTTTTTTTTCTTCCCACAAAGTAGTACTGGACCAATCCTCCATAATTTTATTATCCCACACACACAAGATCTTCCACATGTCTCCTACACACAAACGAAGGAGTAAATAAGTATGTAAGTAAGTAAGTAAATATATAGATGATTGATGGGAGTATTATTTTGGTGCAGGCTTTTGTAAATGGGAAGCTTTTCTTTCTTTCTTTCTTTCTTTCTTTCTTTCTTTCTTTCTTTCTTTCTTTCTTTCTTTCTTTCTTTCTTTCTTTCTCTTTCTTTTTCTCTTTCAATAATTTTGTTGTGTTTAAAATAGTTACTTTTATTTTCATCAAAAAGTAACATTTTGAACTGAAAGGCCATTTTGAGCACCATTTGGGAGCTGAAAGCTAGAATATAAATATGATAACCAAAGAGAGAGCAACAGATGTCTCATTATTTCAGTACCAATAGATTCATATCCCTCCTTCTTCTGTATTCCAGTGTTTTAGAAAATACCAACCAGATTTTAACAGCCCCATGTCCAAAACATTTGCTGGCAAAGAAATGTCTCCCACCTCTCACACAATTCAAATTATGTTTTTCCTCCTTTAGGCCCAAATTTATCACTTGTGGGTTTACATTTTATCTCCCTCATAGTGATGCAACTAGATTTTTGCTTTGTAGGCAATATGGGATGCCAACATCAGGAACTGGGGGAAGAACCAGTCAAACACAATGAATTGTGAAACCATACACTTTTTAAAGGACAGTCTGTTTTACTTCATAAAATGGTAAGCTTTCTTGATTACAAAAAGTCACAAGGAATATAGATTCATTCTGATTCTCTTAAGGGTTTTTTTTATTTAAGATTTGTTAATTCTTCTTGCTCATCTACTCTTATGAGCTATATTTCAAGTATAAATTTATATTAGTAGCACTTATGTTTAAGTAAGCAACTCTAGAACTAGGTTTAATGTTTTGTTTTAATTAACCATACTTTATTGTGTACACCACATTTGACTGGTACACACAACACATAAAATATGACTTACAAAATACATTAAATGAAAAACAAATCAATGAAATTCAGAGTTCTGTACAATGTGTCAACCACTCATGTGGTATTTTTCTTATTAGGTTTTTATATGTATGATGTACTTTATATTGTCTCAAACATCAATGAAAGCAATCACTATCCAACTCAATAGCATTTGCAGTATATATTGCAAGTCTACAAACTTCAATTTATTCAGAGTTCTCTGTTATTTTTTTTCCTTGATTTGGTTTCTTTAGGAAACAGCTATGCTAACTTAGTTGCATTAATTGTTCCTGTGGATTCATAGAATTGATTTTTCTTTTATTATACTGTCTTTCCTTTAAAGTGCTAGATGTATCCCAACCTGTGTAAACCTATGTTGACATGCTTTCTCATTCTCTCCCCACAATTGTTTTCAACAGGTGAGAGTAAATAAGAATATAACAAATAGCTTCCTATTGTTGGGATTTTCCAGTTTTCCAGGTTTGGAGGGTTTATTCTTTACCACTTTCTTTACCACCTATTTGTTGATCCTGATTGGAAATTCCTTTATAATTGTTATAACACTAGCTGATCAGACACTCCATAGTCCAATGTATTTCTTCCTGAGAAATTTGTCCTGTCTTGAAATTTGCTACTCTTCAATCATTATACCTAAGATGCTTGAAAACATTATCTCTGAAGATAGAACCATATCATTTATCAATTGTGCTTTTCAAATGAGCCTCTTTCTTATCACAGGAGCAGCAGAATGCTTCCTCCTGGCTGCTATGGCTTATGACCGCTATGTTGCCATTTGCCAACCCTTGCATTATTCACTCATTATGAACAGCAAAGTCTGTTCTGGGCTAGTGGCTGCCTCCTGGCTAGTTGGAATTCCAATACAACTTTCTCAGACTTTCCTTGTGTTCACCTCTTGCTTCTGTAATTCAAATGAAATCAATCATTTCTTCTGTGACATTCCTGCGTTGCTTAGACTGGTCTGTGGCAATACAGTTATAAATGAGCAGATTGCTCTGATAGAGGTTATTTTGCTTGCATTGATACCCTTTGCTATGATCTTGATGTCTTATGTTTGTATTGCCATTACTATTCTGAAGATACCATCTGTTGAAGGAAGGCATAAAGCCTTCTCAACGTGTTCCTCACATCTCATGGTAGTTCTGGGGTTCTATGGTTCTGGAATAATTGTCTATGTGACACCAAAGTCAAGACATTCTTTAGATGCAGATAAATATCTGTCACTATTCTATACTGTTCTGCCACCATTGTTAAACCCTCTTATTTACAGTTTGAGAAATAGGGAAGTCCAAATTGCTTTAGGGAAATCCCTTACATTTTTGCTCACATTGAAACAAATGCATAACTAACATTATTTTCTAATCATTCCTGATATAGATATTAATAAGGAAACTATGTTGCTTATTGTATGTACACTGCCAATGAGTTGAAAGTTCTATTTCCTTTAAACCATATTTTTACTTTTTTAAAAGTGTAATATCCTCCTTGTTAAAGCAAAATGGCTAATATACGAGATGTTTCTGTCATTAAAAAACTTATAATATAACAATATAAAACATTAAATAGAGAACTGAATTACATGTTGTTTCTTTTTTAGGGTTTCTTTTTTCAATTCTTATGTTGCTTTGTATTCTCGTGATCATTATTCTCTTTACCATCACATCAGGATGCAATAGAAAAATCTACTATGTTTATTTGTAGCATACTTGTTCACAGAGGTTATTGGGTATCTCAGCATCCAAAAATAAAACAGAAAATAAACATGAAAAGCAATTGCCTATTTTTGAGAAATGAATCATTCTACTGACATCAAAATCAGAGACACATCAAGTTGGTATGGGTCAGTGAAGTTATTGAATCCAAATATTTATTCAATACATATACTTCAGTTTTATCTGTCAAGATTAGAGCCGAGGTGTTGCAGAGGTTAGAGTGCTGTACTGCAGTTAGTTCAGCAGATCAGCAGATCAAATATCACCGGCTCAAGGTTGACTCAGCCTTCTATCCTTCCGAGGTGGGTAAAATGAGGACCCAGATTGTTGGGGGCAATATGCTATTTAGTATACTGTTGATTGTTGTAAGCTGTCCAGTGTCCTCGGAGAGTGGACGGCATAGAAATATGATTAATAATTAAAAAAAATTCATGACAGATAACTGGTCCACTTCCTCTGAATGAAAGAGAGGCAACATTTTCTCCAGAAAATGGATTTCTACATTTTTCTAATTTTTTCTAACATTGTAATTTTATTACTTGGGATGCTGAACTGAAACTACATTTATACTATACCAAATTACCTTAGACAGACTTTAACAATGTGAACTTTTTAATAATGTATGTTAGAATCTTTCAATAAATTATTTTTCAATCAATGTCTTGACTTCACTACTAATTCACCAGTATTTGTTTATGTTCCTCTTGTTATTACTACTATTACCAGTAGTCAGTGGTGGGATTCAAATAATTTAACAACCGATTTGCCCAGGGTCAGGTTGACCGTCCTGGGAGGCCTGGCCCATCCCCATCCTTCAGTTCTGCTGTACATGCAGGATGAGCTTCCAGCGACAGCCAAGCTGACCCTGGGCAAACTGGTTATTAAATTCTCCCCTCCCCTCATCCACCAAAGTGGATACTGGGCACTGCGCTGCACTGAAATGGAGAAACAGGCAATGGAGCAGCCATCACGAGGGAAGGAGGAGGGAAACTGGCCTTATCTTTCCCTTACACCAGCCGCTCCATTGTCTGTTTCTTCACTGAAGCATAGAACAGTGTCCAGGATCCACTTTGATAGGGTGGGGGAGATGTATAATTTAACAACCAGTTCACTTGAACTGGTGCAAACCAGCTGAATCCCACCACTGCCAGTAGTACACTATGTAGAGTAGTACATAGAAAGAATTTCAGGTAGATTTTAAGAATATTTTAATTTGGAGATTGAAAAAAAGACAACAGTCACAGTTAGGACATGTTTTATGATGTCATTTTTTTTTCTGAAAGTTTCTTTGAGTGATATATTCTCACATTTCTATTTTACTTACACTTAGTTAAGAAAAGGGATTTTGCCAAACTATTGCTATATATAATTTATAATATTGTTTTACTGGTATTTGCCTTAAATTATTTTTTCTGTTTGGAATAATTCAGTCAATTGCTGTTTTACTTTAAGTTTTAACAAACACATTTGTTCTCTCTCTGTATGTAACACACAGTTTCCATTATGAATATGGGAATAAACTTATGTTTTAACATTTGTTTGGAAACTTCTCATTTACATTAAATGTTTGATTATGCAATTTCTCTGTAAGCTTGAATTAACATTTACCCAAATATATCCTTACATCATACTCAGAAGACCATTACTCTGATGAAGAAACATGTTTTGAATAAAGAAATAAAAACATGTGCCTTCTTAGCTATTAGAACTTACAAATAGAAATGCTTGACTTCAATTAAGGAAGATCCCTCCTCCTTTAGAGTTTATTTTCAGTCACAGTACTAAATGTCTCTGTCAGGAAACATAGAGTTAAAAACAGATTTACATACAATTCAAAAGAAACAATAAACAAATCTAGGAAGGAAATTTCAAGATTAGAACATATCCTCAGCCAACACTAAAATAAGCAGGTGTTAACATCAGAAAAACGATCAGGCAGAAAAATGATATAATCAAGGAGCCACTAAGAAGAAAACCACACCACCACTAAAACTAGCAAGACAAGTTACTAAATATGAAAAGGCAGAAAACTCACATTCACTCACACTGATGATATTATCTAGTTGGGTATTGAAATGTTGTCAAGGAACTAGCCAGGCTCAAAAAGACCAAGAACTCTACAGTCTAACTCTTAACTACATATAATTCTCTTCTACTGGGATTTTGAAACAGTTTGACAGTAATCTGGGTCCTAGGATGTCCTGTTTAAGCACCATACTTTAATTCACAAATCTTTATTTGTGGATTATTTGCTTTATTTTATTTTTCTTTAAAATGTAGAAAATTAAAATGCACAATATCTATGATGAAGACCCTTTTTAAAATCTGTGTTTTTATTTTACTGTTCATTTATGTTCAGAACTAAGCAGTGGTGGGATTCAGCCAATTTGAACCACTTTGGGAGAACTGGTTGTTAACTTGCTGAGCAGTTTGGCAAACTGGTTGTTGGAAGAAATCATTAGGGCAGAGAACCGGCTGTTAAATTACTTGAACCCCACCACTGGAACTAAATTTTCCACTGCCTACTTTTAATTTGTCTTTTCTCCCAGAGTTCTTAAGGCTGTAAACGTTATGCTCAGTTGTGAATTGTAAAGAAGAAATACTCTGATCAGGTGTAAATTATCAGAAATTATCTTCTGAAGCTACAATCCTTATGAGGGAGATAATCATCTTCAAACTTAGTCCTTTAGTCCCAAGGTACAGAAATGAAAAAAAAATAAATAGTCTTTTATCAGTGGAAGAATCCATCTCCATAAGAAGAGCCAAAAACAACTGAACTGAATGTACAGTATATTAAGGTGAAAATCTTTTTTTTTTCTGAAGTGAATAGTATTAAATATCTTCAGCCTTTGGAAAGGGAGGGAGAGTGAGTTGTAAATCATAAATAAAATCTTTATCAATAGAATGGAAGGACAAGATAATAGGAGCATCATATGCAGCATTAATATACTGGTCCTCCTCCAGGTGTGGGCATCATTTAAGGGTTTCAGACCCTTAAATAGAGATTAAAATAGTGTAAGTGCCAGAAAATCTAAGTTTTTCACCTAAGGAATAAGATATGTGCATGCTAGATTTCTAATACAAGGGATTGCTTTTTATCTCCGTAATTTTAGATGCTACCTGAAATAATTACAGCGCAAGAGAGCAATCTGGAATGTTTGCTATATTCCTTTATATTGCATTTTAGGACTGTGAAAAAAGAATGATCCATGGCTTCAAAACTATCAAATAATTTTGTCTCCCACCATGTTGTTAAGGCAACAAGTGGTGGTTTTATTTTTATTTTATTTTTATATAGAAGAAGATAAATAGATGATAGAAATAGAATAGAACAGAACAGAACAGAACATAACAGAATAGAATAGAATTTTTTATTGGCCAAGTGTGATTGGACACACAAGGAATTTGTCTTGGTGCATATGCTCTTAGTGTACATAAAAGAAAAGATACATTCACCAAAAATCATAAGGTACAACACATAATGATAGTCATAGGGAACAAATAAGCAATCAAAATATATTAGAAAACAGTCAATATAAATCTTAAGGATATCACCAACAAGGATACAGTCATACAGTTATAAGTGGGAGGAAATGGGTGATAGGAACAGTGAGAAGATTAATAGTAATGCAGACTTAGTAACTAATTTGACAATGTTGAGGGAATTATTTGTTTAGCAGAGTGATGGAGTTCAGGAAAAAACTGTTCTTGTGTTTAGTTGTTCTGGTGTGCAGTGCTTATAGCATCGTTTTGAGGGTAGGAGTTGAAACAGTTTATGTCCAGGATGCGAGGGGTCTATAAATATTTTCCCAGCCCTCTTTTTGACTCGTGCAGTAAACAGGTCCTCAATGGAAGGCAGATTGGTAATAATTGTTTTTTCTGCAGTTCTAATTATCCTCTGAAGTTTGTGTCTGTCTTGTTGGGTTGTAGAACCAATTCATATATAAGATGATAGATAGATAGATAGATAGATAGATAGATAGATAGATAGATAGATAGATAGATAGATAGACAGACAGACAGACAGACAGACAGACAGACAGACAGAGAGCATTATGTTTGTATATTTGTGTCAGTTTTTAAAGTATTGCTTCTTTATAACTTTTCTATTATGTAGTTAAAAGCCAGTAATATAAGAAACCTACAATATGAGAATTACTCTATAACCTTATATTCCATTCCCTATTTTTATAAATAAATTTAAAAAGCAGTTATATTAACTACAAAATAACTACTACATTAAGTATTTCTCATTATTAAATGAAAAAGAGGACCAATTGTCTTAAGTATACATAATGTTGGAGGGGATGTGAAATGAATCTAATCATTCTGTCTTTAGTGCCTGATTTGTGACTTTTCTCTTGATCAATTAATACTGAAGAAGATGATAGATAGATAGATGATAGATAGATAGATGATAGATAGATAGATAGATAGATAGATAGATAGATAGATAGATAGATAGATAGATAGATAGATAGATGATAGATAGATAGATAGATAGATAGATAGACAGACAGACAGACAGACAGACAGACAGGTGATAGATGATAAATAAATCATCAGACATAGCACCTATAAAAGATACATCAAAAACTATAATTATTATCAATGTTAGCATCCCATAATCCTCCCTCTAATTTCTCAACTATCAGGAACTGGGACAGAAAATTGAAAATTAATTTTTATTTGCGATTCTTGAAACATGAGTAGAACTGTACTGAATTCTGGCTTATTTGGAAGGAGATCATCTAGTGGAATTTTAACTGGATTTATCACATCATTTTTTCAAAATTTTGTACCAGATAAAATAGACACAAGCGGAACAATCTTCATTCAGCATTCTGAAGAAAATTATGAAATAAAAATACAAACTGGCATTCACTTCAGCAGAAGACTAAAGGTCTGCCAATACATTTTCTGAATAGATAGAATTTTGAAAATGAAAAGAGAATGGACTTCCAAGATCTCCATTGAACACTTACGTATTTAAACAGAATATATTAGTACAGGTAGTCCTTGACTTATAACAGTTTGTTTAGTGACAATTCAGAGTTACAACAGCACTGAAATTTTTTTTACAGTTATGACCTTTGCAGGATCCCCATGATCATGTGATCAAAATTCAGATGCTTGGCAACTGGTTCATATTTATGACCACTGCTGTGTCCCAAAGTCATGTTGCGATCTCTGACAAGTAAAGTCTATGAGGAAGCTAGATTCATTTAACAACTGGGTTACCAACTAATCAAATGCAGTGGTTCACTTACCAACTATTCCCTAAAAGTAATAAAATGGTGCAAAACTCACTTAACAAAAGTTGGGTTCAATTGTGGTTGTAAATTGAGGACTACCTGTATGATGTCTACTACTTTTCAAATGTAAGAATAGTAGTAGGCATGATCTGGGAATCCAATATATATGAGCATATATTATATATTGTATACTATACAGAAGCAAATGTACTGTACTTTTAGACTATAAGATGCTCCGGAGTATAAGACACACCTTAGTTTTTGGGGTGGAAAATAAGAAAAAAAAAATCTGTCTCTGCCTACCAGCATCCATCAGTATTCATCTGCCTAGTTTCCTGTCAGTGTGTGAGAGAGTTGAGGGCTGTTTAGAAATTAAAACAGTATTTGCTGTGTGAGCAACAAGGAAGGAGACAGCAAGGAGACTGGGCACGGCTTAGCTCAACTGTTCTCTACTAAAGCTACATGCTGTGCTGATCTCTGAAACTGAAACTATCTATCTATCTATCTATCTATCTATCTATCTATCTATCTATCTATCTATCTATCTATCTATCTATCTATCTATCACCTATCTATCTCACATGATTATTGCAAAGCCTTTATATTTTTAAACCATTATTTCAAACGATTTTATTATCATTTATCATATTAATTACAATATTATTAAATGATGTTAAATCATATTTCAAAAGTGTTTTAAAATAAAAAGAGTAAACCAGAGTAAACATTTAACTTTTTTTTCTATTGTATTTCATAAATGTTAAAAAAAAAAAAGTGATCATATCTTAACTGATGTTTCATATCTTTTCTATCTCTTTTGAATCACAGATTCTACTTTCAATGGAGGACACCAACCAGACAAATGTCAGTTACTTCATCCTTTTGGGATTCTTTACCAATGCAGACCTTCAGATTCTCTTCTTTTTCCTCTTCCTCTGTGCTTATCTGATGATCATGATGGAGAATATCATAATCCTCATAGTTATTTGGGTCAATAATAACCTTCACAAGCCCATGTACCTCTTCTTATGCAACCTTTCTTTCCTTGAAATCTGGTATATTACTACTATTGTCCCTAAAATGTTAGGAGATTTTCTATCACAAGAAAAACACATCTCCTTCCAAGGCTGCCTAACACAACTGTATTTCTTTGTCAGTTTTATGTGCAGTGAATTTGTCCTTCTGGCTGTTATGTCTTATGATCGTTATTTGGCTATATGCTATCCACTTCATTACCCAGTCCTCATGAACAATATATTATGTGCTTGGCTTTCAGCAGGATGCTGGATGTGTGGTTTTGTTACGTCCATGATCAAACTGAGCTTTATTGGCCAACTGAAATACTGTAGCACTTACAAGATCAATCACTATTTCTGTGATATTTCGCCCCTCTTGAATGTTTCTTGCACAGATTCTTCCATAGCTGAACTAGTAGACTTCATCTTGGCTCTAATAGTTATTATGGTTCCCCTCTGCATGGTTGTTACATCATACATCTATATCATTTCAACAGTTTTGAAGATTCCTTCAGCACAGGGAAGAAAGAAGGCTTTCTCTACATGCAGTTCTCACCTCACAGTGGTTATACTCTTTTACTCCACCACACTCTTTACCTATGCACGGCCTAAAGCTATGTATGCCTACAACTCCAACAAACTTGTGTCAGTGCTCTACACTGTGATAGTTCCTCTTTTGAACCCTCTAATATATTGTCTCAGAAATAAAGAGATAAATTGTGCCTTGAGGAAGACATTTTGTTGTTAAGCAAATATTCAGAAAAGCTCTTTATCTTCATAGGAAATAAACAATATTATAATTGCTGCCTCTTTCTCTATTTTCAATTTTATCCATACCATTTGTTTAAATATATCAATGAAAGATAGTCAGCAGCTCCTTGGTTAATGTTAGAGAGTATTTCCTGCCCCCCCAGGTTTTTTTTTTTTCATTTTGTTTACTGAACAAAATATGGATTAAATTCTATGCTATTTTGTTTTAAAATAATGTCTTTTGGTATCATTGGAACATTGGCTAAAAGGTGGCCCAATTAGAACATTTACTTACACACAGGCACAGAGGCACACACACACACACACACACACACACACACACACAAAATCATGTCTCTCCATCTGTCCATCCATCATCTCTCAAACTATCCACACATATACACACATATTATATATCTATACTGTCTCTAATCTCTATCAAAAAACAATTATTTTGATGAAGTGTTTTCAATGTTTCATTTGATTAGTATCACAACTCACACATGTGAGTAACATCTGTTACTGTTCATTGCAATAATAGTAGGAAAGTAGCAGAAAATCACAAGGAGTTGTTTAAATTACCCTAATTTGGCAATAAACAAGGCCTCTTATCAGGAACAGGTCCTGTTTTGTCAGTTGCAAAAAAAGTTCTTGAGGAATTTTTGAATGTGATATTTCTATTTCATTCACACTTTATTCATAAAAAGAATTTGCCCAAGCTATATTTCTTCATGATTGTTATTAATGTTCTGCTTGCATGCATAAATATCATTTCTAACTCTAAAATAATTGAGGGCACTTGTTTATAATTCTATTATTTTTATAGTAGATGGAATACATATAATTCTGCGAATCGTTTCTCTGATGTTGCAGTAGCTTCTCTGATGTTGTATAGAAAAAGAGATAGTCAAAGTAGTGTTAAGATAGATGATCTGTCCCCCCCCTTCAGAGACCCACAAAAACACAGCCAGCCGAGGGTTAATAATCACTTGGCACACTCCGCAGTTCTTATCTCAACCTTGGCAGCGATATGCACACCGTCTGCCAAGGACTTTATTGGTTTACACAAACAAGAAAATCTCCTACGTAGCTTTGCCGTTCATCTAGCTTCCAAGACTACGAGGTTGCTCCGTTTGTTTAGCTTTGTTCGTCACGAACTTCGTAACCCACCGTACTGTCTTATATACATATGCTTCTGGGTGTGGTCCAGTGAGTCATTGATCCCATGACTCCAATCCAATGACTCAGGATTTCCTCATACGCCTCAGCTGCAGTACCCTTTTCTCTCGCCTTCTTTGGCGTGCGTCCAGGAATGACGTCTCTCCCTCACTCTCATCTGAGGCACCTGTTTCCCCACTACTTGGCTCTCTTTCAGCTGGCACCTGAGCCGGTGCCAGAGGGGGAGGGCTGGGAGATCTGGCTGGCTCCTCTTCCTCCTGCTCAGAGCTGCCTTCCTCCAAAGGGATAGGCTCAGAGGACGGGGCCACAACACTATCCCCCACCGCAGGGCCCTTCCCCCGGGTCTGACGGTCGGGATGGGGTCGGGACGGGAACTGTTCGTGGAAAGCCCGCACCAGGTCAGGGGCCTGAACGGCAGATGCGTCCACCCAGGTGAAATCCTCGGCCCCGTACCCTTTCCAAGCGATGAGGTATTGGAAGCGCCCCTTCAGCCAACGGGAGTCCCGAATACTGTCCACCTCATACGTCGAGGCGTCGTCCTCGTCGGCTGCGGCTGGGGGGGCAGGCGGCGGCGGGCGCCGGAGACAGCTAGTGGGAGTCTCAGGGACCTGGAGGGACCGATGAAAAACGGGGTGGAGCCGCATGGAGCGGGGTAGAGTCAACCGATAGGCCACCGGGTTGATGACCGCCTCGATGGGGAAGGGACCGATAAAGCGGTGGGCCAGTTTCCTCACCGGCTGGTCCGTGGGGAGGTGTTTCGTGGACAGCCAAACCCGATCTCCAACTTCCAGCGGTGGCGTCGCCTGGCGGCCGCGATCGGCGAACCGTTTATAGTCCTCTTTCGCCCGGATCAGCTGTCGCCGCACCAGTTGCTGCACCGCCTGCAGCTCCGAGAGGAAGTCCCGGGTCTCAGGAACAGGGGAGTCCATGATGGTCAACGGAAAAAACCGTGGATGGTACCCGACGTTGGCATGGAACGGTGTCATCTGGGTGGAGGTATGTTGGGAGTTGTTAAAAGCGAACTCCGCCAGGGGAAGGTACTCGGCCCAGTTGTCCTGCTGTTGGTTGACAAAACAGCGGAGGTACTGCTCCAGTATGCCAATGACCTTCTTCGTGCCCCCGTCAGTCTCCGGATGGTGTGACGACGACAGGCACACCTGCACCTCCAGCGCAGCCATCAGGCTTTTCCAGAAGCGGGCCGTGAACTGGGCCCCGCGATCCGAAACCACCCGGTCCGGCAGGCCGTGGAGGCGGAAGATGTGTTGCAGGAACAGGCGAGCCGTGGTACGAGCCGAGGGCAGGCCGCGGCACGGGATGAAATGTGCCATCTTCGTGAGCGCATCCACCACCACGAGGACAGTCGTGAATGTAGCGGACAGGGGCAGGTCAGTCAGGAAGTCCATGGAGATGGCTCCCCATGGTCTCTCCGGTGTTGGCAGCAGCTGGAGGAGTCCAGGAGGGGGGCCGGACGCGGCTTTGGCCTGTCGGCATGGCACACAGGATGTCACGTAGGCGTGCACATCGTGCCGTACCCGAGGCCACCAAAAAGTCCGTGTCACTAGGTTCAAGGTCTTAAAGAAGCCGAAGTGCCCCGCCGCGGGGTTGTCATGGCACTGGTTCATGACGAGGGCTCGGAGCGGACTTGTGGGCACGTACAGCCGACCCCGGTGCCTGAGCAAGCCCTCCTCCACGGTCCATGGGGACGCGGGGCCGACGTCCGCTCTCCGCTGCTGCGACCAGTCGTCCCGTCGCTGCGCTTCCAGCACCTGAGTCCGCAGGTCCACCGGTTCCTGGACTGCGGCCAAGGAGTCCACTGGCAGCACCGTCCGGGGGGAAAGGGAGTCCTTGGGGCAAAAGTATTCCGGTTTACGGGATAGCGCGTCCGCCCTCTGGTTGAGGTGGCTCGGAATGTATGTGACGTGGAAGTTGAACCGGGCGAAAAACAACGACCATCGGATCTGCCGCTGGTTCAAATTCCTGGCCGTGGTGAGGTGCTCCAGGTTCCGATGGTCCGTCCGCACCTCCACCTGGTGTCGGGCCCCCTCGAGGTGATGTCGCCAAGCCTCGAACGCGGCCTTGATAGCCAGCAACTCCTTTTCCCAGATGGTGTAGTTGCGCTCGGAAGGAGTGAGTTTCCGGGAGTAGTAAGCGCAGGGAAAAAGAGTGCCGCCATCCACCGGAGCCTGTAGCAGCACCGCTCCAATCGCCACGTTGGACGCGTCTGTCTCAACCACGAACGGACGGTGTGGATCGGGGTGCTTCAGGACCGGCTCCGTGACAAAGGCCTGCTTGAGAACCTCGAAGGCCTGCTGCTGCGGGGGCCCCCACTGGAATGGAACCTTCTTCCGAAGGAGCTGGGTCAACGGCACGGTCAGGGTGGCAAAGCCCGGGATGAAGGTCCGGTAGTAGTTGGCGAATCCCAACAGACGCTGGACGTCCTTCACCCGACGTGGGGGTTCCCAACTGCGCAAGGCCGCCACCTTGTGTGGGTCCATCGCGATGCCCTCGGGGGTGATGATGTGCCCGAGGAACTCTATGGAAGTCTGGAAGAAGTAACATTTCTCCAACTTCGCATAGAGCTGGTGCTCCCGCAGGCGCTGCAGGACCTGGCAGACATGCTGGAGGTGACTCTCCGGGGTCCGGGAATAGATCAAAATATCATCCAGGTAGATCACCACGAACCGATCCAGCATGTCCCGGAACACGTCGTTCATCAAGTGCTGGAAGACCGCGGGGGCGTTGGTCAACCCGAACGGCATGACGGTATATTCAAAGTGTCCGTATCGGGTGCCAAATGCCGTCTTCCACTCGTCCCCCTCTCGCATCCGCACCAGGTTGTAGGCTCCCCGGAGGTCGAGCTTGGTGAAAATCGAAGCCTCCCGCAACCTCTCCATCAGCTCCGGAATCAGCGGCAGGGGATAGCGATTCCGTACCGTGATGGCATTCAAGCGCCGGTAGTCGCAACACAGGCGCAAGTCCCCCGTCTTCTTTTTCACGAAGAGGACTGGGGCCGAGAGCGGGGAGGTCGAAGGCCGGATGAACCCACGGGCCAGGTTCTTGTCCAGAAAGTCCCGTAAGGCGGCCAGCTCGGGCTCCGACATGGAGTACAGGCGTCCCGAGGGCAGGGGCGCATTGGGCATCAAGTCCACCGCGCAGTCGTAGGGTCGGTGCGGGGGCAAACGATCCGCCTCCTTCTCGCTGAACACGTCGGCAAAGGATGTCAGCTCCGGAGGCAAGGAGACGTTCGGGGCAGCGACGTCCTGGCCGGCACAGGTGTGGCGAAGGTGGTCGACACACTGCAGGCTGGGGAACGAGATGGCATTTCTTGACCACGCCACCTGAGGGTCGTGCGCCCGAAGCCAGGCCATCCCCAGGACCAAGGGGAAGTGCAGGTCCGCCGTCACATAAAACTGGATCGCCTCCTCATGGTTCCCAATGGCAAGGCGCAAGGGCTGAGTAGCAAAGTTGATGGGCCCCGCCACAAGTTCCCGCCCATCAATAGTTTCGACCCTCAACAGAGGGTCCACTGGAACCAAGGGAACCTTGTAATGGGCCACAAAGGCCTGGTCCATAAAGTTCGTGGTGGCCCCCGAGTCCACCAGCGCGTGCGCCTGGAGCCCCTCCGACTGGTTAGCCAACAACACCCGGGTGTTCAAAATCAGGTGCCGAGGGGGCTCACAGTCCACAGCCGCCGCCTCCGGCGGGGCATGGTCACCTGCCTGACCCAGAGTTTCCCCTAAGCCAGGCCTGACCCGTTTCCCGGCTGGTCACGCCGAGGCTCTGGAACAGACTTGAGCGATCCACTCCGCTTCCGGGGACACGAGGCGGCGAAATGTCCAGCCTCGCCGCAATAGAGGCACAACCCCCCTTGGCATCTCCGCATCCGCTCCTGGGCCGTCAGTTGAGGTCTGGCTGCTCCGAGCTCCATGGGCTCCTTAGCCGTCGCCACCAAACGCGGTACGGTCCGGGGCGCTGTTGGTACGAAACGCGGGGGTGCCGGCACTGTGGGTGGTTCCGGAAGAGCCCTACGGGGCCGTCGCCGTTGTAGGCGGGCATCGATGCGCAGGCATTGGGTCACCAGCGCGTCCAGGGTCTGTGGCGCCTCCACCCGAACCAGCTCGTCCTGCATCTCATCGCAGAGGCCGTCCTGGAAGGCATCCATCAGCGCCGCCTCATTCCAGGCCGAATCCTGGCCTAGCAATCGGAACTCCGCAATATAGTCCTGCAGGGGGCGCTTGCCTTGGCGAAGGTACTTGATGCGCCTCGCTGCCGTCTGCACCCGGAGGGGGTCCTCAAACATGGTGCGCAGGTGTTGCAAAAAGCCCTGATAGTCCAGAAGCAAGGGGCTGTCTTGCAGCAACAGGGGCGTGGCCCATCGGGCGGCAGTGCCAGAGAGGGAGCTGATAATAAAAGCCACCCGAACCCGGTCATCCGGAAAATCCTCCGGCCGCATTGCCATGTACAGCTGGCACTGTCCCAAGAAGGCCGGGAACATTTCCTGCTGTCCAGAAAACTTATCTGGCATGTTCACTGGGCATCTTGGACGGGGAAGGGGAGCAGGTGGAGCTGCTACAGGAGCATTTCCCAAAGCAAGTTGTGCAGTTAGCTGTGCTACTTGCTGTTGCAGAAGTTGATTGGCCTCCAGCATCTGCTGTACCTGCTGCTGCAGCTGTTGGTCCATCGTGGGTTAACGATGGAGTTTTGGGTGACGAACAAGATGATCTGTCCCCCCCCTTCAGAGACCCACAAAAACACAGCCAGCCGAGGGTTAATAATCACTTGGCACACTCCGCAGTTCTTATCTCAACCTTGGCAGCGATATGCACACCGTCTGCCAAGGACTTTATTGGTTTACACAAACAAGAAAATCTCCTACGTAGCTTTGCCGTTCATCTAGCTTCCAAGACTACGAGGTTGCTCCGTTTGTTTAGCTTTGTTCGTCACGAACTTCGTAACCCACCGTACTGTCTTATATACATATGCTTCTGGGTGTGGTCCAGTGAGTCATTGATCCCATGACTCCAATCCAATGACTCAGGATTTCCTCATACGCCTCAGCTGCAGTACCCTTTTCTCTCGCCTTCTTTGGCGTGCGTCCAGGAATGACGTCTCTCCCTCACTCTCATCTGAGGCACCTGTTTCCCCACTACTTGGCTCTCTTTCAGCTGGCACCTGAGCCGGTGCCAGAGGGGGAGGGCTGGGAGATCTGGCTGGCTCCTCTTCCTCCTGCTCAGAGCTGCCTTCCTCCAAAGGGATAGGCTCAGAGGACGGGGCCACAACAATAGTTATATGGTGTTAAGCTAACCAATTACCTTTGTAACAAATGCACTTTATCAAGAAAAATAAATTGTGATTATAACCATAGAAGCATAAAGGCTTTAGATCAGGGGTGAAATTCAGTTGGTTCTATCAGGCTTGAGCCAACTGCTAGCCGCAGCTGTGATAGGCTCCACTAACCTATGCGAATGTCATGATATAATTTTTTTGTGACATTTTAAGCCTTCCGCGCATGTGCAGACACGGTGCATGCACATTTGTGAACTGGTAGGAAAGGTAAGTAAATTTCACCCCCGCTTTAGACATAAAGGCTTAAAACACTAGGAGATAGAAACAGTACTGGTAAACAAGTTTGCCAAGAGATAACTCTTAGTAAATTAACACCAGCAGTAACTCATGTTCAAACAACACAATCTTTGTCTAACTCAATAAACTATGCCGTTCATATTTCCTCATGCTATTCTCATTGACTTTCTGATGCATTGCTAAATGAAATAAAATACTTTCTTGCTGTAGCCAATCAGATGTATATTCAGATTTGCATGACACCATATCATGGGTTGCATCCTTTCCCCCTTTCAGTTTTTAATTCAGCTGATTCACTACTGTAAATAAACACTTTATATTTCATACCAATTACTAAGAAAATGCTAGAAATTTTTCCTATTCATCTTGCGCAAAAATGTTCTGTTGTGTAATAAGAATAGTATTCTTCCTAACTGAATGTAGCCTACTGTATAACTAATATCCAAATATAGAATATAATCTACATTCCATATAGAAGAGTGGAAGCCAAGTATGATCTATACTATTTAGCCTAGATCTTCTTTTCCTTATTAAGGGAGTACAATTTACACAATATTGCCCTTAATATAAATAACTGAGGTATAAAATGCTAAATCTGGGTAGTTAACACAAAGCTACAATCAGTTGGTCCTCAACTTACAACAGTTCATTCAGTGACTGTTCAATATCTCAACGGCACTGAAAAAAGTAACTTATGACCATTTTGACACTTGACTGTTACAGCATTTCCATGGTCAAGTGATCAAAAGTCATATGCTTCAGATTTATAACAATTGCAATGCCCTGGAGTTATGTGATCACTTTTGTGAATTTCTGTCAAGCAAATTCAACGGGAAGCCAGATTCACATAACAACAGTGTTACTAATTTAACAACTGCAGTGATTCATTTAACAACTGTGATAAGAAAAGTTGTAAAATGGGGTAAAGGTCACTTAACAAATGTCTTACTTAACAGAAATTTTGGGCTCAATTGTGGTCATAAATTGAGGACTACCTGTATTCTAATAAAAGCAAAGTATTTGAACTTTTGGAATGTCTTTTGGAACATAAGCAATGACAGATGTCTAATTGCATATAGATTATTCACATGAAATGCTTTACAACTTGAAGATCAGATTTAGATTTTGTGTTGCCATTCAGTAGCTAGCTAGGACATAGCAAGTTCTTTAAGAGTCATAAACAATAAATTAAACCCAGGTGAAATGTCAAGAGGATTTCATTGAATAAATATGTTAACAAAGATACAGAAGAAGATATACAATTCATGTTCTTTAAGCCTGCCAGAAACTTCAAGAATTGCTGTAAAGATCTGTTGGAACTAGCAGTTGTGCAGTTTTCTCTTAGGACTTTGGGTTTACTTAGGATTTTGGGGTTACTTAAGAACGTTGAATTCAAATTGTTCAAATTTAATTGTTTATTAAATAATACAAACAATAATACCTGGAAAAGTGTTAGTAGCACATTGTATCAGATCATAACAACATAAAGTTGGTCATAACTTTAGTGGACTGTCTACCAGCCTCATTAAGTAGACCAGACCAGAAAAGCAACTCCAGAGGAAGACTTTATTGAGGTTGTCTATAATACAAGCATTTTGAAAGTCTGATTATATTGTACCTCCTTCCTTATTCTCCACTGGATATGTGTGGAATTTGCCTGATCTACTTCCAATAATATAATTTTTTTCTGGGACTTAACATTTTTCTCCCTTTGACAGGGTAATGTTTTGTGCATATTTCTGTCACGGTCATTTTCCTTACTCTGTATGCTGGCAGAAACACTTTCAAGGACTATAGGGTCCCAGAAGACAATATCTGGGAATAGACTGATGGCATCTCTCATCAATAATTTGGAAAGCCAGATAAGTATTCCTAAGTGCTATGCTTTTTTACTGCAAACATTAATACAGTTATTGTTCCTCCTTCTATTAAGTGTTGGACTAAGAACTTATGCTGTCCACTTTATTTTAACTGGCTCAGACAAGAATATAGACAAAAGACTCACAAGTAAAATGATATAGTGAGAAAATACACAAACCTTGTTAAGAGACCTAGCAAGGTCTCATAGTTAAGACACCAACCTAGAAAGTAAACAATCATGAATTCTAGTCCAGTGGTGGATTGCTACAGGTTCACCTCGGTTCAGGCAAACTGGTAGCAGTGGCAGCGGGAGGCTCCATCCATAGAATAAAACAAGTACTATTGGTAGGTAACTGTAAATCTTTATTTTAAGAATAATGAACATGGACTGCAGAAGAAAGTGAGGAATTTAGGCAGCAGCATTTTAAGACCCTATTGATACTTTTCCTAGTTTTTAATTTGTCTTTTTTCCCTTTAAAACAGATTATAGCTTGGTCTTTGTGTTCAGTTAGGACTCTTAAAAACATATAGCCCAATGGATGAAGGAATTAAAATATCTTCTGAGGCTACAGTCCCTGAGAGAATTGTAATAATTGTCATGATTAGTCTCAAGAAGGAGAAATGAGAAAATAAAAAGCATTATTATAGAAACAAGAATCCACTCCATAAAAGAACAGAACAAAAAAGAAAAGAAAAAAATCAGTCTGGATAAAACTGAGGTGACTATCCTTATTTCTTTTCTATACACTTTGCAAGTAGCATTCAGCTGAATAGATAATATATAGGAAATTTTTATATACAGAAAAGAAACTGAGGCTATAATATTCTTCAGGAGAGCTAAAGGAAGTTGATCTAAATGTGCACTAAACTGTGATTGAATAGAATTCCTTTTATTTATTTTTTTATTTATTTATTTTGCATTGGGACAGCACTGAATTGTTAATTTTACTGATCAGTCTCTTAATAGTTTTGCATGGAAGCTGAAAATTGGCAAATATATTTTGCACTTTTTGACTGTCTGACAAACTGACAGCATTATATTTGTTTTAATTAACCTTATCTAGTATTCGAGGACAAACTGTAATTCCAAGGACAGTCTATCCTATGATAAAAAATATCTATTTCTCATATACATAAATAGAATGTTACAATTAATTTAAATATCACTGCTTTAAAGCAGATGATGCTCTTGAATCTGGTACAATTCAGAATGCATATTTCAGGATTGCAACATAAGTTTGCTGGGAATTCATTTTCAAAATGTAGGGAGAAAAATATGGTATATTTTTCTTTTTTTAAAAAAATAAGATGTTTTCATTGCCTTATTGTTCAGCCTTTATATTTTCAAATCTAATGAATTATAGTAAAGAAGAATGAAGTAGATTTCACAAATAGATATTCTTTTGTCCTGAACTTCAAAAATGAAAAGTAATGTAAGGGCTTCTAGGTTAATTGATGTTGCATTATACATTTCTCTTTCATTCTTGTAAATCCCAGACTTTATGCAGCATGGAAGAAGCCAACCAGACAAATGTCAGCTACTTCATCCTACTGGGATTCACCACCACTGCAGAGCTTCAGATTCTTCTCTTTGTCTTATTCCTCATTGCATACTTGATGATCCTCATGGAGAATTTGATTATCATTGCAGTCATTTGGGTCAATAATAATCTTCATAAACCCATGTACCTCTTCTTGTGTAACCTCTCCTTCCTTGAAATCTGGTACATCACAGTCATTGTTCCTAAAATGTTGGGAGATTTTCTATCACAAAACAAACACATCTCCTTCCAAGGTTGTCTAACACAGCTATATTTTTTTGTTACCTTTGTATGCAGTGAATATATTCTTCTAGCTGTGATGGCTTATGATCGGTATTTAGCTATATGCTATCCACTTCGTTACCCAGTCCTCATGAACAATAATTTTTGTGTTCAGCTTTCAGCAGGATGTTGGATATGTGGTTTACTCACTTCCATGATAAAACTTAGCTTTATTGGCCGGCTGAAATACTGTAGCACTTACAAGATCAATCACTATTTCTGTGATATTTCACCCCTCTTGAATGTTTCTTGCACAGATTCTTCCATAGCTGAACTGGTAGACTTCATCCTGGCTCTAATGGTTATCTTAGTTCCCCTCTGTATGGTTGTTACATCATACATCTATATCATTTCAACAGTCTTAAAGATTCCTTCGGCACAGGGAAGAAAGAAGGCTTTCTCTACATGCAGTTCTCACCTCACAGTGGTTATACTCTTTTACTCCACCACACTCTTTACCTATGCCCGGCCCAAAGCTATGTATGCCTACAACTCCAACAAACTTGTGTCAGTGCTCTACACTGTAATTGTTCCTCTTTTGAACCCTCTAATATATTGTCTCAGAAATAAAGAGATAAATTGTGCCTTGAGGAAGACATTTTTTGGCTAATACTTAGGCAAAGAAGTTACTTAGTGTCACAGAATAATTCTACAAATATAAACAAAATTTCAGTAAAAATACCCTTGTGGTTGCTGTAACTGAATGTACAATATATTTTCATTTCATTTGTTTGTCCATTAATTATTAATTAATTGTTAATTTTGTTTTGGAAGATTCACTGATTTACTTTTTTTTTTTTAATTTTAGAAATCACACTGAATCCCCTTGCAATGGAAATTGACACTTTTAAAATTGCAAAATATTCAGTATTACTCTTCATTTTGGTCATCTATCAACGTGAAATATATGGAATTATATCCAATCACGAATAATAATTGAAAGTATAAAATAAGTTATTAATAAGATAGTTATAGAGCTTACTAACATAGAACTACAGAATCTTTTAATATTAAGATCTATCTGTAAGATTTGCTCATTCTATCTGTTTTGTTCTGTTCTCTTCTATTAAGTGGTGGGTTACCCGGATAGGGTAAACCAGTAGTGGCAGTGGCAGGACCGTGTGCACTCGCATGAGCAAACCAGTAGCAAACTAAAGTAAAACCTACTACTGATTCTATTCTATTCTTGAAAGTAAATATTATACTATTGTCTTAACTTTTTAAATATGTGCTTTCGCTTTTTGATAGTTTGTTTCTTGCTTTTCAGTGAAAACCATATATTGTACACATCTGAAACAAATAACATGTTTTCAGTTTCATATTTCCATCAGACAGTCATGCTTCATATCATGACACAACCTGCCTCCATATCATATGTCATTCTCTGTTGATGATTAAAATTTTGAGACTCTGAAGAAAATAAATTCATCAGTGATCTGCCTGGCATTTCTTCACACTGCATCTCATGTCGCTCTGGATTTGTATTTATGTACATAGACACAGATAGATTGTAGATAGATTATCATCTCAGATCATTCCACTGTTCACTGAAAATTATAAACTGTAATCTACCACATTGCTTCATTGCTCATTGATAGGTAGTTAATTTTTAACTACTCAGTTTAGGGCCGAACTAGAGCAACTGGCTCAAAGTTGCTGGCCTCCCTGCTTAAGGCAGGACCTGAGCCTGGTTTTCCTTTTCCTAATCCAGTGTTTTTAATCTCTTCATTACCATGGTGTGTATATATTCTCTTCATTGGTTTTCTTCAAATGAAGTCTATGGTCTGATAAATGTAGGAGGAATGCACAAAATACCAAACTAACTGTTAGAGTTTATATTTTAACTTGCTTATTTTACTAGTTCAGATGGAAATCATTTCTTCATTAATTATTTTCATATTGGTCAATATTTTCTTTAAAATAACTGAATTCTCAAACGTTGTTTAACACTTCATTTGTTGGTTATGTAAACTTGATTTAAAAAAATTAATTTAAATTCATTTTTGGAGTAGACGTTTTGTGACTGTATTTGATAGTCACAAGCAATAAAGGTTGCTTTGTGTTCTCTCTCTCTCCCACTTTCTCTCTATCTGCTATCTCTATCTCCATCTCTCTATCTTCCTATCACTCTATCTCCATTTCCATCTCTCTGTGTGGCTGTTTTTGTGCGTGTTACTCAGCTCACCAAATTCTACATTTCTCATAATAATTAAAGTTCATTAAAAGTAGCTTTAAAATAATAAGAACCCCATTAACAATAAAATAATAAAAACAAAATAATGATTTTTTCTGTTGAAATATTTTTCAGAAGTATATAAGATTTCCATTAAAGCTGTATATCCTTATGAAACGGATATGAAGAAGATTAAATAGAATAATTCCACAATGTCCTGGGTACAGGGAAGATGAATCTCCTAAAGTTTTACTTTTCTTTATTCAGAATAAGTTGTTAGACTGACTACCAATAGTTTTATCCAACATATTCAAACTGCTGCCAATGATTCACAAAGCTCTATATGACATAACAGCTGGTTACATGAGAGATAGTATGTTGTCAGTAATGAATCTATCTGTTTAGAGGAGGGGGAAAAAACATCTTGGGTAGGGTCTTCCCAACATCATGGATTGGAGGGAAAGAGATTAATATTGCTGAAATTTGCTAAAACTGTCCAGATATTTTGAAATTCCTTATTCCTCAGTTGTTATAAAGGTTGTCCCCCAACAGCGACAATTTCACCGACCCTTCAACTTTTGTTGTTATTGTTTTAGATATTTAAATTCAGGTGTAGTAATTCTTTTGAGTCCACAGAGCTACAAAATTTCAAATGAATAAATAAATAAATAAATAACAAACAAATGAATAACAAACAAACAAACAAATAAGCCAAATTAACACCATAAAAAACACATATAAAGCATTGTCTCAGTTGTAATTTCATATGGCTTAAGTATTCTATTTGGATTCAGAGTGGGATGAATTTATGTATCAGACATTATCTGGGATATATGTTCAATATATGCATAACATATTCAGTGCATAGAATCAGCGTACCAGAGTAACTTTATTAGAACTAGCTTTTAAGACCTGCCCAGAGCTATTTGCTGAGATGACTGATTACAGAAATCAATCAATCAATTAAACAATCAATCAATCAAGGGAATGAAATGAAATGAAATGAAATGAATGAATGAATCTAAATCTTCTGGTTTAATATAAAATTAATTGTACCTATAAGATTATGTTTCTTAAAAAACTGGGAGAAATGAACAAACAGAATCTTAAAACAGAAATATTTCATAACTTTGAAGTTAAGAAACCTGCCTCTCCATTAGGTGCCACAACTCTAGGGGATGTAATTAAAACGAGCAGTTGCTACCTTTAAAGAGAGAGAATTATTGTGGAAAGAGATAATTATGCTTATTTAATGATTGTTGAGGGAGATACATGGATTCTATTGCTTTGAGAAATTTTCATCCATTTCAGCAGAATTTTCTCGTTATTTTTATACAATTACAAATAGACATGTGCAATGCCTTGAAGAAATCTCAATAAAAGCTATAATTGTGCATCTTATTCTTCAGTTACTGAATAAGAAGGTGAAAGATCATTCTTTTTGATGTTTCATACCAGGAAAAAAAACCCTATTACTGTAGATGTTTTTTTGTAACATTTTTATTCTGTATAAATATATTTTGATGTACAAAGTTGTCTTTCATTATTTTGAACTTTTGATCCTTGTGTTAAGAAACAATATATATAAAAACAAGTGATTATGACATGCTGCTGCTGCTATTACATATCCCCTGTTCATAGTTAAAATATAAATAACCCAAGAGGTTTTTTGGAGGTGAGGAATGATGATGTGGATAACTCTCTGGAAAAAATGGTCTGCAGATGTTTGTGTCTGTTTAAGAATAAAAACAACTTCTGAGTAATGTGAAGAAAACAATATGGAATTGATTTGAAAGAAAGACTTCCTTCCTTCCTTCCTTCCTTCCTTCCTTCCTTCCTTCCTTCCTTCCTTCCTTCCTTCCTTCCTTCCTTCCTTCCTTCCTTCCTTCCTTCCTTCCTTCCTTCCCTCCCTCCCTCTCTCCCTTTCCTTTCCTTTCTCTCTTTCTTTCTCTCACTTCCTCACCAGATAATGGTGGAAAAAAATAGTTTTTGTAACTTTCCGTCAGAAATTTGTGCATTTCTAGCTGATTTCTTCTCTGTAAAATCTTTCCAAAACCTGAGTCTTATTGCACTCATTTTAATCTAAGGATGGGATATTTCAGTGGATATATTGCATAATGACAGACTTTCTAAGATGACAATGATATCATTTCTCTCTTATCAAATGTATGAATAAGCTGAATGGAGCACCACAGAGAAGTGTGAGTCAACTTTGTTTGAGTGTGTTTATTTTTGCAAATATTTATTTATTCAAAATAATTACAAATAATAATTATATGTTACCTGCTAACAAGGGATGATTTTTTTTATATATCTCATAGACTATAATATATTTCAGTATAAGTTTCAGTATGGGGGAAGGAAAAATCTCCTAAAATGACATTAGATTTCAGTAACTGAATGCAACAGAACACACACACACATGTTAATACTTTTTATATAGTAGCCCCACATTTTTATAACACAGGTCTACTTTGGAAATGATGAAATTTAAGAAATTTTCATAAGAAAATTCCATTTTACAGCTTTTTTCTGTATATGTGAATGCAGATTGCTTGTAGTTGGAATTTATTATATCTGGTTATAAAAAATAGAAATTGGAATTTTTCAAGTTCAAAATTGAAATATAAAATATATCACATAAATTGATCTGACTATTAATTTTAAAACATTTGGAAAATGAATTTTGTGGTAAAATAAAAACAAAGATATTATGGTACTTACTATATAAAGGATAACAAATAGATCAGGAAATTCTTAGATAAACACATAACTGATATTGGTTTAGTATGTTTAAATATAATAATTGAATATTAAATTAAATATTCAAACTGGTATGTTGCTACTCAGTGCATGATACATTATGCAAATACGTAAGAGAAGGCTCTATCATTTTGCCTTCATGGCCTAAAGTTATTTATGAACTTGTATTTTAAAAGTTTATTTCTTGGTATTTGAATAAATCCATAATGTCAATCGCAGCAATAATTATGATCAAAGCTGGTTTACTTTTTCAGGGTTGAATGATTCCAAACAAGGTATCAACTGTTTTATTGCATTCATCCACTATTCAAATAAATAAGATAGTCTTAAAATGGACTGCACTGGGAAGTGGGAAAAACATTTATGAACCTGGATCTGATAACTTATTGTTGTTTGTGTCCAACTATAAAAAGGTCACTGTTGCATTATTACTCATTATGTTTTTATCTCATGTGTTCCATTTTTCAGAAAACAAAATGGGAAACCACTCCAAAATCACACAATTCATTTTGGAAGGATTCTCAGGCCCCCTAGAACTACAGCTGGGTTTGTTTTTTCTTTTCATGCTGCTGTACATCGTAACACTGATGGGAAATATTGGAATGATCACAATTATTACTCTTGATCCTCAACTCCAAAGTCCTATGTACTTCTTCCTGAAGAATTTATCTTTCTTGGATATCTGCTATTCCTCTGTTATAACTCCAAGAGCCATGGTGAGCTTTGCAACAGGTCAGAAGGGCATTTTCTATAATGCATGTGCCATACAAATGTTCTTTTTCTCTCTTTTTGGAACAACTGAATGTTTCTTCCTAGCTGTGATGGCATATGACCGATTTACTGCCATCTGCAATCCACTGCTTTACAACATCACCATGTCAAGGAAAACCTGTATACTTCAAATAACTGTTTGTTATTTCTTAGGCTTCATCAACTGTTGCATACAGACAAGCCTTACTTTCAGCTTATCCTATTGTGAACCAGGGGTAATTAACCAGTTCTTCTGTGATGTCCCAGCTGTAATGAAAGCAGCTTGCTCAGACACTTTTATAAATGAGATTGTGCTTCTAGCATTGTGTGGGTTTATCATAATGATAACATCCACTATAGTTTTGATTTCCTATGTCTATATTGTGGCCACAATACTCCAGATGGCTTCTGCAGTGGGGAGACACAAAGCTTTTTCCACCTGTACTTCCCATCTCATGGCTGTTACCTTGTTCTTTGGAACAGCTTTCTTCATGTATGGTCAGCCTGGAGCAATGGCTTCTCCAAATCAAGGCAAAGTCATTTCTATTTTTTATACTGTTGTAATTCCTATGTTGAATCCATTAATCTACAGCCTAAGGAACAAGGAGGTCAAAGATGCTTTGGGAAGACAGCTAAAAAAGGTGACTTTCTTCAAATGAGTACCAACCTTTATAAAAATATAAATATAAAAATTATTATCAATGCATTTAGCTTGAAGTATTCTTAAACTGAATGTAAAATAAGGTCAGAAGTTTTTCTTGTATGTGTGAAGGACAAACAGATTTAAAAAGCAAAACAAAAACAAAACATGGAACTTTGTTTTATATGCAGAGGTGATATAATCACAGCGTAAGAATGGAGAGTGAAATTAATGCAATTGGTGAAGAAGGTCAAATTGACTGCTTTGATAAAAGGAAAAAAAATAATTTAGTGTTATTTCTATTTGGAAACCACTCTACAACTTTGTGTTTGAAATTAAATTAAATTTTAATCTTGAATTTAAATTATTAGACTTATTTGTAATGATAGAATCACTGCTTGTTATTCTAGTTCAAAGGATCACTAATTTTTAGGATTTCATCTGTATCAAAGAAAGTCAGAAGTTAATTTTTTCTATACTTTTTCTCCTCTTTGTTTGCCCTCTAAAATTTTGCTTTTTCTCTATCTCTTCCTTTCTCTTTCTTTAGCTTCATTTTTATTTGCTTCTTAGTATGTGTGTGTGTGTGTGTGTGTGTGATGTTTTGAAAAAATGTATAGTGGTATGAAAAAGTTATAATTTTTCATTATAAAATCGAGGAGCAAGCACCCTGATGCTCCAACTGGTCCAGAATGCAGCCACGCAAGTGATTATGGGGGTGACACGTCGCTCCCATGTAACACCTCTCTTGCACAAGCTGCACTGGCTTCCAGTGGTCTTCCGGCTGTGTTTCAAGGTGTTGGTCACCACCTTTAAAGTGCTCCATGGCTTAGTACCTGGATATCTACAAGACCGCCTTCTGCCACTGATTGCCTCCCACCGGCCGGTACGCTCCCAAAGAGAGGGCCTCCTCAGGGTGCCATCAGCCAAACAATGTCAACTGGCAACCCCCAGAGGGAGAGCCTTCTCTGTGGGGGCCCCTGCCTTATGGAATGAACTGCCCCCAGATATATACGAAGGATCTCTGACCTCCGCACCTTCCATCGTGCTCTTAAGACCCTATTATGTTATCAAGCCGGTCTGACAGAACAATGATTTTAATGGGTTTTTAAATGGTTTTTAGTTT
The DNA here is from genome assembly GCA_038048745.1 of Coluber constrictor foxii. Taxonomy (NCBI): domain Eukaryota; kingdom Metazoa; phylum Chordata; class Lepidosauria; order Squamata; family Colubridae; genus Coluber; species Coluber constrictor. Next base: position 65,006,375 of record CM075961.1, on the reverse strand, counting down.
TGGGGCTTTTAATTATGGCAAAATGATTGAATTATTTTAATGGTTTTTAATTTGTGTATTATTACTGTTTTATTATGGCTGTACATTGCCCTGTGTCCTTCGGGAGAAGGGCAGTATAAAAATGCAATAAAATAAATCAATAAATATAAATTATAAATCAAAATGTAAGAAATGGATATTATACCTCACTATTTTATGATGCAAATCAATTTAATATAGATCTATACATAAAATGATATATACATTTATAATATTTTTACTTTTTGCAATAATATTTTTATTGTGTTAAGAAACAGTTTGATGGTGAAAGTAAAAACACTTACCACTGCAAAACTTTTACTCCCACAAGTATGTAAGAATTATAATATATTGATATTTATTGATAACAAAATGACTTCACGTGGAATATTTGTAGAAAATAGGGTATTATTCCTTGAGGCCTATTTTCATTCCTTCATTTTTATTTAATGTGTAAAGAAACACATCCATTGACTCAATTATATTTAGTGTAGATTTTTTCCTAGAATAGTTACATTTAATTCATCACATTCACAAAATAAAAATCTGGATATCATTACCCACTTTGTATTCTCATATGCCTATATTTAAGCTTATGTAACTTTTAAAGAAGAACAGGGATCCATAATTAATGTTTTCCACCATTATAACTTTTTATTTCCTGGTTAAGGGTCAATAGCATAGAAACTTTTCTAATCATGGTGGTATATCTGACTCCTGGACTCCTTTAAAACAAAACAAAACAAAACCCTGTTGCAGACATTTACCATATGCATACATAGATCAACAACAATAACAGTAGTGGTAATACAACTCATCTATAAAAGAATAGTCGTGCATAAAAATAGCAGAAAATTTATTTAGAATCTTACACAATTCAGTCTGTGAAAGGTCATAAACTTGCAGGTTTCAAGGAATTCTTCAATAGCCTAATAGTATCTAATCTATTTTGTTTTATCATCAAAACCATAAATCATAAACATAAACAATGTTCAAAAACATTTCATTTGATTGTATATTGTGTGTGTATGTATGTATGTATGTGTGTGTGTGTGTATATATATATGTGTGTGTGTGTGTGTGTGTTTTCTGAGGTTTTTGCGGGTGTTTGTATGTAGGTCCTTGGTTATTCGGGTCTTCTCCTGCGTAGAAGTATCTTGGCGATGTTTCGACGAAGTCTCATTCGTCATCTTCAGGCTGGTGTTCTCGGCTTCATGCTTCCAGGAGCAATGTGAGATCGCTGCTGTTTCTTCCTTTTAACTGACACCCACCATGAAGAGCTCTCACGACCACAAACATGAAGCCAAACAACTACAACGCAGCTCACCAGCTCAAATCCCCCTGCAATTCAGACTAAGCTGAGCACAACCAAGCCCCACCCAAACAGAACACACCCCCAGCCAATCAGAGCACAACCAACCCCCCATCCAATCAGAGCACAGCCAAGCCCCTAACCAATCAGAAAACACCTCCACCCAATCAGAACACAGCCAAGCTCCCACCCAATCAGCTCCCACCCCCACTAGCAGTTAAAAGGAAGAGACAGCTGCAATCTCACATTGCTCCTGGAAGCACGAAGCCGAGAATATATACACATACACACACACACACACACACACACACACACACATATGTAAAACACACAGCCACACACACACACACACACACACACACACATATATATGAAACTATAGTATATATGTTTTTGAGGTCATAATTTTCTAGCTTTTTTTAGATGTCAACCAAACATGATATGTTTTCATAAAAATACATTTATACATTTTTTTTAAATTATCAGGTAACATACATTAACAGTATATCATCTTATATTGTTTTTTTAAATTATAATATAATGTAAATTTCAATCCCTACAGCCACATATTCTCCCATTGTTCCTTCTGCCTATTATAACTAAAGTTTTTACCCTAATTTACCATATGTTATTTCACTTGTTCTTCTACTTCCAATTTCAATAAAAGTTTATATATTTAATGACATTCTAATAAGTCTTAGAATGTTCAAAACCATATTTTTTTTGGTCTACTTTAAATATTTCCAATAATTCTAAATGAGAGAAATGTTTACAAGTACATCCACCCTGCCACCAGTTCATTGCTTTCTTTTGCCACAATCTTTCTACTTCTATCTGTAGTAGAGCTGAGGTAGCACAGTGGTTAGAGTGCAGTACTGCAGGCTACTTCAGTTAGTCAGTACTTAAGGCTAACTGCAGTTTAGCAGTTCAAATCTCACCGGTTCAAGGTTGACTCAACCTTCCATCCTTCTGAAGTAGGTAAAATTAGAATAGTTGAGGCTGTAAGCCTCATGAAGCACTATATAAGTCTAAGTGCTATTGCTACTGTAGATTTTTGTATTTTACTGTTTTTTATATATTTTTTCTCTTCTCTTCTGCTGTCTCCAGCTACTGCAATATCCACTATGCAGACTTCTTTTGTGTTTCTTCTTGATTATTATTAATCTGGAGTGTTGTATGGCAGGTGCTTGCCTGTTTGAACTCTAATGTCCCAGAGCAATTTAGCTTCCTCAGTTTCTATTATTTTGTCTATTTTGAGACCCATCAGTTCTTGCTTGTAGACCAGGGGTATCAAACTCAATTTCATTGAGGGCCGCATCAGAGTTGTGTTTGACCAGGGTGGACATGGCCAGCTTGACATTCTGCAGCCCTTTGCCAGTGAAAATGAAGCCCATGTCAGTGCACAGCCCTCCTGAACTCCATTTTCACTGTCAAAGGCACCATGGGCCGGTCTTTTGCTGTTTCCAGGGCAGCCCCATGAGCCAGATCTAAGCACCCCATGGACTGGATTCAGCCTGCAGGCCTTGAGTTTGACACCCCCGTTGTAGACTATTATGGCTAGATTGAAATGTAGTGATACTTAGTAAAATAAAAACTTGTTTTATATTTTAACCAAGGTGCTTTTGCAACATACATGTGTGAAACATAAAAAGATCAATAACAGTAATTATAATAACAAAAACAAAAACAATAAGCAGTTGAGTCCAAATTCAGTAACCTATTTAAAGTAATACTAGCCATGAATTCAAAATGATTTTTCCAATTACTCTACTGGAAAGAATGGGATTTTGTTGTTTTAATACAATAGCAGGACACTCCAGGAAACACTTTGGAAAAAAGAAATCAGTAGTTTTTTTTGTGAGTCCATTATTAAGAGTGCTAGGTTTTAGAAATTAAAAACAGAAACCATATTTAAAATTCTGTGAAGTATATACATGAAGCAGCCATTAGGATTAGCCAACAAATAATTTCCATTTAGATTTGTATAATTTATAAGTAGATTATACTCAAGAGATCATATGTCTAGTACTGGGCCTCAGGTGTAATGTGAATGTTCATAAATGTGTTATATTTGAACCCAGAAAAGAAAAGAAAAAAGATTTACGGAGTGCATTTGCTTCATAGACTGGTGAAGAAATCATGTTAAACAGAAAAACAACATTGCAAGTTTGTTCTATTTCCAGAGGTGAGTAAAAATACTGAATCTGAAATTTTCTCTTAAGGAAGTGACATGAGTTTCAAGATGAATTCATTTAATTCAGTAATTAGGAATCCATGTGTGTAAAAAGCTTTTTCATTTCATGGTATTTCAAAAGCTTCTCATTCAAGATGCAGGACTTTGACCTTGGAATTAATGTATTTATTGAGTTTATATCCATGCTGTTTACATTGTAACTCAAATATTTTACAATTAAAATATATAAAAGAGGAAAGACCATTTCAATAACTTAAAAAATGAACTCAATAAGATTAGCAGAAATTCAGCACAGGAGTAAAATAATTAGCAAAATTAAAATCAACAGTTACTGAAAATAAGCAGCAGCAGCAGCAACAAGAACAAATCCAGCAAAGATATAGTGAGATTGGTTTTCTCTACAATAACAGACAGTTTGGGAGTTGACTCTTGTATCACTAAATTATCAGCAAAAGAAAATATTAGAATGGCAATTGTGTGCATTTCTTTCTGCTAGCAGCACTATATGAGTTAAATTAACAATATTTTGTTAATTTTTAAAAGTTCATGTTTAAACTAAGAATCAATTTTGTAAAAGGACAGGAAATTTGTATCATAAATTAAATAATTCAAGAAAATTTGACTAAATAAATGGTTTAAAATGACAAGAATAATACATGCCATAACAAATCACAAGATTTTTCGGGTTTTTTTCCCTTTGGTTTGTGTAATATATTTTGCATGTATTCAAATGAGATTTTTCATTGCTCACACATATCAGTGACCTTGAATATCAATAGTTAATACTAATTTCATTTTTTGCACCATTTCTTACTGTCAGCTGCATTGATAGTAGGAGAGGGTGGGGAAGGAAGGAAGGAAGGAAGGAAGGAAGGAAGGAAGGAAGGAAGGAAGGAAGGAAGGAAGGAAGGAAGGAAGGAAGGAAGGAAGGAAGGAAGGGGAGGTGGTATTCAGCCGGTTCGTATAGTTTAGGCAAACTGGTAGCAGAGATCATGGGTGGGCCTGCCCACCTGTACCAGTGGTTTCAGGGTAGGCCCATGCACGGAAGGTGTGCAAATGAGCAAGGTACATGTGCAGAAGGCCAGCAGCATGCATGGAATACACGCACATGTGTGAAGTGAGCATGCATGTGGCAACTCAGTAGTAAGAATATTGAAACCCCACCGCTGGAAGGAAGATGTCCATAAGAAATTGCATCATTCTCTACATTCTGACAAACAAGATTTTTTGCTGTCACTAGAAACTAGAATTTATGTTCTGTAGCCAGAGAGTAAGAAATGTTCTAGTTCATGGCAATATGTGGGATATAAATGTCTACAATAGACTATAGAACTCCTATCTATACTGTTGTTATTATTACATTTACAACTATGTGAAATCACAGCTTCTAGTTCTTTAGTTACAGTTGGATTTCATTCATAACGAATTCTTCCTAAAAAACTAAGATATCATAATGTATCTATGTATCTTTCTTGCTTGTATCCTTACAATTTATATTGACTGTTTCCTAATATGATTTGATTGTTTATTTGTACCCTATGACTATCATTAAGTGTTGTTCCTTAAGATTCTTGATGAACATATCTTTTCCTTTATGTACAGCGAGAGAATATGCACCAAGACAAATTCCTTGTGTGTCCAATCACACTTGGCTAATAAAAAATTCTATTCTATTCTATTCTATTCTATTCTATTCTATTCTATTCTATTCTATGCTATGCTATGCTATGCTATGCTATGCTATGCTATGCTATGCTATGCTATGCTATGCTATGCTATCCTATCCTATCCTATCCTATCCTATCCTATCCTATCCTATCCTATCCTGATTCAAGCAATGCAGCTTTTTGTAATTCAGCAACATAGCTTTTTGAAATTGAATTATAGTTGGTCAAACAATCAGGCAGATGTTTAGATTGAATTTAGCATTTTTATCCATTTACCGCATCCTTCCTAAGGACTTGAGATGGATAGAAGTTGTTGATTGATGGTGTTAAAGGTATTATTTCTGGAGGTAAACTGTTCCAAACAAAAGACAAGTTTTACCGGAAACAGGTTAAAGATGATACTTTTAATATTTTTAAAGTTTTGAACTTCAATACAATACAATACAATACATTACTTTTAAATACTATATGTCCCTTTTAACTCTCTGGCGTAGTCATTCGTGATGACCATTCTAATAATACAGCTCTGATCATTTGATTATATCATTTTCCAATTTTTATTTAAAATTTCTAACATTGTCACAGTTATATTTTTGCTTTCTAAGAAATTCTAAAAAAAAAAAAAGATTTAATTCTTTTGCTTCCCCATACTGGAAGCATTTATTTATTTTTAGTATTTGACAAAGAAACCCATTATCTATATAGCACATTTAATTTCAAGTTTAATTTCAAATTGATTTGTATTCATTCTTGTTCCATATCTTTATCAGGTTTCTGTACGGTTCAGCTCCAGAAGATTTTGAATGACTTGGATGCCACCAAAACATTAATGGGATATGCTCCTGATTGATGGGTCTCTTCTGTTATCAGTTTTCAGATTTGTATGCATTATGCTCTATAATGACAGTAACATTAATATTAATTAATATGTATCTTTTTCAGGTTTCTGCTTGCAGAATTTCACAAACAGCTTTTATTTCACATTCATGCTAACAAGGACCTCTTCAGACTTTCACATGTTGTACAAAGGCAATTTCTACTCAAACACTAATTTCTAACTTTCACAAAAATATTGGTAAATGATCCTTTAGCCATAAATAAGTGATGGAAAATCATACCGGAGTGACAGAATTTATATTAATTGGCTTTAAGGATCAACCAAAGGTGCGCATATCTCTTTTCTTTCTCTTTTTGGTAATATACATCATCACCTTAGGGGGGAACATGGGCCTGATCATAATTACAACTGTTGATGCCCAACTTCGTAGTCCTATGTATTTCTTCCTGAAAAACCTGTCTTTTTTGGATATATGCTACTCTTCAGTCATCACTCCAAAAGCTATGTTGAGTTTAATAACTGGAAATAAGACCATTTCCTACAGTGGTTGTGCAACTCAGATGTTCTTCTTTTCTTTGTTTGGAACCACAGAGGCCTTTTTCTTGGCTGTAATGGCATATGACCGATTCATTGCCATCTGTAGTCCATTGCTATATCATCTCATCATGTCAAAGAAAAGGTGTGCTTGCCTTCTATCCATCTCTTACTTTTTTGGCTGTATCAACTGCTGCATCCAGACTGGTTTTACATTCAGTCTATCATTTTGTGGCTCACTTGTAATTGACCACTTCTTTTGTGATGTCCCAGCTGTCATGAAGATCTCCTGCTCAGTTACTTTTGTGAATGAACTTGTGCTCCTTTCAGTGTGTGGCTTTATCATTGTGACCACAGCTATAGTAGTCCTAGTATCCTATGTTTATATTATTAGTACTATAATAAAAATACCATCTGTCAAAGGAAAACAAAAAGCTTTCTCTACTTGTACCTCCCATTTGATGGCAGTCAGCTTATTTTTTGGTACAGTTTTTTTTATGTATGCACAACCTGGGGCTTTGTCTTCTCCCAAACAAGGAAAAGTTGTATCACTATTTTATACAGTTGTCATCCCAATGTTGAACCCCATAATCTACAGTTTAAGAAACAGAGAAGTTAAAAAAGCTCTGACCCAACAATTAAGGAAAATTAATACCTAATGTCTAATGCATGTTTGTTAACTACTGACGTTTGAATTGCTATTGAAGTTTATGTCTATATATGTATCACACTATTTCATTTCATTTATTAGAGGCTGAATTTTCTGAAATAATTATTACACAGGCACCCACATACACCTCAAATTTGTTTTTAATAAAACTTAATTTTGAGTTTCATTCAAAAGAAGTAAGTCTGGTAGACTTCCAAGGTTGTTTTCAGTTGGTGTGGATTGGGAGTGAGAAGTCTGACCTGCAATCCCTGCTTTGCATACTTCTTCAGAGTTCAATGCTTTCTATACTCCTGTTTAACATGAAGCTACATTTGTTACTGCTGAATGAAATATTATCAGTATGTTGTACTTCGTTAATCATGGTGATTCAAGTGATGCTATATCTGCCCTTTCTTTGTACCTGGAGGTTGCTGGAGGTCTGAATGGGGAGAAATATGATAAAACTGAACCAGAGCTACTCCAAGATGGAGTAGCTCTGGATTAGGGACTCTTTGGTTCTTAAAGAATTGTTATATTTGGTCATGGATGGGATCACATTGCTCCAGAATTGCCTGGTGTGTGATCTGGTGATTCTCCTGGACTCACAACTCCTGCTCAAGAAACAATTGGTAGTCATGGCCAGGAGGGCCTTTGCACAAATTTGAGTTGTGTATTAGTTACACTCATTCCAGGTTGCTGCAGAGCTGATCAAGTGGTTGGCTTGAATGCACATTTTGCCACCATAGGAATGGTGAATTTATGGGCTTCTGTATTAGGAATTTTTAATTTTCTAAACTACTCCAAGTCATTGTGTTGGAAAGCCATATGCATTTGTTTAATAAATAAATAAATAAATAAAACAAATGCCTACTGAATACTTGTGGAAGGTATAGAAAGCACTAGAGTATAAAAGAGACATATTCTGGGAAGGGGAAGAAAAAAAATCAGAAGATTAGCCTGACTAATCGTCTGGATAGGAAGATTAAAAAGAGAGAGAGAAAGGAATGGACTAAAGAAACAAACAAATAAAAGGACTATTGTAAATAAGAATGAAGTAAAAGTGAGAAACAATAAAGCTTTTTTCCTGTAAATTCTTTCCAGCTAGGATTTTATTTGCTGACAGAGAAAATGGAATGTTTTGGGAGGACCAAAGAAACTAGATTTTTGTCACACAGAGAGAAGTTAAAATAACAATAGCAATAGCAATAGCTATTTAGACTTCTATATCACTTCACAGCGCTGTATAGCCCTCTCTAAGCAATTTACCAAGTCAGCATATTGCCCCCAACAATCTGGGTCCTCATTTTACTGACCTCAGAAGGATGGAAGGCTGAATCAACCTTGAACTGGTGCTGGCTGTCATCAGTCAGCAGAATTAGCCTGCAATACTGCATTCTAACCACTGCACCAGCATGGCTCTAAAAACTTTACCATCAAAAAAAATCACCCACAGAATCAACAGTTTTGCTGCAGCAGAATTAATAATGATTACATTCAGGCATTGGATTTACAACCTTGGGTATTTTTTAATACTTTTTAAAATATAATCTGAAAGGATCAGAAAATAATCATGCTGCTGTGACTATTCTTGATATTTCTGTAAAAGTTGACTGAAATAAGCCCAGCATGTTTTGAAGTGAAATCTCTGAAATTTAGCAAGGCATTGATTGATTGATTTGTGTCACCAAGTCAGTGCTGACTTTCTGCAACCCAAGTAGACATTCTCCAGGATTATCTATCTCCAACTTTTACCTTTGGGTCTCATAATGATATATCCATTGCCACTGTAATTGAGACTACTCACTCTGTGCTGTGTGTTCTCTTCTTTTTCCACTCTCAGCATTATGGACTTTTCAAGAGACCAATTTTCATACAACTGGTCTAAAATATGAGTACTTGTAGCTTTTATTTTCAAAGAATTATTGTTCCTCTGAGCATAAAACTTTTAAATTTATTTTCCAAATAAAAGTTTTTTATTCATAATCAACATACACCGTATTACATCATTATCAAGAAAAAATATTTAAATTTCCCCCCTTCACCTCCCCTTCCTATCCCAACCCCCCCTCCCCCCGACTTCCCAGAACAAATACAAGGTGAAAGTTAATAACAATTCATAAGAAAACCCACAAACTAATTATCTATAAGTTCAACCATCACTTGCGCTTTAACTCTGCTTGTTCAAAACCAAATATAACTGCTCTTGCTTGAAGGTAATTAATTTTTCCATAAACAAAGATAATTTTTTGAATATCCACGAAATTACATTAATGTAATTTAAAACCAACTACACAATTTAATAATATCTTAAAACCCCTAAAAGTATATTGAGAGATCTAATAACCTTAAACTTAACAATCAAGCAAATTTTCTCAATTCTATTCATCCAAACAAAAGTAAAGATAAGCATAGAAAACAAAATAATAATATAATTAAAAATAACTGCTCTTGCTTGAAGGTAATTAATTTTTCCATTCTACAACAATAAACAAAGAAAATTTTTAAGTATCTACTAAATTACACTAATATACTGTAAAACCAACTATGCAATTTAATAATGTCTTAAAACCTCTTTTTGAATCCTCCTAAATATCTTACATACAAATCTAAGTATAAACCAATCATTTTCCCTCTCCATCTCAGATCGTTCCTAAATAATGTAATTAAAAGTAAAATGAAGATCAAAATATTCTTTTCCACCGTGTTATCCTGCCTAACAAGGAGGGGTAAAATTCTTCCACTGCCATTTAATTTAAAACCAACTACACAATTTAATAATATCTTAAAACCCTTAAAGGTATATTGAGAGATCTGATATTCTACAACAGTAAACAAGAAAATTTTTAAGTATCCACTAAATTACATTAATGTACTGTAAAACCAACTACGCAATTTAATAATATCTTAAAACCCCTTTTTGAATCCTCCTAAATATTACCAACTCATGACTATTCCACTGTAATTCTTGAGTCTTAAATCCTCATACAAATCGTATGGTAGTTCCTTTTAAAAAACATCTCCTTAATTAGGATTAAAAACCCATATTTATAAAGAAATTGTAATGTTCCATTTTGGATTCTTTTGGATATCTTGAAAATCCCAAAACCTCCTAGACCTTTTCCTTTCATCTGTGTCTGAGCCTCTGGATAGATCTCTCTCCATACCTCTGGTTTAACCTCCTTCAAGCCTGCCAGTTTTCCATTCTTAATTTGAAAGACATCCAATCCATTTTCCACAGGCGCTTTTCTCTGAACTACTTCTTCCACCTCTTTGTCAGCCCTTGCCTCTTCTTCTCCTGTTTGAATAAAAATTTTGTCCAAAAGCTCATCCAATCTTTCCATAAATGCTGCTGTGTATGAAAAAATGCCTTCCTTCTCTTCAAAAAACTTTATCACCGCCTTCTCCAATAGAAAAGAAAACACTTTCCAACAGCTTCTCAGCAACAACAATAAAGTACTTAGTAACAACTTTAACAAGTGCTAACAGACTCAACAATCATGTTCTCAATCAGCGCCATTTTAGATTTCAAGAAAACTTTCACTCACTCAGTTCTGGAGAGAATAAAAAAAAAATTTCCCCTTGATATCAGAGTTAAAGAGAAATAGCATACATACGAAAAGCTCTCCTGTTTTGTTTCTGCCTGCATATAATTCAGTCCTTGGAATCAATTAGCATTCAGAGATGGTCTCAGCTCCTTGCTCCGTGAACAGAATTCTCCCGAGTCTGGAGCAGCTTTCAGGCAATCAGGGGAGCCCTCACCCTTTGCGCCCCCAGGATTAATCCTGGAGGTTTTTGGGGGGCTATATCTCCACCTGCGCATTCTTCTCCCCTTCTTTGCCCAAAGGGAAGATTTCCAACTGCTAAAACAGCTGTTTTTCGCTGTTTTAGCAGTTTTACAGACCAAGGGAGTCGTAGCTCCTGAAAAGAGCTACCGCGGGCCGGCAGTGCCACCGGAAGTCCCTTTTAAATTTATTTTCAAAGGGGTTTGCTACAGGTCAGACTAAGAAAGAAATATTGGTGTTTTAGGATATTTTGGGAGGGATAACATATAACATAGAATAATAGAGTTGTAATGTGTAATTCATTACAATGTTAAAGTTGATTTAAGGTGACTTAAGAATAGTGATATTTTAAATACTTAAAAAATACTTCTTTCAACAATTTATGGTACATATGTGTCTAAATGAACCTTTATAATTTAATATATTCTTTTGAACTTTAAAATCGAGGAGGAGGAGGAGGAGGAGGAGGAGGAGGAGGAGGAGGAGGAGGAGGAGGAGGAGGAGGAGGAGGAGGAGGAGGAGGAGGAGGAGGAGGAGGAGGAAACAATGGTTGTACCAAAAGTAATAGGAGCCCTTGAAGCAATACCCAAAGGGTTGCATAGATACATGGAAAATTTGAACTTGTTAGATCTGAATATTCTAACTTTGCAAAAACCACCTTACTTAGAACTACCTATATACACAGACATTACCTTAGCAGCTCTTAGTTAGAACTTGAAATGTTAAGTTTTTACCAGTCCCAGACTATGAATCAAACTGAAGATTAAATCCTAGATAATAATAATAGTAGCAGTTGTTATAGTAAACTGGCAGTTGTGACCTAATACGGTTGCATTCATAATCATAATAATAATAATGATATAATCATAAATATAGTAGTTTTTATTATAGCGAGTGACCAGCTTCATCAAATGACAAAATAGATAGCCAGTTAAATAAAATGTTTTAAGTGTTTCTACACAAGTTGCCAGAATAAAAAAAGGAGTCTTACAAGGGTGGAAATATTAGTCTAAAGGAGAAGATTCAATATATTGAAAGAGCTAAAAATTTGACACTCTTAAATGATTAAATGAATACAGCCCTTTAGTGCTCAATGGTAAAATTCTAGAATACTAAATTTCGTAACTGTTAAAGTATTCATACATTTAACAATGGACTCTGTTGTACCCCAGGGCACTGAACTCATTCAAAATGTCATACTGCAGGATTGGAATGATTTGCTTTCAGATTGCCCCTTTATTTGGAAAATGGAATAGCTCTATCCTAATATCACAAATCAGAACATTGAAGCAGGCTGGCCTGATTTTACCTATTGATTATCTTTGATAAAATGATTTATGTGCATTTGTATAATGCATGGACTATTGAACTTTCAGTGGGAAGAATCAAGCCACTGATGTATTTTTTTTTCATAGTCCTATTATATAAAGGACCAGTGTTGACATTAAGATGAGTGTGATGGTGCAATCTGGCAGCCATATGAGAAAAAAAAATTGTCATCTTCTTAACAGTCAAAATCATTTCTGTCAGTTATTTTCAGTCTCTTGGATGTTTTGATCTTTAAAAACAATATTAAAACTCTTAATTTTATTTTGCTCTGTTAGAATTATAGTTTGTGTCTGTGTGGACAGGTGGAATTAGTGTTTTTATCAATATTTAATGGGATTGTCTTGGCACCTGTGCAGAAAGATAATTAAAAAAAATAAGTAAATTGAAATAGAGTGGAGTGGAGTGGAGTGGAGTGGAGTGGAGTGGAGTGGAGTGGAATGGAATGGAATGGAATAGAATAGAATAGAATAGAATAGAATAGAATAGAATAGAATAGAATAGAATAGAATAGAATAGAATAGAATAGAATAGAATAATTGGCTAATTGTTTTGGACATGCAAGGATTTTTTTTTCCGGGGCATAAGCTTTCAGTATACATACAAACACAAATAATGTAGTGTAGGAGAAGGCAATAGAAAAGATGAGAAGGATAATGGTAATACAACTATTATAAACAATATTTTAAAATGCACAATATTTTAAAAGAAGGAAGCAAATGATTAAAATTTGGATAAAACTCCATATTTTAAAAGAGTTTTGGTTTTTTTTAAAAAAACAAACTGGTATTAAATTAATTGGGCAGGGAAAGGATATTAAGTTTATATAATTGCATTTAAAGAAAACTTGCATAACAGACATTACAATGAAACAACAACAACAACAACAACAACCCGTTGGCTCATTTACCAGCCAAAGGAGAACTTCATAATATATATTTAAGAAGTGAGGTAGCTTCAAACAATAAATGTTGGAAAAAGGATGGGTATATATTTAAGTAAACAAGATAAGGGCAATTAATTTAAAGTGCAATCTCATTGAATGCCCCTATGCCAAAATGAGCATTTACAGAAATTCACATTGATTCTGTCTCTAACTCTTTTTTTAAGTGCTTTTCATGTATCAATTTGGATCCATGTATTTTTGCTAATACCTCTAGAAAATTGTAAGCATTGCATGTTTGTTGTGTTTTTATTTATTTTATTTTAGGTATGAATCATGGAGAATTGTAGCACAGTTACTGAGTTCATCCTGGTGGGTTTCAGAGACCAACCGAAGTTGGAAATAATATTTTTTTACTATTTTTCTGGTATTATATATCACCACACTGGTTGGAAATGGTGGTATGATCACAATCATAAATGTTGATCCTCAGCTTCACACACCTATGTATTATTTCATCAGGAATCTATCCTTCCTGGACCTCTGTTACTCTTCTGCCATTTGTTGTGATTCGCCAAGCTTGACAACAAGAACACTGACTGGGGATTGGCTAGGAGGAGTGGCTAAAATCAAGCGGGAGTTTCTGCCTGTTCCAATTGGGTAATGACCTGGCAGCTCGAGGTATAAAAGAGCTGTCATCCATTAGACGTGCTGTTCTGTTATGTACTGTTGCTGTTGGTTCCTGTTAATAAATAGAGTTAGTTAAGGCCTCGGTTGCCTCATTCTTGCCTCAGCCATACAACATAACACCATTGCTCCAAAAGCCCTAGCAAATTTCATTGAGAAGAAAAATATCATTTCATATGAGGGCTGTGTAACCCAGTTGATGCTTTCACCATATTTGTTATCACAAAAGGTTTTCTTTTAGCTGTCATGGCCTATGACTGCTTCATTGCCATTTGCTATCCTCTCCTTTATCCATTAAAGATGTCAAAGAATTCTTGTCATCATTTGGTGGCATCTTCTTACATATGTGATTATGCCAATGGTGTGATACTGTTTCTTTCCTTCTCAGGTTTTGCAATCATAGCAAGATCAACCATTTCTTCTGTGATGTCCCTGCTGTCATGAATGCTGCTATGACAAATACATACATCAATGAAGCTGTGATGTTTTCTCTCTGCAATGTTATCATTGCCATTACTACAGGAGTGATATTCACCTCCTATGCTTATATACTTTCCACCATCCTCAAGATGCATTCAGCAAATGACAGGCAGAAAGCTTTTTCTACCTGTGCATTTCACATAACAGCTGTAGTCATCTTTTCAACAATTGTTCAAGTGTTCTCTGCATATCAATGAAACAGTAAAAGTTGCATTAGTTATTTGAACATTGAAAATTGTCTTTAGTTTCTCCAGACATAGTATCTGTTTTTTTTTCTCATATTTTAATAAAAAAAGAAGTATTGTTTTCAACCTTTTCTCCTGTGGATTGCTTTAGAAAATAACTTCATTATTTTGTACATATTTTTATTGTACATTGTGTTTGCAAAAAAATATTTGTTCTATAATCAAACAGGAATTTCTCTCTAGAATTGTAATGAATTATAACATGGTTCAGAATGCCAAATTCAAGATCACATTTTGCATTCTGTAATAGTGTATTAGAGTATCGATATTTATTTATTTATTTATTTATTTATTTATTTTTGTAATTAGACTGCTTTAAAGGAAAGTTCTAGAGCATATACAATCATATCTTTATGAGAAAGTGATGCGATTTTTCCCTTTTCCCTTAATTTAGTGATTCAACATTGTCACTCAGATCATGAATAATGTAATTTCAATCAACTCCTTTACACACGTTCTGCAGAAACAGAATGTTTTATATATAATCATCAGAATGGGTAGGATAATTCTACATGATAGTCTGTAGCTGTTTGTCTCTTGGGTTCTGTCGCCTGGACATATTCTGCTTAACAGACCCCCTTTCTTTGAATCCCTGACATACTTGACACATTACCATTTGATTTATTAAAGTGACACTATGAAAAAAATAAGGTATAGTGGTGTGCATTATTTCAGATAGATAAAGATAGATAGATAGATAGATAGATAGATAGATAGATAGATAGATAGATAGATAGATAGATAGATAGATAGAAGACAGACAAAATATGTGCCATCAAATGCATGTTAACTTTTAGTGGCCACATAGAGTTTCACTATAATGATCTCTCTATGATGTGATCCTTAAAGTCCTCCAATGGTGCACCTTTTCTTATTGTAACAGACTCTACTAACTTTTTCCTCATTATCCTCTTCTTTCTCCTAATGATAGATACTATTTCTATTTAAATTTCAAAGCAAATAAATATAATTATTATTAATATAACTAATTATAATAGGGTATATATTAGCCTTTAAATAATCTCAATGTATCTCAGCATAACAAAATATCCTTAAAAATTCTATATATTCCAGGATCCATCTACTGCTATATTTAGTTATTGACTAGAAGAAATGTTGTAAGATTCTTTAATCTATATTGTATGCACGACAGGACTCTTTATTCAATATATGTTTTAATTTCCAAATGCAGAATAAATCTCTATAGAATTTACTCTAGGAATATATTCAATGTTTTTTTAAAAGTTATGCAAAAAAAATTGAGACACATGCATCTGCCATTCAACCAGTAAGACAAGATTTAACAAAAACCCATCCTTTTACCATTTTTCTTGACAACTGAACTAGAAAGAGAATCTGAATCTGGCAAAAAAAAATTAATTCTATTCTTTTTCCTAATAAATTCACATTTCACCATTCCATTAGAAAACTTCAGATTAAAAAGAGGTGTCTCAGTAAAAAAAAAGCATTATATTTCCCCTCTTATATCCTCTTCCAAAATACACTGTGTAAAAATTACTATTATTATTATTATTATTATTATTATTATTATTATTATTATTATTATTATTATTATTATTATTATTATTATTATTATTATTATTATTATTATTTAATAAGTAGTAGTAGTAGTAGCGGTAGCAGCAACAGTAGTAGTAGTAGTAGTGGTGATGGTGGTGGTGGTGGTGTAAGGAACCATAGAACATGTTGACATTCAAAATGTGACATTTCAGTTTATTAAGTAATTCACACTGTAAGAATATGTAGGATTATGAAACTGTAGTAGATGCATATCAAAATGTAAAAAACAAGAAAAAGTCAGGGGAAGTATTGTTCTATTAATAGGAGAAAATGGCAAGAAAACCAAACTGCTTGTCATTCTTTACATTTATCTTTAAACAAAAGGGAAAAACAATCCCATCTATCAAAAACAGTAATGTAGGTCTTCCTGTGGCGTCTTCCTCGTCGGAGGTGGGCTCCTCCATGCCCGCCGGTCTCTCGGCGCGTTAGAGCCGCCTCACAGCTGGCAGGCGGCTCGAAAAACCTGCTCCTTGACGGGAGGAGCAGGGAGAGCTTCTGGGGGTGAAGTTGAGCCTCCTCAAGCCCCCCAGGATTTTTTCTTTGTCCTGGGGAGGGCTCAGAAGGATGGCTCCCTCCATACCCCCAGGGTATGCTCCGCGCCGAGAGGAACCTCCGCTAAATTAGCGGAGCCAGACGCTGGGAGCAACACCACACTTTGAATGAGAATCGGAGCAAGTTGGAAAAGAAAGAAGGGAAATTTAAGCAAGTATGGATTTTTTTTCAACGGATTTTTTTTTTGGAAGAGGAGGGGGGGAAGGGGGAAGGAGAGGAAGAAAAGTGAAAGTTTTTAAGATGGCGACTGGCTCTGCTTGAAAGGAAAGTAATATTTACAGACAAAGAACTTAAAGGAACAGAGCCTGAATAGATTTCTCCTGTTTTTTCTTTTCCTTTTTTTTTTTATTGAAGTAAGAAGGATTCTTTTTTTTTTTGGTCCTTTTTAAAAGTAAAGATGCCTAAACCTAAAGGAAGGGGGGGCTCCCTCTTGAATCAGATGAATAAAGTTGAAATGTCTCATTTGCAGAGACTTACAGAACAAGAGTTAAAAGAGTTAATTACAAGGTCTTTAGAGAGTGTGGTAGACCAGGTAAAAGGCTCACAGAAGGATATTGAGGAACTGGTTTTTGGGAAATATGACCAATTAAATCAAATTATTGCTCAAGTAGCTTCAGATTTTACAACTGCGATGGCTGCAATGGGGAAGAAAATGATTGAGATGAGTAATAAATTTGAAACTCAGATACAAGAGTTGCAAACGAAACTTTTGGAAGCAGAGGCCAAAAACTATAATATTCAGAATGATGTTATTATGCTTCAGATTAAGGTTAAAGAATCTGCAATTAGATTAAGAGGGATAAAAGAAAACAACAGAGAAAACTTAAGAACAACCTGTGCAAAGGCCTTTGCAGAATTATTAAAGCTACAAGAAGAATCAATTTTGGGCTCAATAGCGAAAGTTTACAGAGTTAATTCATGTTTGGCTAAGCAAAGAAATCTGCCTAGAGATGTTGTTGTTTACTTTACGGATAAAAGACTGAGAGATGATATTTTACAAAAGTCTTATTTTGATAGAGTGCAGGTAGCAGGTACACAAATTAGGATTTTCAAAGAGTTACCATCGAAGGTTTTAAAAGACAGGAAAGATTTTGATTTTTTGGTCAAGGAACTGAAGAAAAGTAATATCCCATTTAGATGGGATTTTCCAGTTGGTATAATTTTTTTTTAAATTTGATTTATATGCCACCCTTCTCCGGAGACTCAGGGCGGCTTACAATGTGTTAAGCAATAGCCTTCATACTTTTGTATATTTATACAAAGTCAGCTTATTGCCCCCAACAAACTGGGTCCTCAATTGACCTACCTTAGAAAGGATGGAAGGCTGAGTCGACCTTGAGCCTGGCGAGGATTGAACTCAGAGAAATTACAGGCAGCTGGTGTTAATTGCTGCCTTTAGCAGGAGGCATTAGCCCTCTACGCTACACAGGCTCAGGTTATTTTTAGATATCAAGGTGTGAGACATTGTCTGAATACTATTGAAAAAGCAGAATATTTCTATCAAAATATTTTTAAGGGAGCACCGAAACATCTTAAGGATAAAAAGTCAAAAACAGAGTCTACAAAATGTGAACAGAAAGAAGAAAATCAAAGTGTGTTAAAAACAAAAGGAGATTTTGGTGGTTGTCCAGAGGATTCTATTATGGATTTTTCTGATGAGAAAATTGAACACCTCAGTGTCCTTGGGGGATTACAGGACCTTGAATTGCTGGAGGAAGCCTCAACAAACAAAGATTTACTTCGAGATGACCAGCAACAGAGGTCTAATACTCTTCAAGACATGGGGGGTGATGCTAATCGACAGGAACTAGAGGTTAACGAAGAAATCTGACTGGAAACCACAGCTGACAAATTTAAAGAGCATTGTCAATTGTTTGATATTGAATCAGAAAGCATTGAAAGATCTGGAAAAAGTGGATTATAAAAATTCTTTTAAGAAGTACAACAATTTGTTAAAAGTTCATTCTGAGTTGGACTAACTTTAAATTTATCTATTAAAATGGATTATAAAAACTTTTACTATGAAGTTTATCCTGGTTTGGACATGATATCCTGAGTTCAGATGGATTGCTGCAAAATTAGCAGCGATCACTGGTTACCCAATTATATATTTTTTGTGGAACTTATCATCTAGGAGAAGACTATGAAATTGAAAATATCTTATAACCCGAAGGATTGTATTGCAAAGGGTGGCAGGATTTGAAACAATTTTACAGGAACATCTGGGAATGCAGCACTTAGTTGGTTTTTTCTTTTTTTTTTCAAGGTTTGAATGCCAAGGCTGCAAAAGCCTATTTTTAGGTATAGTATAAGTTAGCTTGAATGAATCTTCCTAGAGCGGTGAATATCTTCATGGTTGAATTTTATTCATATAAAGTCACTCGGGGGGGGGGTGTGGAGAAACGTTTTATTTTGCTGATGGGGGCAGCGTCAAGACGAAGATTATCGAAGTTGGATTTATGAGACGAAATATGTTTGACATCAGTCAAGTTGAAGAGAAGATTTAAAGTTGGATTATAGAGTTTGAGAAATGAATTAAATAAGATAATTCTCTTTATGATATAACTGTATGATTATAAATATATATGCACGTACATTTCTTATTTTATGTTTTTGGGGTTTTTCTTTAGTTAAGGGGCGTAGTTAGGACAATTATAATAGTGTTCTTAATTAAATGACTATTAATGGTTTTTTTTCAAT
The DNA here is from genome assembly GCA_038048745.1 of Coluber constrictor foxii. Classification (NCBI taxonomy): domain Eukaryota; kingdom Metazoa; phylum Chordata; class Lepidosauria; order Squamata; family Colubridae; genus Coluber; species Coluber constrictor. Next base: position 64,986,927 of record CM075961.1, on the reverse strand, counting down.
ATTGTTTAAATATATTATTGTTTGGTTCTTTGTTTGTTTTTTTTTTACTTTTTTTTCTCTCTTTCCTTCTCTCTCTTTCTCTTCCTCTTTCGAAATTTGTTTAATTGAGAATTCGAATACTTAATAATCTTTTTCTTTTTCCCTTGTTCTAAGTTTTGTTTTTTTTTAACTTGTAGCGGAAGTCGGGGGGGGGGGTTTAGGGAGGGGAGGGGTTGGGGTTGAGGGAGGATGGGAGGGGGTGGGTAGGGGGACTGGGGAGGGGGGGTGAAAATGGAAAAATTTTTGTATTGTAAAACTTTTTCAATAAAAAAAAACAGTAATGTAAAACACAGATTAGTAATACAAGTCAAAATAGGCAGGAAAATGGTAAGATAACATCTATTCCCTCTAAACCAATTCAAATTATCAGGTCCAGATAGATTATATCCCAGGATTCTGAAGGAATCAACAGACATCTTCTCAGAATCACTGAACTATCTCTTACAAAAAATCAGGAGACATATTATTAGTGGTCACATTTCATAGAATATTCTTAAAGTAGTGGACCCATCTTAAAGTAGCAAAAAAATATGGCAAAGGACCAACAAAACAGGATGATAATTGTCTTATGTGATATATCACCTTTTTTCAAAGTTCCCCTTGACATGTCATTGGCTAAACTCATGACTTTCTACTAGCTTTGTTCATTTTCCTTGTTCCATTCTCTCTAATAATTGTTTCCCATTTTTATATTATCTCCACAGTTCTTCATATTCCTTCAGCCAAGGAAAAACAGAAAGTATTTTCCATATGTCTCAAATATGTTTTTTTCAAAAAGCAACTATACTGTTTTTTTTCTTGACGAAGAAAAAGAGGTTGTTTCACTTCTCATCCAAAAGCTTAATCAGTTGATTAACAACTGATTAAACTTCTTAGATGAGAAGTGAAATGTCTCTTCTTCCTCAAGGAAAAAACAAAAAACAAAAAAACAGTCCAGTTGCCTTTTAAAAAAGCATCTTTAAGACAACTATGACTTGGATGACTGAGAATCTCCATAAATATTTTCCATTTATGTGTCATGCCTTTTGATAGTCACTATTTTCTATGTCCCTTTTTACCTATGTACATCAAAGGGCCTTCACACCTGTTGATTCCAACAAGGTAGTATTTGTCATTTATACTGTTCTAATACTTTCTTAATTCAGTTAATTACTGCCTAAGAAATCCAGAATTCAAAGATATTCTTTGCAAAACTATTCTTGGGACTTCTAAGATCTTAATCAAATGGGTTACTACACATCTTGCTTATCCTGACATAAAAGCATCCCAAAACGGTATGCTGAAAACATGTACCCACAATGTCATCCTCTGACCATTCATCGGTCATAGCCTGCACAGGTCTTTTCCTGCTCTGGGTCAAAAGTGGTGTTTTCTGGCTTCTATAAGAACAACCAGTGCTATATCATCTCTCTAAAATGATTCATTTTCTTGTAGACAATTTGTCTAATTTTATACCAAGCATTTACTAAGGTTGTCAATGAAGATTCTCAGTCATCCAAGTAGAATAGTCTGGAATTTGGCAACTGGACTTTTTATTGTTGGTTCTACACTTTAATAGTTTCTGTAGTTTCCTTTCAAGCAGTGCTAAAATAGAATAATGTCTGTAATGTTTGACTAAACTTAAAGCTATTGGTGGCTCATACTTTTTTTTTACCTCAAAAGAAATTACAAAATTATTATTATTTTACATATAATCCTGTCAGACTCTCATTCATACAATATTTTGAGAGATATATCATCACTGAGCCCATTGGTGAATGAGCTCTGTATTTTATTAATATTGTACTGTTTTAGAAACTAGTTTTATTAATATATCTTGAAGTTTCAAATACTAATGCTACTACCACTAATAATAATGTTACAAGTACATCAGACAATTAAAGGGGGGGGGGGGGAACATCTGGAAAAGGTTATATACTGTATCACCGGACTTATTTTAAAAATTCTGAAAGTTAAAAATTTTCTAATTTAGAAAGGGTAATCTCAGTAATAATAGTCATCATCATCATCTATGCTGATTTTAAATCAATAACCTTCACAAATCTTTATGAGTAGAAATAAGATGACAAGGTGATCTTTTCAATTTCAAATGTCAACATTTGGTGTCATATTCTGGCAATACAATATTAGTACAAATAAGCTTTTACATATTCAAGAAGAACAGACTAATGGAATATAGGTAAAATATAAAGATTGTGAAACATAAAATTATGATATATATTGTTGAATTATGAATTTATCTAACTGTAGTTGAATAAAATCATAAGAACAATTTCTTTGAAAACATTTCTTTTTAATAATTTTAAATTTTCTGCAAAACAGGGGATACACTTTTGTATCTGAAATACAATATACATAATTTAAATATTTTGAATTTAGATACTTCATATCAAAGGGTCCAAACTAAGAACCACATATCTGGAACAGCTCCTTTAAGTAATATTCTTAAGGCAATCATTGTCCACCAAGATATATTTTTTAAGTTTCAAATATGAAATGCTCTCTCAAATATTCTGTTGAATAGACAAACCTGTCACTTTTATTTTATTCCACTCATTAAAACAAATATAAATATTTTTTTAAATTTATACATTACTCCTTCTATGAGAGAGATGAATAGTTAAGAAGTTTGATATGTAAATAAATAAAAATAAATTTTAATATATCATCATAGAAAGTGAAAGAAATAATGCACATAGAAAAAAAACATATGTGTACATTCTCATATGACAATTATTGATCAATAAATAAAAAGTTCTCAGTTATAACAACCCAATCATACAGACACCTATAAATATAATTTTAAAAAGTGATCTTAGATTTGTGAAAGATAACATCCAATCATACCAATGTTATCATACTTTTATTCATAATGAAATATAGTATAGTATTTTTAAAATAGATTTATTCTATAGTTTAAATGTAGTGATGTCAGCAGTATGAGGTAATTATGTCAAAATGATAACAAACATGGATGAAGTCATACATATTTTGTCACTTGTCTCCCTTGCCCACTGTCTAGTCAGCTTTGTCAGCCTCCCTGAATTTTGGTCCTAGGGTCACATAATCTCTCACCATTGGATAAGAGATTACCATTAATAGCAGATGAATTCAGAGACACTCAGTTTGAAAAACAGAAGTCTAGCAGTAATATCTGGGGTAGTTTTTTCAAAGCCTCTTTCACTTCCTTGTTCCTCAAACTATATATGAGGGGATTGACCATAGGAATGAGAATGGTATAGAATAGAGAAAAAAGTTTGGTTGAACCTCTTATTAGTGAGTCATCTGGCAGGAGGTAAACAATCATTAATGATCCATAGAAAATGGTGACAACAATTAGATGAGAAGAACAAGTGGAAAATGCCTTTTGCCTCCCAAATGTTGAAGGGATCCTCCAAATGGCCAAGATGATGAAAATGTAAGATGCAATTGTCAACATAAATAAAGGAAATGTAAATATAGAAGATAACAGAAAGGCTATTTCAATAAACAGTGAAGTATCACCACAAATTAACTTACTTAGAGGGACAAAATCACAATAAAAATGGTCAATATAATTGAAGCCACAATAAGTTAACTGTGCCATCCACGTAACCACTATTGAGACAGAAAAACCACCACCTATCCAAGAGCCAGTTGCTAAAGAGATACAAACCTCCTTATTCATATAGAAATGATACTGCAGTGGTTGGCAAATTGCTAAATATCTATCATAAGACATCACAGAGAGAAGACATGTTTCTGTAGTCACCAGGAACCCAAATAAATACAACTGAGTAAAACAACCAGAAAATGTTATATATCTATTGCCTGTTATGAAGCTGGACAGCATTCTGGGCAAGATGGTTGAGGTATAGCAGATCTCCAGGCAGGATAAGTTACCCAGGAAAAAATACATGGGATTATGAAGGTGTCTATCAGTCACTACCAAAATAACAAGGAGAAGATTCCCAGTCATGGTCATAAAATAAATGATAAGAAACAGTAAGAAAAATAGAATCTGCAGTTCAGGCTGATTTCCAAATCCCAGCAAGATGAAGCCTGTGATGACAGTTTTGTTTTCCTAATGGAAAAAGTTTGTATGTAAATATTAAAAAAGTCATATCAAAATGCAAAATTGCAACGCATGCATGAGGAAAACTATTTACATCATCTTATATATGCACATGCATATGTAAAATTATATATATAATATTTCTTCAGTTGGCGTTGGATAAGAAAATATCAACATAGACTGATGTCTTTTTGACTTCTTGCTACTGTAGATATACAGAATAATGCTGTCTCTGTCTAAATTGTACAGCAGTATAAAATATAGGAGTAGCTGCAAATATAATGCTAACATTACCATATCTAATCTTCCCGAAGCTATGGATAATTTTATAATAATGTGGTCATATTGTTTATGAATTTTTACCAAATTCATTGATAAGGTAGTTCCGTATGTATCTAATCAACAAAGTTACTTGGTTCCCTCGAAAGATACAATATATGTAATTTGTTCATAACTGATTGCTTTTATTTTTTCCAAAGACAATTTTAGGCTCATGAGCTAATATTCTTATGGGTATTGTTTAATACATTATAGGAATTTCTTTGAACTTTTACTTGTTCAATATTTCCATATTATTACTCTGGGGAATATTTGGTAGAAATTGAATAATGAAATAAAGATAACTTCTTCCATTTGAGTTGATCTGTTATTTTATTGAGAAGGAAAGACATTTCACTACATTTCCACATAAAATCTTGGAACAACACATCAAAGAAAACGACATTTTAGAACCTTCTCTCTCCGCCTAACTCCCTGGCTGTCTTACTTCTACAAATTTCAGATCTTATCTATGTCTAACAGAAATGTGATGAATTAATGGTTGTTCTATTCATTTAAAACAAAGGACACAGATGGAAAGCAGAAATGTAAATCATCTCAGTGATCTGGAGATCATATACAATTAAGAAAATAAACTATTATTAAATGAAACCATAATGAAAAGTTGATATAATCAAGGGCAATAATGCTAAATTTTCATAAAGCTTGTATTAGGAAATTTACATATATCTTCATATTCAATTTATTTTTCTACTTTCTACTTTGAAATGGATTAATGCAATGGGGTTTAGAATACAATATATATATATATATATATATATATATATATATATATATATATATATATATATATATATATATATATATATATATATATATATATATATATATATATATATATATATATGGTTATTTGCATGTTCTCCCACGTAGAATTGGATGTGTCTTGGCAACGTTTCAACGAAGTCTTGTTCATCATCTTCAGGCTGGTGTTCTCGGCTTCATGCTTCCAGGAGCAATGTGAGATCGCTGCTGTTTCTTCCTTTTAACTGCTAGTTGGGGTGTGAGCTGATTGGGTGTGAGCTTGGCTGTGTTCTGATTGGGTGGAGGTGTGTTCTGATTGGTTGAGGGCTTGGCTGTGCTCTGATTGGATGGGGGGTTTGTCATGCTCTGATCGGCTGAGGGTGTGTTCTGTTTGGGTGGGGGCTTGGTTGTGCTCGGTTTAGTCTGAGTTGCAGGAGGATTTGAGCTGTTGAGCTGCGTTGCTGTTGTTTGGCTTCTTGTTTGTGGCCGTGCTAGCTTTTCATGGTGGGTGTCAGTCTGCTTCATGTATGGATTGGAGGGGTTTAAAGTGGCTAATGATGCAGCTGCAGTCTGGCTTCTGGTCCTTGGTCGCGCATCATCATCAGTGTGGGTTTGAGCCTAGTTTCTGCGTGGATGTGTGGTGGTGACATCCTGTGTGGCTCTCGTGAGTGTGGGTCTGGTGTCATTTCTTGTGCCAGGGACTCATTTGTCAATAAGGGCAGGTTTCCAAATGGCTGGTAGGCGGGAGGTATCATCTCATTTGTTCATGCTGTGTGGGCGTTTTTCTATCTCGATGGCTTCTCTGATTATTCTGTTGTTAAAGTGTTTAGTTTTGGCGATAGTTCTGGTCTTTTTAAAGTCAATTTCATGTCCTGTGGCTTTAAAGTGTTAGACCAGGGAAGAAGTTGGTTCCTCTTTTCTAACTGCCCCTTCTGTGAAGCTGCAGGACAAGATCATCCGTGGTTTCAGGGTGAGGGTTCATCAGTATGTACATCAGCTGTACATCTCCACCCCGGACCATCCCAATGATGCCTTTAACATGATGTCCTGTTGCCTGGAGGCTGTACGGATCTGGATGGGGAGAAACAAGCTCAGATTCAACCCCTCCAAGACTGAGTGGCTGTGGCTTCTGGCGTCCTGGTATAGTCAGCTGGTGCCATCGCTGACTATTGGGGATGAGACCTTGCCCACCACAAAGAAGGCTCACAATCTGCGTGTCCTCCTGGATTCACCTGAATTGTCTTTAGAAGATCATATGATGGCCGTGGCCAGGGAGGTATTTTATCCGGTTTGCCTGACCCGCCAGTTGCATCCATTTCTGGACTGGAATGCCCTGCGCACAGTCATGCATGCCCTCATCACCTCCCGTCTGGACTACTGTAATGCTCTCTACATGGGGCTCCCCTTGAAGAGCACCGGGAGGCTCCAACTGGTCCAGAATGCAGATGCATGGGTAATTATGAGTGCAACTCATTGAGCCCATGTAACACCTGTCCTGCGCGAGCTGCGCTGGCTCCCAGTGGTCTTCCGGGTGCAATTCAAGATGTTGATTACTGGCGCCTCCGTTGTTGCCGGACGGTCTTTTTATGACTGCCGGCCTCATCGCGCATTGGAGCTGCCTTACAGCTGGCAGGCGGCTCGGAAAACCCACTCTTTAAATGGAAGAGCGGGTAGAGCTAGTGGGATTTGGTAGAGCCCCCTGAGTTGCCCCCAGGACTTTTTTTTTGTCCTGGGAAGGGCTCAGGGTGATGGCTCCCTTTCTACCTCACAGAAGCTCCATGCAGCGAGGGACCTCTGCTCGCAGCAGCAGAGCCAGACGATGAGAGCAACGCCAATAAAACGATTGAGATCTACAGCGAGTAACCTGATGAAACCTGGACTTTCTAAAGGGGAAAAAAGCAAGTATTTGTCTTTTTAACAATTTCTAAGAAAAAAAGAGATTTAAGAAAATACCTCAGAAAATGGCAACTGGCTTTGCTTGAGAAAATGCCTGAGAAAATGGAGAGTGGAAAGTGAAAGTGAGAGCTAAGTCTGCTTCGAAGTATTTGAAAGAAACATTCTAACAGGATTTTAAAAAGAAACAAAATTGATTTAAATAGAATCCCTTTGCTTTTTTGGGAAAAGTTAAGATTTTGTGGAAGCATGACTCCAAAACAAAAATCAAGGGGGGGCTCCCTTACTTATCAGACAAAGGAAACATTAGAAAAGATTCAAATGCAGTTGCAGGGAATTCGAAATGAGGATTTAAAAGACTTTATAACCAAGTCTTTGGGAAGTGTTGTTGAAAAGATAGAAAGCTCACAGAAGCAACTTGAGGAACTGGTACAGGAAAAATATGACAAATTGAACCAAATTATTACTAAAGTAGTTTCTGATCTTTCAAATGCGGTGTTGGAAATGGGGAAAAAAGCGGCTGAAATCAGCACAGAGGTTGATTCCAAGATGAAAGTCACAGAAGAAAATTTTTTTTAAAGCTGATGCCAGAAATCAAAAAATTGAAAATGATGTGATGATGCTTCAATTTAAAGCTATGGAGTCTGCGATAAGAGTAAGAGGCATAAGAGAGAACAATAGAGAAAATTTAAGAACAATCTGTGCCAAGGCATTAGCAGTATTACTAAAGTTGGAAGATGATCAAATCCTTAGCTGTATTGAAAAAGTTTATATGGTGAACTCACGTGTGGCCAGACAAAGGAATCTGCCTAGAGATGTTGTTGTCTATTTTACTGATAGAAGATTGAGAAATGATATTTTGCAAAAGTCCTATTCTGCTACTGTGCAGGTAGAAGGTAAACAAATTAATGTTTATAAAGAGCTACCACCTAAGATCTTAAGAGACAGAAAGTATTTTGGATTTTTGGTCAAGGAATTGAAAAGAAGTAAGATTCCATTCAGATGGGATGTACCAGTTGGTGTAATTCTGAAATATCAAGATGTGAGGTATTGTTTAAATATTATTGAAAAAGCAGAACATTTGTTGTGGCTCCGTTGCCTGAGCCTGCGTCATCAGCAGGGGAGGACTCTGAGAGTGAGGGAGAGGAGTTGGCAAGGCCTCCTTCTCCAGGACTCTCCTCTCTGGCAATGCCTCCGGAGGACACCGAAGGGCAGGAGATAGGCCCAGAGCCAAGCTCGTCCCCGCAGCCACAGGAGGACATTGACGAGGGGAGAGAGTTTTGGTTGGATCCTCGCCAGCATCGGAGAGACAGGAGAGCCCAGCAGAGGAAAAGGCGTGGTTGTGATTAGCTGGTGGACCACGCCTCCCAGACTCTATAAGAGAGGGATTGTAGCCATATCTTTGTGACGAACAAAACAAAGATTCGTGGATCCCGGTTTTGAATCGGCCCTGCGTCTCAGCTTGTGTGTATGTGACGGACCTTTTAATAAAGACGTTGGCAAGCAGCTGCGGATTGCTGCCGACCTTTGTTATCATCTTATTTGGTTGCCTGCCAGTTCATTAGCCTCTGGTTGTCTGAGGGGAGGTTATTTCTGGGCACGGGGCCAGAACAACATTTTTATAATAATATTTTAAGGGAGCCCCCATATCTTCATCCTCATCCATGTTGTTAACTATGGAAGAAGGCATTAAGGATAAAGAGTTTGAAAGAGAGACGGAGGAACAATGCAGGCAGATGGAATTAGAAACTCGAAGTGCATTAGAAGAAAAAGGAGCAGTAGGTGGTTTTTCAGATGATTTTATTATGGATCTTCCAGACCTGAAAATAAAGCACCCCAGAGATTCAAGACAGGTGGTACTGGACCTTGAACTGTTGAAGCAAGAATAGAAAGATAAACACAAAACTCGAGATGAGAAGCAAATTTTATTAAAGCAGAAGCAGCAGAGTCCCAGTACTTCACAAGAGGAAAAGGGGGATAATGGCAAGCAACAGAAAGCAGAAGCCAAGGGAGGAACTAAACTGAAAACCACTGTTGTGCAACAGAAACTTCGTCAATTGCTCGATTCGCTTTGTGAAACTTAAAGGATATTTATGAATGGATTGAATTCTCTACAGAAAGGATGGCAAATATTTTACTAACTGAAATAGTTTAAAAGACAATCTTGATTATACTTGATTTATATATGAAAATGGATTATAAAATGTTTGCAAAACTCATCCTGAATTGAATTGAACATTTTGAGAAAGGTAAACAGATCGCTGCAGTACGAGTGTCTGCAGAGGATCTGTGGTTACCCTATTATAGCTTTTTGGAACTGATCATCTAGATGAAGAAAATAAAGATGAAAACATGTCGGAAACCTGAAGGAAGGAAGTGGAAAGGTCGCCAGGATTTGAAAGAGTTTTAAAGGAACATCTGGGAATGCAGTTTGTAGTCTCTATTTAAAAATTGGGAAGAGCTGCATCTGTTTTTCTTTTTATTTGGTATAGCAGTAGCTAGGTTGAACGTTCTACCTAGAGGATTACAAAATACCTTTGTGGTTGGATCTTACAAATATAAAGTCACTCGGGGGGATTTTTATATGGAGAGATGTTTTTTGCTGATGGGGGCAGCTGGAATATGAAGTTTATAAAAACTATGTTGGAAGATAGTATATTCAACTTCAATCAAGATGAAGAGAAGACTAAAATTTGGATTATTGAGACAGAAAATTATTTGACATAATTGTTATATATTATATATTATATTTTATTATTATATTATAAGGGGGATTGACTTAGGTAAATAATTATTAATATTACATTAGAGAAATGTTTGATATTTTTTATCTGGGTTTAAATATTATAAGAGTTGTATTGATTGATAAATGAGTACTGATGTTTGATAAATGAGGTAAATATCACTATTACTAGGTTTTTTACTATAATATTATTAGTTTTAGGAAAATTTATTACTTATAGTTTATTTGTAATATTATTTTTCAGATTTCACTGTACTTTTTCTAGTTTAATATAAGTATTTTGTATGAAGGTAAATATTTTTTTTAAATTTGTAGTGGAAGCCAAGGGGGGGGGGATATGGGATTGGGGGTTGGGGGGTTGGGGGGAAGTGGGGGGGGAGAAATGATAAAATTTGTATTGTAAAACTTTTTCAATAAAAAAAAAGATGTTGATTACCAACTTTAAAGTGCTCCATGGCTTAGGACCTGGGTATCTATGAGACCACCTTCTGCCACCAATAGCCTCCCACCATCCAGTTTGCTTTCACAGAGAGGGATTCCTTAAGGTGCCATCAGTCAAATTATGCTGACTCGTGACCCCCAGGGGGAGGGCCTTCTGTGTGAGGGCTCCTATCCTTTGGAATGAATTGCTCCCAGAGATATGTAACATCCCTGACCTTTGTACTTTCTGCTGTGCCCTCAAGACCCTGATGTTCCAACAGGTGGGGCTGACCATTTAAACGATTTTTAATTAGATACTTTAATTCTGGGTTTTTAATTCAATTTGGGCCAAATTGTCTAATAGTTTTAAATTCTAATTTTATGATATTTATGTGTTTGTGTTTTTACTTGGCTGTACCCCGCCCTGAGTCGTATGGGAGAAGGGTGGTATAGAAATATAATAAACAAACAAACAATTAATTAAATAAATAAATAAATAAAATAAAACCAGCAGGAGGCTCTGTCCACCAACCACAACATCATCTGGAAGCTTCTGCACATAATTTATATATAAATCTGAAATGACAAAACACACTGCATAATACTAAGTGTGGATCTACCTGTTCTATTTCTATCTCATTATTTAGTTGTTTCATATCTTTCTCAAAGTAATACCCATCAATGTTTTTTCAACCCTAAAAATATGTCTAAGCTTTCATGATGAAGACTGACGTATTTCAAAAAAAGGATGTTATTTGAAAACACTTGATAAATAATGAATTACTTTTTCCTCAGAAAATACATATTTTTTAATTCTTCCAATAAAAAGATAATTTATTAAGACAAAATTAAAATAAAACTAGTTAAGCCAAGAGCTTCCTTTGGCTGCTATTACATGTATTTCAGAATGTGAAATTGTAATAATGCTAACAGTACACAGAGATTAATAGTGATTCTATAGAAAAGAATAGTGATTTCTGTGGAAAAGAAGACAAAGAATAGGATTCAATAGTTCATTCATTAATCCATCCATCCATCTATCCATCCATCCATCCATATATGAATAAATAGATGAACTCCTTAAAAGAATCATTCCTTGTTCCCTTACTCTACTAGTTCAGGTAGATGTGGTGACAGCAGCACCTCCAGGTTTGGCATGGCAGTGACAGTGGTGGTGCTATGAGTCTGGCATGGCGATGGCATCAGCTCTAAATCTGTTGCAGTGGCAATGGCAGTTGCAGTGGCGGTGGCAGTGGCAGTTCTGAGCTTTTTATAGTGGTGACAACTTCCATTCTGGCATGGTGGAAACAGCAGCTCTTAGCCTAGTGTTGTGGCATTGGCAGAGGATACAAGTTTGGTGTGGTGGCTGTGAGCCTGGGTGTGAAAATGGGAAATCTCCAACTGCTGCCATTTCCCCACTGCCAACCCCATCACACTCTGCCCTCTGGGTTGTGCCCACACACTTGCCAGTCTGCCTGACCGGCTCTTCATCTGGCTGCCTGCAGTGAGTTTTCCCTGCACCTTGTGAACTATGTGGAGTTTACCATATTTTTCAGAATATAAAATGCACCTTTTTCCCTCCTAAAAGGGGATGAACATTTGGGTGTGTCTTATACACCAAATGTAGCCTGGCCCACCCACTGCCCCCCCACCTTTTGGCCTTCGCCTCCCAGCAATTTACCTCCTTGCAGCAAGCAGCAAGAAGAAACAGCCCATTTAAGCTTCAGCACAGCCTAATTAGCACAATTTGATTGTTTGTTGGATCAGCCTCCTGACTCTCAGCTGTTTCAGGCTGCAGGGATTTCCATTGCCTATTGCTCCATGGACCTCTGCTGCTTGCTGCAAGGAGGTAAATTGTTGGGAGCAAATTTTTTTTCTTGTGCTAATGAAGCTATGCTGAAAATGAAAATGAAAGTAAAGCCTCATTGCTGTTTGCTGGGAGGCAGAGGCAGATTTCTTTTTCTTGTTTTCTTCACCAAAAAAGGAGGTGTGTCTTATAGTCCAAAGCATCTCATATTCCAAAAAATATGGTACTTAGATGGAGCTTACTTGTCCCATGGCAAGCTTATTTAGATTTTTAGATACTTAGATATTGGGAACCTTTAGACTGCTTTAGACCAGTTACTTAGAATTTAGAGTCCAAGGACCAAAGAAAAGGAACTATCAATGCACTATTTTTGCCATTATATAAGCCAAAATGGCATGATATTAGCACAAACAGGGTATAGGACGTAGGAGGAAGCAAAAAAATCGAAAAAGTAAGCCAAATACTTACTCCATAAAAGCTTTAGCTCAAAGGATGCTTGCCAGGCTTGGAATGGAAAAAGATAAGAATCTATTAATGTGCTGAAATTATTTTAGTCAATACAGGTAGTCCTCAACTTACAACAGTTCATTTAGTGACCATTCAGAGTTATAACAGCACTGAAAAAAGTGACTGATTACCACATTTCACACTTATGACCTTTGTAGCAGCCCCATGATCATGTGATCAGAATTCAGATGCTTGGCAACTGGTTCATACTTACGATCATTGCTGTGTCCCAAGGTCATGTGAACACCTTTTGCAACATTTTGAGAAGCAAAATCAATGGAGAAGCCAGATTCACCGAACAACTTATCAGCTGCAGTGATTTACTTACCAATTGTGCCAAGAAAGGTCATAAAATGGGGCAATCTCTTAACAAATGTTTCACTTAACAACAAAAAGTTTGAGTTCAAACTTTTACAGTTGAGAACTATCTGTAAATGATTCTGCACAACTAACTAGAATGCTTCATTACTGTGGCTGAAATAAATTGATAAGACATGTATCTACTGTACATGAAACAGCTTTTATCTTCATCTACAAACTGTTGAATAGGAAGACAGTAATTAACAACTACATGGAGAATAATTTCCTGTTTTTCTCCTCTTCCTCTTGTGTATTCAGTCAAATCTGGTCCCTCCTGTTCTGTAGGAATGGGAATGAGATTTTCACTAGAGAATAAATAATTTTTAAAAAACTGAAACAAGATGGCAGCAGTCCAACAAGATGCATAATGTGGTAGAATAATTGCAATTTTATTAAATGTTCCTGCATGAAAATATTGAGGGATATATAATCAAAATTGCTAATTTGCATACCAATTATAAGATTGAAACAAATTGATCCCTTATCTTCTTCCCTAGTCAAATGTGGGAAACAATATTATATGCAGTAATCCATTAAATATTGGAATATTTTATACATTTTTTTCATGGATATCACTGCCGCAAACAGGCAGTGAATTTTTGCTTTATTGGTACATTTCCACTGTTTGTTTATAAATATATTGTGGCTCAATAGAAATGTGGATTCAGGTTCTAACAGAGAAGCAAATAATCTCCCCGGGTTCAAGATGATGAAGGGACGAAAACTTGTGGCTCAGAGGTTAATACAACTGCCTAACATGCAAGCAGCCCAAGTTTGAATCTAAGTGAGGGTATGGCTAACTGATGAGAGCTAAATAGATTGAAATAGATCTATCCTAGTCTCCCTTTATTTCTTTATCAGAGAAATATAAATTTGGTATAAAATGGTTTGTCATGAATGTGACTGCTTGAGGGCTCCTGGATTAGAGCTGAAAGGCAAAAGGAATGCAGTATGCTCCCTCCACATGTTGGGGTAGACCAGGTGTGTGTGTGTGTGTGTGTGTGTGTGTGTGTGTGTGTGTGTGTGTGTTTGTGTTTGTGTGTGTGTAGTTACTTTTTCATAGTATTTATGTGTATTTTTCTTTAGCCAGCTTATTCCTACGTAAACCAAGATTTTTCTGTAGCCCTAGTTCAGTGAAGTCACATCCACTAGTTTCTGGGCTTTTTTTTTCTTCTTCTGGCAGCCAGCAGGCCCTATGCTGTCCATTGGGAGACTTATATAGATCTATTTCTGGCTCATTAACCTTCATCAGTAAGCCACACCCACATCTCATGTATCCTCCCTGAAGAAAACAAGCCCAGAAACTAGTGGATGTGACTTCACTGAACTAGGGCTGCAGAAAAATCTTGGTTTATGTAGGAATAACCTGGCTAAAGAAAAATACACCTAAATCCTATGAAAAAGTAAGAAAATAAATACTGTACATTTACAGGGAGGATACATGAGATGTGGGTGTGGCTTACTGATGAAGGCTAATGAGCCAGAAATAGATCTATATAAGTCTCCCAATGGGCAGCATAGGGCCTGCTGGCTGCCAGAAGAAAACAAGCCCAGAAACTAGTGGATGTGACTTCACTGAACTAGGGCTACAGAAAAATCTTGGTTTACATAAGAATAACCTGGCTAAAGAAAAATGCATATATATATATATATATGTATGTATGTATGTATGTATGTATGTATGTATGTATGTATGTATGTATGTTTGTTTGTTAGTTAAGTCATCCTGGATCACCACAAATGGAGGAGGAGATATCACAAATCTCCAATTTTTTTGCCTTTCAGCCCAATCTCATGGGCCATCCAGACAGTATAATATAGCCGACAAGCTATTTTTCTATGTTTTTAATATTTTTGCTGATAATTATATAAATAAAGGGAGGCTGTTATAGATCTATTTCGAGCTCAAAAAACTGATTTGTCGTGAATATATATATTCATTATATATATATATATATATGTGTGTGTGTGTGTGTGTGTGTGTGTGTGTGTGTGTGTGTGTGTGTGTATATATATATATATATATATATATATATATATATATATATATATATATATATATTCACGACAAATCAGTTTATACCAAATTTATATTTTACTGATAAAGAAATAAAGGGAGACTAGTATAGATCTATTTCAAGCTTTTTAGCTTTCATCAGTTAGCCATACCTTTACCTGGATTCGAACTTGGGCTTCCTGCATTTTAGGCAGTTAATAGGGTTTTTGATTTAAAACAAATTTTCAGATTTTACTCAAGAAAGTCATCTATAGAAAGTCATTTATAGAAACCTCAAAAGAGTTCTGAGATTTTTTTCAGAAGAAATTAATTTTGAGTTCTGCATGTGGAAGCATTTCTGGCTGCTCTATATCCCTCTTAGAAGTTGATACTAGGTGATTAATAGTTCCTCAATATCTCTTCCTTTAATCGATAAGTAAATGTATGCCACAGTTGCCACAGTTCGCTCTCTGCTAAACCTTCTTCCCATGCAGATCCCATGACTTCTCCATCATGAAATACCTAAGAATTATATCCCGTATTGTATTAATGGGTAACCTTTGATTCACAAACTGCATATCTCTATAAATTGCAACATTCTCAGAGATATTGATAAAAGATGTATTTTCCATATTGAAACTGCTGTAATAATAAATATCAGCATACCAACATTCATATTTTTAAAAGTCTAAGTACCTTATATTGCAAAGTGTACAATGCCTGTAAAAACATCCATTCATAATTTGAAGTACAAACAAAAATGTAAAACTAAAAATCTTATTATTCTCATTCAACATGGAAAACGAAGAGGCAAGTATTCCAAAACAGTGCAGTGATGCTGCAGTGATGAAGGTAATAAATAAGGTAAGGTAAGACTGGTGAGACTGAGGATCCAATCCACACTGAAACATAAAAAAATATATATTGGTGGCTTTGTGTTTTCACTGTATCTCTATCAGCATAAATAAACTTTCAAGATTATTCTACCAAGAATAAATTGAAATTTTATCTGCCTGTGGGATAAAAGGCAGAATACAAATATAAGAAATGAAATGGAAAAAACAGTTCAAATGAGAATGAAAAATTTGGGGAGAGCAAATATCCCATTAGTGACAATGAATTATAATGGGTAAAATATATTTTCAGCATTTACTCTAAACAAAAAGTGTTGTTTTAACCCAAATCTTTTTCACTGCTCTTTTAACATCCTGATTTCTCAGTGTATAAATAAGTGGGTTCAAAACAGGGGTAATTGCACTGTACATAAGAGTCAGTATCATGTCTCGTTGAGATGAGGTACCCACTGTAGGAATCATGTAATTAAGCAACACAGGAACATAAAGTAAAGCCACCACAGACAGGTGAGATCCACAAGTGGAGAAAGCTTTTTGCCGCCCACTTTGAGACTGCATTTTGAAGAGGAGGAAAGTAATAATGTAGAGATATGAGAGGACTGTGATAAGAAAAGGGCCAATTGCAATGAAGCTGGTTACAGTATTTAGAAGCATAAGGCTGAGCTGTGTGCTACTACAAGCCAGTTTTAACAATGGTTTTGTATCACAGACAAAATGTTCAATGTGATTTGGTCCACAAAAAGATAGATGAGCAGTCACTACTGCATGCATCAAAGCATGAAGAAAACCAATGGACAGGGAACCTGCTGCCATCAGGATGCAAATTTCTTTTCTCATGAGGATAGTATAGTGCAAAGGCTTGCATATAGCAACATAGCGGTCATAGGCCATGACACCAAGAAGAATAGCTTCACTGCTGCCCAGGAAGTAGAAGAAGAACAGCTGAGTCATGCAGCCATTGAATGAAACTGCCTGTAGTTCTGACAGAAAGCCAGAGAGCATCTTTGGTACTGTTGTTGAGGAGTGGAAGATATCAAGGCAGGAAAGATTTCCAAGGAAAAAGTACATGGGGCTGTGAAGGTGTTGTTCAGTTAAAACTACAATACAAATAGCTCCATTTCCAAGTAAAGTTGCCAAATACAACATCAGAAAGATTGCAAAGAGTATTTTCTTAAGTTCCATGACTTTGCTAAAGCCTAATAAGATGAATTCTCTAACTTCTGTTTGGTTTTCCATCACTGAAAAAGAAGCAGAAGGTGATACAAGTAGAAAGAAATAATTGTTCAATGTTACAAAAAATACATACAAGTCAAACATAATAAAACTTAACTAATAGGTACAAGTCTGTAACAAATGATAGATAAAAAGAAAAAAATAATGAGGCATGATTTTTTTTGATACATTAGGATCATTATTTTATTGAAATAAGAACATAAGACATTTACAATAGCAAAAGGTAAGCATACACTTCATATTTGTCAATCAGAATAAACCTATCCAATGTAAGATGTAGTTATGGTATAATATTCTTTGACACCTCTGAAAAGCTTTTCTGAATGTACCTCTATATTGGAATATCTGACTATATACACCAGAATTGGATAAAACTTCTTTTTTTAATTCACAGCAATTACTATAAATTATTGGTGCCATTGACCTTTCTGGGAAACTATTGTTGGTGGTGTAAACAGGTACAACTTCACATAGTTATAAAGGAGAAACAAATGTGTACCTGAATGTCAAATCAATCCTAGTTAACCTCTTTATTTTATCCATGCACTTATTCATTCCTCCTTTGGCAACAGATGATATGTATCTTATCTGGTTACTTATATGTTTGAAAGATATTTCTGGATTAGTTTATTGCCAGTAGCTACATTTACTTAATTACTTACTTGTTTATGCTTGTATGTATGCAGGTATGCAGGTATGTTTGTTTGTTTGTTTGTTTGTTTACAGCATTTATAATTTCAGACAATTATCCAATGATTCAAAGCTAATTTAAAGATAAAGTGCATTTGTGTAACCAAAGGTATCACACACTGGTCATATATTATACATTACATGACATACTTTGATACTTACTCTCTTGCCAAGAAATTATATATCTACCAAGTGTGAAATAATGTCAAATTCATAAAACTTGCTGGAGTAAGGTAAAATGGGATTGCGCAATTTTAGAATTGATCCATGTTGGGTATAGTGGTATAAAATGATTACCTTGTGTGAACTTAACCATTTGTCCTCTTCTTTCTTATGGGGTTTGTATTATTATTGATTGTATTCTTTCATAAAACCATTTCTATGAGGATCTTTATTAAATAGGCAGAAAATATTTAAAATTAATATAGAAAACAGTAAAATATGGAAGTTTATTAGTAATATGTGAAATTTTAGCACCTTATTCAAGTTCAGAAAAAGGCATTACATTTGCTTCAACTAAGAAAAATTTGAAA
Source organism: Coluber constrictor foxii (assembly GCA_038048745.1). Classification (NCBI taxonomy): domain Eukaryota; kingdom Metazoa; phylum Chordata; class Lepidosauria; order Squamata; family Colubridae; genus Coluber; species Coluber constrictor. The sequence continues at coordinate 64,968,715 of CM075961.1, read as the reverse complement.
ATGCTTGAATTGTGGAAACTGATACAATATTCAGCTACAATGGAATTGATAACAGAAAAAGTGAGACATTTACTGCAGAACTTTTGAAGACTTCCTGCCACAGCAAAGAAAAAAAGGACTTTGCAAATTGTGATTTTTGTACAGAGTTCTGGTCCTCAAAAGTCAATGTTAATTGAGATGGTGAAATTTCATTGAAAAGAATTTGCCTATTAGTCTGATAATAAAGAGAATGGATTTAAGATGAGTTCATAGGCTCTGGCAACATTTATTTCTATATAATTATTGTAATCATCCCTCATTGTTTTTCCAAGACTCAGCAATCAATGTGGCAAATATGAAGGGTTAAAGGGGATATTTGAACAATCTTAATGTGGAAAAATGGTTGTTGAATCATTTTTAATATTGTTTTATTTCTAATGCTACTAGAAACACCATATACAAAAGACTAAAGGAGGGACAATTGATAACACCAAAGCTTACAATGGCCAAATGCTGCCATTGTAATAATACAAAAAAGGTGCATAATATTGTCTAACATGCGGACACACTGTAACCTGGATAATATTAACTTTTTTATTATTCTTAAACATATCACACAGATCTAGTAGAATTCCCCTGAATAAATTAACTGCTTGTAGTTAATTTACATTTGTTAAATATCCAAACTATTCATACCTTAAGAACAGTTCCTTCCTATCAAGAATAAAAATTTAAAGCATAAGCAATTGTGTGTATTTAAATGGTGTGTGTATTTAAACTCTAGAGAAGAATATATTTCCATGTTTAATTTTCAAAACATTATTGGTTGCTATGGGAGGAAAGAAGGAATAATCCTTGAAGCAATGTGTCCCTATGGAGAAAAACCTATTAAATATGAACAGTTTGTTTCAGCAATTAATGCTATTTTAGTATATTTTTAATGAACAAGGTTATTTTCCAAGGTCTCGAAATAGTGTCATATTTTTTTCTTACTGGCAATAAAAACAAATCAAGATACCCATGAAGATTACCATCGAAGGTTTTAAAGAAAAGGAAAGAATTTGCTTTTTTAACTAAAGAATTGAAGAAAAGTAATATCCCATTTAGATGGGACTTACCAGCCGGTATAATTTTTAGATATCACGGAGTGAGATATTCCTTGAATACTATTGAAAAAGCGGAACATTTTTATAAAAATATTTTTAAGGGAGCTTCGAAAGACTTTAAGAATAAGAAACAAGAAAGAGAGCTTGTAAAAGGTAAACAGAAGGATGAGACTCAAAGAATGAATCAAAGAATGTTAAAAGAACAAGGAGAGCAATCTGGTTCCTTGGAGGATCTTACCATGGACTTCTCAGATGGGAAAACAGACCACATCAGTGAATCTAGTTTAGGAGCACCGGACCTTGAACTGCTGGAGCAAGATTCAAGAAATACTATTATTCAAGATGATCAGCAGCAGAGGTCCAATGCTCCGCAAGAAAAGGATGGTGATACTGAACAGCAGGAACCAGATTTTAATGAGGAAATTCGAGAGATAACTAATGAGTGTCGTAAAGTCCTTCATCAGATGCAGTTGTATTCAGAAAGCTTGGACAATCTTGAATACCGGTTATAAAATTCCTAAAGTTTATATGGATTTGGATTTATGGATTATAAAGTCTTCATCCTGATTTGGAGTTTCCTTTTTTTTTATTCTGAATTGGATTTAACATTTTGAGCAAGGTTAACAGAGGGCTGCAATGGAACTTGCAGTGTTCTGTGATTATCCTATCATAGTTTTTTTTGGAACTTATAATCTAAGAGCAAGGAATGGAAATGAAAATATCTTACAACCAGAAGGAGTGAATAATAAAGGGCGGCAGGATTTGAAACAGTTGTTATAAGAACATCTGGGAATGCAGCTGCTAGGACTTTTTTTTTCTTTTTGATTTTTTTGTCATTAAGGTTTGGAGGAGCTGCATTGGGGTTTTTTCTTATGCTGTAATAGAATACGCTAGTTTGAATGTTTCTACCTGGAGGAGTGAATATCTTCGTGGTTGGACGTTATCTATATAGTAGTAGTGTTTTGTGATTACCCTATCATGGGTTTTTTTTTGGAAATTATTATCTAAGAGGAAAGAATGGAAATGAAAACGTCTTACAACCAAGAGTGGATAACAAAGGGTGGCAGGATTTGAAACAGTTTTTATAAGAACATCTGGATGCAGTCTCAAGGATTTCTATTTCCCTTTTTTTTCTTATTCTTTTGTTAAGGCTTGGTGGAGCTGCATTGAGTCTTTTTTTTGCTGAAATAGATCACGTTAGTTTGAATGATTTTACCTACAGGAGTGAACATTCTCTTGGTTGGATGTTACTCATATAAAGTCACACGGGGGGTTTATATGGAATGTTTTGTTCTACTGATGGGGGTAGACAGAAGATGAAGAGTATTGTAATTGGATATAGGTGAAGAAAGAAGAATTAACTTCAATCAGGAAGAAGAGAAGACTGTAATTCGAGTTATGGAAAATTATAACAATATATGCATGATTATATTATATTGCATGTTTTTTTCCCTGAAGGGGGGATTTTTGTGTTCTTGATTTAGGGGGAGTAGTTTGGATTAAACTAATTAGCATTATCTAATATTAATAAGTATTTTTTTTTTTTTCGTTCTGTTTCTAAATTGGCTTAAATATCATAATGGCTATTTTTTCTGGTGCCTTCTTTTATAATATTGTTAATTTTAGACAGATATTCATGTTTATGGGTTTCCTTTTGTATTATTTCATTTTATTCTTTTCATCCTTTTTTTAATTCTTTTCTTTCTCTCTTTTCTCTTCCTCTCAATTTAGAATAGAATTGAGTATATAATAGTATTTGTTTTTCTTGTTGTTAAAAATTTTTGTTAAGAAATGTGTAGCGGAAGTCAGGGGTGGGATAGGGAGGGAGGGGTTGGGGTTGGGGGGAGGTTGGAGGGGAGGGGAGGGGGGGTGGGGGTAGGGGTAGGGGTGAAAAAAGGGGGAAAAATTTTTTATTGTAAAACTTTTTCAATAAAAAAAAAAAAAAAAAAGATACCCATGAAGAAAAAAGGGCTTTAAAATAGTAAGACAATATCGCTATTGAATTAAAAAAGAAATTGTGATTTTGAATGGAAAGCTCAGATTCTTTGATATAAATTATTTTTAGCTTTCCAAGTAATGTTAAAACACTGATATTTAATTATCCCTTTGTCCACCAAACTTTAATTATTTCATAACAACACATAAAGAGCACTTGAAAATCTTCAATTGAAGATTGAATTCAATAGAATTGCATGAATACATGTAATTCTAAAAGTTCTGATGACTTCTTAGAACTGTGGTCTTCCTGTAGTGGGGTTCGGGAGCTGATTTGGACTGGGTAATATGATAAAAATTTGTTAATGTTTAGGAATTTTGTAAACTGGTTGACTCCATATCTACACTTATACTGATCAGCAGTACAGATATTTGTTAAGATGTGTGATGGGACAATGGAGCTAGCAGGATTGTTATTTATTTATTAGCATACCACTGGCTAGTTGCCACCCAGTTATAATATTGGCATATATGTTGTACAGGAAGGACATGATTAACTAATTTTCAGATTTAAAGCCTGGGTTATTAATGAAAAATATATTAGAAATAATACTTCATTTAGTGTAGATCAAACATGTAAAATGCATCCAAAAATATATTTTTCTTCTGAGAACATTTCAGATTTTCATTAATGACACCACAACTTTAGAAATAATGTGCCATATGCATAGTTTTGCAACAAGAATAATCTAGTCAATATTAAACTTTTTCATTTAAAAAATATACAATAGAAGATGCTTATCTCTGCTTCCTGAAGTGGAACCTCTATCTTGGTTGCCTTGCAAAAAGGCTAAGAAGGATTTTTTTCCTATTTGATACTTTGGAAATCCTACTCTGGACTGATTTAAAAAAAAACAACAACAATACAGATAAACACATGAATTGTGGGGCTTTTTTATTATTTTGTTTTTTGTTTTTTTCTCTTTAGTGATAGTAGTTTGATTACTTCAAATGTATTAGCTGACTCAAAACAGATTATAACAAAGTAATGAAACAGAATAAGTACAAATATTTTGCCATTTCAGAATATGTTTAAGTGAGTTAAGTGAGTGCAGCAGCAGCAACTTCAATTTATTTGTGTATTATCATGGTAAGTATTCCATAATTTTCTTATGGTTCTCTCAAGATGAATTAATCCATGTGGATAAATGAATTTGTCAGAAAAGGATATCTGCAGATTTCCATGATGCAAAGAAAAAAAATAGATCAAATAAAAATTCTAAAAATAAAATGTCCAAATCAAATATATATTTCTCTTAGATATTTAGACAGTTCATATCATAAAAAAATATATTGCCCGATTTGAAGTTATGTTTCTTTGAGATGCACGAGATCCCCTCTGTGTACTTAGAATGGTTGTAAGAAATAAACTGTTAAATATATTCCCAATAATTTCCTAGATTTCACCACAAAACATAATTGGTTGCAAATGGAGAAAAGAAAATGCAATTCATGGAGTATTGTGCTCCTTTGTGGCAACCTCTACCAATTCCAGAATATAAGCTATTTGGCCTTTCAAATGATAATATTAAAGTATACTTTAATATGCAAGATTAATTTTCCAAGACAGTGTAATAATACCACAAAACTCTTCCTGATTAATCGTGAAAACAAAATCAGTCTGCTATGGTTTCTTTAAAGATAGATCAAAACAATACATTAAAAAACTCCTTTTCTCCCCCTTTCTTCCCCCACCTCTCTCTGTATACATGAAAGCAATTTAGTAAAATACTCCAGTATAATGAAAAGTAAATAGAGTTCATAAGGTGCATATTAAAAATTATTCACTTATTTCATTTTCTATACAAATTAGATCCAATATTTTCTAACATTGAATAAGAGGCGAGATGGTGCAATGGTTAGGGTGCAGTACTGCAGCTACTTCAGCTGACTGCTAGTTCAGTAGATCAGTGGATCAAATCTCACCAGCTCAAGGTTGACTCAGCCTTCCATCCTTCCAAGATGGAAGACCCAGATTGTTGAGGGCAATATGCTATTTAGTATACAGTCTTTGAGTAAGCTGCCCAGAGTCCTCAGAGAATGGGCGGCATAGAAATATGAATAATAAAATAAAATGAATAAATAATGGGCAAAAAAATCTATGTACTGCTTTATTTCACCGACTGTATGATCAGAACAACACAAATTCTGATTGTGCTCAACCCATTCACTTCAAGTAAATGATGAATCTAACTCTGAATATAAGACTTAAACTAGAATAAAATTTAGTATGAAAATAGTCCTCTCCTAGTCTTCATCTAAGCACACACTGAGGTGTTTCTGATATGGGATATCACCAGGGGTGGGGTGCTGGGTGTTCGCAGGAGTTTGGGAGAACCTCTAGCTAAGATTCTATGCAATCTGGAGAACCCTCAAATCCCATTCCTGGCTAGACCCACCCTGCCCCGCCCAGCCAATTTTGGATGCAGGTAAGCACAGGGTGCACATTGAGGCTTGGAGAGGGTGAAGAACAGGCCTACTGGAAATTCATGAAGGCCAGAAACAGGCTTGTTTCCAGCCTCCAGAGGGCTTCTGGAGCCTGGGGAGGCCATTTTCACCCTCCCGGAGGATTGAAGAAGACCTTCAGAGCCCGGAGAGGGTGAAAACGCTGCCCCACCATGGTGCAGGAGCCAACTAGGCCACTCCCACCGTGGCCACACCCACCCAGCAATCAGGCATAGAACCCCTTGTTAAAATTTTTAAAGCCCATCCCTGGATAACACTGAATCTTGAATCTATCTATTTTGTAGATCTCACTGATTTGAATATACACATATAGAAATGTACCTAAAATTGATGAACTAAATGTTCTTTTTACAGCACCTCAATATTTACAGATAAGAAAGCTAATTTAAACACTTCATTGCAAATGTTTGAATTTATTATTTCTGATTTAAGCATAGCATAGTTAAAATAAGAAGTTTACTTTAAAATATGAATGAAATAGTCTACTTTGAAATGGGAGAATATGAAATAGTAACCACTATGGAGTGGGCTATTTTTATTTTTTGCAGTATATTAGTATTCAAAAGTTTGTCAAATGGATTTCAGTAGAAAAAAACAGCAATTAATATCCAGAACAGAAAAAAGTACATATTTAAATATTTGCCATTAAAATGGCACTAAACATTAAATATATTATGTCCTTTATTGTTAATTTCTTCAGTATGTCCATTTCAAATCAATATATTAGGTAATGTATTTCATTAAATAGCACAGAATTGTCCTTATGTATCTAAATATGTACTGAAATTTTATTTCTGTACATGTGGGAAAGAGACATATTTTGATATACAAAAGAATTTTTAGACATATACAAATGTAAACTTAGAAAAGGTATCTAAAATATTTGCCTATATTTTAGATAATTCTTGAATTATTGCATTAAAAAAGAGCTTCAAAATATGAATATTTTAAAATGGAAAAATAGAAAGAGGTAAACAACTCATATTTCCTCTTCCACATATGATAATTTTTCAAATTAGTTTTCATTATCACTGAATGTCCAAAACAACAACAACAACAACAAAAACCAAAACAACACAATCACAAATATGTCCTTCATAGGCTAAGCTGCATTTCAGGGCTTTGGAATCCCAACCTAACCTAACTTTCCTGAAGTGATAAGAAATAACTACATAGCAAAGTAATTTTGGAGGAAATATGCTAGTTATTGTTGACCTTTAATTGATCTGAGAAATCCGAATGGATAACCAAGTCCACCCTCATTCATGAAATCTCAATGAAAGTGAGGCTTCAATAAACTTGAACTACTCATTTTTTGCTTCCTCAGACCAGGTTACTTAAAAATAAATTTTGTAGGCCCAATATACAGAAAAAGCATCATGTAAAATAAATACCATGTTTATTAATTAATAATATTATTATAATATATTGAATGAAATTCTTATACGTGTATGTAAAAAATGTTTTTGAAAATGTCAGCTCTGTGAGAAATATATGGTGCACTTATGTAATTATCTCTTTAGATATGAATATATTTCCAACATTTCCTTTCACCAAAATGTGTAAGACTTTTTGCCAAAAAACTTTTTCATCGCCACTTTAACCTCCTGGTTTCTCAGGGTATATATAAGTGGGTTCAAAACTGGAGTAATTGTGCTATAAAGGAGGGTTACTATCATATCTCGTTGAGAGGAGGTACCCACAGTGGGAAGCATATAGTTGAATAATACAGGAATGTAGAGTAAAGCCACCACAGTTAGGTGGGATCCACAGGTAAAGAAGGCCTTTTGCAAACCATGTTGGGAATGTACTTTACAGAGAAGGAAAGTGATAATGTAGAGATAGGAGAGGAGTATAAAGATGAAGGGGCTCATAACAACACAGCTGGTTACAATACTAAGGAGCATGAGGTTGAGGTGTGTGCTTCCACAAGCCAATTTCAACAATGGCTTGATGTCACAGACAAAGTGTTCAATTAGATTTGGTCCACAGAAGGGAAGACGAGCCATCGCCACTACATGCATCAAGGCATGGAAAAAACCAGTCAATAAAGTGACAATTGCCATTAAAACACAACACTCTTTTCTCATGGTAACAGTATAATGCAGTGGATTGCATATTGCAACATAGCGGTCATAGGCCATGATTCCAAGGAGAATGCCTTCACTACTACCCAAGAAATATAAGAAAAATAGCTGAACCATGCAGCCATTGAAGGAAATTGTTTGTGGTTCTGTTAGAAACCCAGACAACATCTTTGGAATGGTTATTGTGGAGTGAAATATATCAAGGCAGGAAAGATTTCCAAGAAAAAAATACATGGGGCTGTGAAGGCAAGACTCTGCTGAAACTACAATCACAATAGCTCCATTCCCCACTAGTGTGGCCATATAGAGAAGGAGGAAAATGGCAAAGAATATATACTGAAGCTCCAAATCATTGTTCAGGCCCAACAAGATGAATTCTTCCACTTCTGTTTGGTTCTTCATTACTAAGAAAAAAATAGATGAAAATATGTTGAGAAATAATTATTCAAGATTTGAAAATGATTTTGCAATTAAGAAAAGCAGATGTTGTTAAAAGTAAGAAGAAAACAATCATAGAAATTGCTTAACAAGATAGATATAATAAATAAGGGATAGGTTAAATAACCATTTACTTTAGGCAAAACATAATTCTCAACAGTGGTAGAAATTAAGGAATGGGCCATTAGAATTTGAATAAATGAGGGCAATTTTTTATGCAAATATATTTTGAGATCTCCAATCATAATAAAGATATTCTTAATAATTATATCAACTTCCTCAGTATTTCATATAGTTCATATGTATAAAGTTGATTGTTGTCTCTGAGGGAAAAAGATTTCCTGAATTTACTGCCTTGAGTTTAAAACAGGTAACTAACTTAATTCCAATATATTTTATTATCTTTTTCAACTTTTTTTTCATTTTATTTCATTTGAAATTTGCCTCAAAGTGTTTGTGATGAAATCAATAAGTGTTTTTTAGATATCTTCAGTTTGCACAATAGTTCTGCTCTTGTTTGCAGCTGCTGGAAATTATGTGAAATTCTTGGAAACTACTAGTACTGCATTCAGACAAATTGACTTGCTATATTAGGAAAGAAACTGCAAGGAGAAACAAACCAACATCTGAAGTTGACAATGAACTAACTTTGTTCAGACTCCTTTGCTTTATTAAAGCTGTGAAATATTATAAAGTGTTTTACATGGGGAGAAATTAATTAGCATATTTCCAGCTTTAGTCTTTGATCACTAATACAAAATATATAAATATATATACTGTATTTAACCTAGGGTAAACTACATCCAAAAATAAATTGTAACTAATTTTAGAGAATATCCCAGATTTCTCAGTAAACTACTTTCACTTGGTAACTATGGAAATAATATCTATAATTTAAAATGAAGAGATAACCTGGACAATATTAAACATTTTTCTTTATAAAGCAACATTCTTAGTAGTCAAAGTTGTCCCTCTTCTTGAAAAGGAGTTTAATTTATTTATTTAAAATGTTTCAGGAAGATTTTTGTTTCCATTGACTTTTGTATTAAATCCTAGTTTGGACCAATCAACAAATAAACCATAAATACATAATTTAGATTAATATGTGTCAGCTTTAAGGGGTCTTTATCATAATGAGCATTCCATTTCTTCCTTTTATGTGGTTCAGTGAAATTATCAGTTGTTGAGCTATAAAAGATATCTGCATGTTTCCATGGTGAAAGGAAAGAATCCAATGGATCCAATAAAAAAAAGAAGTCCTCTCAATAAAATGCCCACAGTAATATCAATTTCTATTAAATATTCAGACAGTTCATACCTTAAGAGTATCTCTTTTCCAATCACTATGAAAAATTAAAGATAAGTACAGTTTGAGAAGCAGAAGATTAAAATTGTGAAGCTGATCTTGTGCAAGAAAGAAACTTTTAAAATATAATACATCAGTAATGATTGTTATAGCATGCCTATAATTTTTTCTTGGTTGCCACAGGGAAATAAAAGGAACAATTCATGATGCTTAATTCCCCATGGAATTAATCTATCTATTAATTGCTATAACCTATCTAAGAAGAATATATCTATTGAATTTAAGAATGTAAACACTATCTTCCACAAATTTCCATATTTTTAATGGACAGGGTTTTTCTCTCTGTAAGGAATAGTAAAAGTGTGTGTGTGTGTGTGTGTGTGTGCGTGTGTGTGTGCGTGTGCGTGCGTGTGCATTTTCTACTTTTCAGCATCAGGGGAAAAGTTTATTTTCCAAGACAGACCAGACTCTGTATGTTTCAGGATTATGTTGTATCCTAAATGCCTTCTAAAACAAGTTTTGTAGGGTTTTTTTTAATCAATACATGACTCACATTATAAAAGTGAAAAGGGCAGCTCAACGACTGGAATTCTTACTTAGATTTTATACCATTGGTATAATAATGAACAGCTGTTGGATTTGAGTTGGGTACAAAAAAGAATATGTTTTTAAATTACACTATGTTTTATGAAGTTCCATATTTTAATGGGTATTTTTCTCTTTCTCTATGGAATAGGAACATACTGTGTGATGTCAAAGATGTTTAGAAAGAGATTAGTTCAAATAGTTCAAAAACATATTTCAATATGGACAAAATTCAAAAGCATTTAATAATCTTTTAAGTGCTTACATTTTCATTATGTTACTGCTGCAGGTTATAAACTGTAGAAGAGTTTTACCCAGTTTGTAATGCAAAAAGCAAGCTTGAATATGGTGAGTGAAAAGAGGAATCTTATAAGACATGAAGCGTGGAATAGTGTTAATAGTATCAAAGCCTGAAAAGATTTTGTATAAAAACCTGGCGACCAAGCATGATTGAATGATGACCAGCTGCAATGTTTTTGTTTTTATTTTTTTATTTTTTTCTCTTTTATTCATTAAAAATGAAACTGAGTCAACTGAACATTTAAAAATGTGTCACAAATACCATTGACTGGTGCTAATGGTTGATACGGGTTGCTGCCAGTTGTTGTTGTTGTTGTTGTTGTTGTTGTTGTTGTTGTTGTTATTTGAGTATTGTATTGATTTTATCATAAATTGCCTTATAATAAATGAATGGTTGTATATTTGAAGTGCCTTCAAAACATCTGAAGGCACTTCAAATATACAGCCACTCATAACAAGAGGACAAGAATGAATGGATGGAAATTAATCAAAGAGAGAACCAACCTAGAACTTAGGAGAAATTTCCTGATAGTTAGAACAATTAATCAGTGGAACAAGTTGCCTCCAGAACTTGTGGATGCTCCAACAGTGGAGAATTTAAAGAACTGATTGGACAACAATTTGTCTGAAATAGTATAGGATTTCCTGCTCAAGGGTTAGTTAGTTAGTTACTTAGTTTATTAGATTTGTATACCGCCCTTCTCCTGACGGACTCAGGAGAACACTAGAAGGGTTAGACTAGAAGGCATCCAAGGTCCCTTCAAACCCTGTTATTTGTTATTTATTTCTCAGTTTTATTATTTTTATAAATAACTTAACAAACAAACAAACAAACACAATACTCCTTCTTTTGTCTATTTTACCAAGAATAACCCCATGAGGTGGGCTGAGAGAGATTAATTGGCCCAATGTCATCCAGCTGGCTTTCATGCCTAAGGTAAGGCTCGAAACTCTCCTGTTTCTAGCCTATGTCTTAACTGCTGGATCAAACCTGCCCTATAAATATGAATAGAAGAAATAGATAGATAGATAGATAGATAGATAGATAGATAGATAGATAGATAGATAGATAGATAGATAGATAGATAGATAGATAAATGTAATACAAACACATCAAAGAAAGTTTACTGTCCCCACTATAAAAATGTTTTTTTCCCAGAATATCCTTTCACTAAAGTCTATTTTTTTTCAAGAATTTTTTTCAGTATCATTTTAACCTTCTGGTTTCTCAATGTATAGATAAATGGGTTCAAAACAGGGGTAAATGCACTATAAAGGACTGTTATTATCACATCACATTGTGATGGGGTACCCATTGTAGGAAGAATGGAATTAAATAATACAGGAACATACAATAAAGCCACCACAGTCATATGGGACCCACAAGTGGAGAAAGCCTTTTGCCAACCCCTCCTGGATTTAACTTTTAAAAGAAGGAAACTAATAATATAGATGTAGGAAATAAGTATGAAGATAAAAGGCCCCATAACAAAACAGGTAGTCCCAATAGTGAGCATTATGAGGTTAAGGTGTATGTTGCCACAGGCCAATTTTAGCAAAGGCTTTATGTCACAGACAAAGTGTTCAATGTGATTTGGTCCACAGAAGGGTAGATGGGCAGTCATCACTGCATGCATCAAGGCTTGAGAAAAGCTGAAAGACCAAGCAGTTGCTACCATTAGAACACAGATCTCTTTTTTCATGATCAGAGTATAGCGCAAAGGATTGCATATTGCAACATAGCGGTCATAGGCCATGATTGCAAGAAGTATGCCTTCAGTACCACCCATGAAGTAGAAGAAGAAGAGTTGGACCATGCAGCCATTGAAAGAGATAGGTTGATACTTTATTAGAAATCCTTGTAGCATCTTTGGACCAGTTACTGTGGAGAGAATGATGTCAAGGCAGGAAAGATTTCCAAGGAAAAAATACATGGGACCATGAAGCTGAGGTTCAATTAAGACCACAATGACAATAGCTCCATTCCCCACTAATGTGACCATATACAGTAGCAGAAAAATTACAAAGATTATGTACTGAAGCTCCAAGTCAATGTTCAAACCCAGTAAGATGAATTGTCCAACCTTGGTTTGGTTCTCCATTACTAAAAAAAGAAGAAGAAGAAGAGAAGAAGAAGAAAAAGAAAGTCATAAATATGGAGAGAGATAAACCTTCAGTGTTAATATATTGTCCAAACAAAGGCTACCATACTTTGACCATGCAATACGTGTTGTTGACCAATTGGAAAAGTCAATCATGCTGAGAGTGATTAATGGAAAAAGGAGAAGGGGCTGTCCTAGTACCTGATGGATGTATAAAGCATAAGACTAGGCTGATCTGAGATACAATACGGAGGGGCATGGAGAGTGCTAATGGTTCGGCATGACTGAATGGCTAACAATGATGATGACCAGTAATATAAATAAAAAAGGCAGCTAAGAATTCAAGGCCACACACAAGAAGGACAGTATAAAAGTTATATCTATCTAAAATCTGAGTAAAAAGAGTTTAATGAAGTATATTAAAACAGGGAAAAAATGAGGTAAAATAGGAGTAAAGTAAAAGTACACTAATATAAGGGAGGGAAGCATTTCATAATGTCATCACTCCAAAATTAGGATATCTTAGTCCTTTTTAAAATCAAAACTAAAAGAGAGAGAGGGACAGAGAGAGGAACAGGAAGAGAAATCTCTAAATTGGTGTAGAGGACATCAGAAAAAAAGACTTGGGTTCATTTTGACCATAAGGACAGCTTCTCTCTATGAACGGAATCTTACTGAACATCTCATATAATATTGGCAAGGTAAAGCTTTGAAATGAGCCAAGAAAAATATTGTACAGTATGCAATGCAAATAAGAATAAGTAAATAGTTGGTAAATATAAAAGACTTCTAATTGAATATTACTATGTTATTCAGATCTATGCACTGAGCAGTATGAAAAAACTTTTACATGGATTTTGACTGTAGTTCTCTCTAAACCTAGGAACAGCAATGAATAGATAGGAAGGTAGCTATAATAAAGGTAATTTGAGTTTTTGTTTGTTTCCATATTGATGAACAAACATCTAGGGGTGTTAGTGTGGCCAATATTCCACTAGAAATCAGAAATATGAACCAATAAGAGAGTCAACAAATTCTGATCTTACCTCCAGTGGAATCCAGTGTGTTTAACACTTAAAATACAGAATGGAATACAGAAGAGTACATGCAAAAGCCAATAACTTTGAGTCCTGTGTATGCATACATCCTTTGAAATGTAGTTTTAATTTTGAAGTTTGATGATGACAGGTATGCATCTGTCCCCTTTGAAATACAAAATATTCCATGCTTGGTGTTATTGCTGTTGTTGATGAAATGGCTCTATTTGCTTGAAAATGAAGAAATGAAGGATCTGCTTGACTCTGTTGACAGATAAATGTTGACAGATTGTTAACAGATTTATCTGTTGACAGATAAATGTTGACAGATAAATGATAATTGAAAAACTCAATTATCACAATGGTAGAAATTATCACAATGGTAGAAATTTAAAAATGTGGTACACGTAACTAAATAAATCAAGTCATAATTTTAAGCAGAATTATTTAGAGATCCATAATAATATTAATAAAGTTATGTAGGAATTATTAAGAACACAAAAACTCAGTCAAAAAAGAAGAACCAACTTCTTCCCTGGTCCAACACTTTAAAGCCACAGGGCATGAAATTGACTTTAAAAAGACCAGAACTATCGCCAAAACTGAACACTTTAATGACAGAATAATCAGAGAAGCCATCGAGATAGAAAAACGCCCACACAGCATGAACAAACAAGACGATATCTCCCACCTGCCAGCCATTTGGAAACCCGCCCTTATTGACAAACGAGTCTCTAACACGATGAATAACACCAGACCCACACTCACAAGAGCCACACAAGATGTCACCACCACACATCCACGTAGAAAGCAGACTCAAACCCACACTGATAATGAGGCACGACCAAGGACCAGAAGCCAGACCGCAGCTGCATCATTAGCCACTTTTAACCCCTCCAATCCATACATGAACCAGACCAACACCCTCCATGAAAAGCTCTCACGACCACAAATATGAAGCCAAACAACGAGAACGCAGCTCACCAGCTCAAATCCCCCTGCAACTCAGACTAAGCCGAGCACAACCAAGCCCCCACCCAAACAGAACACACCCCCAGCCAATCAGAGCACAACTAACCCCCCATCCAATCAGAGCACAGCCAAGCCCCTAACCAATCAGAACACACCTCCACCCAGTCAGAACACAGCCAAGCTCCCACCCAATCAGCTTATATATATATATATATATATATATATATATATATATATATATATATATATATATATATATATATATATATATATATATATATATACATACATATATATATATACACACATACATACATACATACATACATATATACATATATACATATATACATATATACATACATACATACACACACACACACACACACACACATATATATATATATACATATATATAATGTTCACCCCCCTGAGTCCGCGAGGAGAAGGGCGGTTTATAAACTGAAATAATAAATAAATAATAAATAAATATATCAGTGATGGCTAAGCTTTTTTTCATCGCATGCCAAAAGCTGGAGGAGTGAGGGTACTCCTGCACGTGCATGCCCACATCCATAATTCTATGCACCCTGCTCCCCCCATGCATGCATGCATGACCCTACATGCTCCCCCTGCTTTTGGCATATGATAGCCCGGTGGGCCCAGTAGGTCCATTTTTTGCCCTCCCCAGGCTCCAGAGGATTTCTAGGAGCCTGGGGAGGGCAAAAACAGGCCCTGCTGAGGCCGGAATCAGCCCATTTGCTAACTTCCATTGGGCCCAAACGGGCCAAAAATCAGCTGGTCAGTGCACACATGTGTGCTGGAGCTGAGCTTGGGAAACACTCATGTGCCCACCAATATGGCTCTGTGTGCCACCTGTGGCACACATGCCATAGGTTCGCCATCACGAGTCTATATAGTCTAACATAGAGAGATATTGTAACCTGGATGAAGATGAGGATGATGATGATGATGATGATGATGATGATGATATTATTTACTTTATTCATTAAACATGAAACTCAGTCAACTGAACATTTAGAAATGCATCACAAATACCATTGACTGGTGCTAATGGTTGATACGGGTTGCTGCCAGCATCCTAGGTATCAACAAAGTACCCTCTTAAAATATACAATGTTCCAAGTAGCACAGATGATGATGATGATGATGATGATGATGATGATGATGATGATTATTATTATTACTACTATTACTACTACTACTATTACTACTACTACTACTGAGAAAGAGAGATCCTGAAATTGGTTTCTGACTTGACAGCTTTATAGAAAATCTCAGGAAAATTTTCCTTTCTTCAGATTCTTTTGAAATCTTACTTCATTCTAGCCAAATATGTTATAATATACGTATTAATGTGATATTAATAGATATTAACTGCTATTAATCTAGCAGTTTTTTGATGATAACATAGTATACATTCCATCCCCCACTCCTGCCACCCATAAGTGCCTTTCCCTGGAAGTATTAGTTTTTAAAATGTCTCAAAAAGGTTACTTGCACATTTTCACAAGATGGAGATAGAGAATTGATCAAAGATAATCTCATGAGTAAATGAACTGCTTTCAATTAATTTACATCTGTTAAATAATCAGAGTATTCAGCATACCTTAAGAATATCTTCTCCCTGTCAAGAACAAAAACTAGGAAAAAAATAAGCAACAGGAATGCAACTCTCTGTATTTAAATGGGATGCAAAAAATAAACCCCTAGAGCAGAATATATCCCCAGTGATTTTTGGATCTTCACCAGTTATTTAGGTTTCAGAACATTATTGGCTGCCATGGGAGGAAAGAAGGAACAATGCTTGAAGCAATGTATTCATGTGGGGAAAATCTAGTGAAAGTAAGAATGTAAACAACTTGTTTTACAAGTTAGTGCTATTTTAGCATTTTATATTTAATGCTCAAGATTATTTTTCCAAAGTCTTGAAATACTGTCAAAAATTATTTATTTTTTGCTATCTAGAATAATCATAGCCTCCCTCCCAAAATATATATGGACATTAATGGGAATTACTAGACAAAGGTGTAGAATCCTGAACAGCACTCAGACTTCACATGCTGTGATACATGTTAAATTGTTATTTTCTTTATATTCCTTTTATATGTAAGTCATATCCAACAACTTGTAATAATTATTGTAATGGCACAAAATGTGTGCATGTGTCCAACCCACTGCTCAATCAAGAGACCCTATACCATTTCAGATAAATGGCTGTCCAGTTTCTTCTTAAAAGCCCCAGTGATGGAGCACCACAACTTTTGAATGCAAACAAGTCCAGAGGGCTCAGTACTTTAACTGGTTCGACTTCGAGCTGAAGTACATCCTTGGGGGAAGAACTTTTTAGCCAGCACCCTATCCTGAATGCTGCAATATAATAGCAACTGGGAAGAAGTGGTAAATGCCATCATTCTCCCAACCCAGAAAGCAGCACAGATGATCCCAAGGCAGCAGGCTAGGAGGAGGCCACCAGACCCCAGTGGGGAGCTGTCCCAACAACTGAAAAGGGAGTTGCAATCCAATTCATGGTTCAAATACCATGGGGGAAAGCTGCCATCAAGAGAGAGATTGGCATGGAAGGGAGACAAATTGTATGCCCCTAGTATGCTACAAGTACAAGTCCTACAATGGAGTCATGACACCAAGCAAGCTGGCCACTTTGGGTTCTTAAAGAATCTATACTTGGTGAAGAGACATGTTGGTAGCCAGGAATGAAAAAGGATATAGAAAGCTATGTGAGGAGTTATGCTATGTGTGCAGTGATGAAGAAAAGACCATGGAAGAGTCCAGGGCTGCTGCAGTGAGTAGCAGAGCTGAGCCAGACCTGGGAGGAAATAGCAATGGATTTTATAGTTGAACTCCCAGAAAGTGGGGGCAACAGTGTGATCTGGATGGTTATAGACCTCTTTTTGAAACAAGTCCACTTCATAGCCTCCCATCTGCCCAGAAACTGGCCAAGCTGTTCCTGCAGCATATCTATCAACTGCATGGGGTCCCAAGGAGAATCATCTCGCAACATGGGGTCCAATTTACTGCCATGTTTTGGAGGGAGTTTATAAAATTGATAGGATCCTCCCAAGGCTTTAGTTCTTATCAGAGTATTTTATCAGAGTATGAATGGAGCCATAGAACAAACAAACACAGTGATAGAGTAATACTTGAGATGGTATGTCAACTACCAGCAATCTAACTGGGAAGATCTGCTTTTTGCTGAGGTTGCATACAATAATTCTGTAAATAGCAGAATGGGGCTTACCCATCCAAAGTAGCCATGGGGATGGAATTTGTCATGAAAATCCCCTCAGAAACCCTCCTCCTCAGTGAAGCTTAACAGAATGGGTGTGTCAGGTCCCAGATATTTCTACAGGGACACTGGCATTTTTGTGGGAGGAAGGTGGGGAGTAATGGAGTGGTCTGTATATGAAGTTTCTGTTTCTGTTTCCAGTTTCTGTTTCTGTTTCCCTGCAATGATGTTGTGTGGGAGGGGTTTGGTTAGCATTGCTTTAAATAGCTGGCTTTAAATGAGAAGCTCCAGTTCTTTCCTAGATCTCTTGTTATCACAAACCTTCCAATAAAATCTCCTTTTGGAACCTCTGCAGTTTCAAGAATCCTGCTTTCTTGGGAAGATTGGAGAGGCAAGAACTTACAGGATGGGTTCTTTGCAGAGTGCATGGGGAAATGTAAAACAAGTGCTAGTCAAAGCAACAGAGACTCAGAAGTACCTGAAGCTGAAGCTGCCCTGTCGAAAGCTGCCCTGAAATTTATAGGGCCTTTCCCCATAGTGAAAATCGTAAACCCAGTGACTGTGGAGTTAAAACTGCCATACCTATGGGGAAAAGTGCACCTGTGTTCCACTGCAGTTTGCTTTAGATGGTAGTAGAGTCAGAACTGAGGACAATAACCAGGTTAGCTCCAGATCCAATCATAGTGGAAGGGGAGACATATTACAAGGTTAAAAGTATCCGGTATTCCAAGTTATACGAAGGCAAACTTCAAAACCTAGTTCAGTGGAAGGGAATATCAGAAGCTAGATGGGTGAAATATCCAATATCAGAAGCTAGATGGGTGAAAGCATAGAATATAAGGGCAGATCAATTAATCAGGACGTTTCATGAGAAATACCCCCCAGAAACCCAAAGGACCTCCCTAGGGTGATAGGGAACCCTAACTTTTAGTAATTTGTGTGTGTGCTTGATGTTTTCCAGGTGCTCCTCACTTTCTAGGG
Source organism: Coluber constrictor foxii (assembly GCA_038048745.1). Lineage (NCBI taxonomy): Eukaryota > Metazoa > Chordata > Lepidosauria > Squamata > Colubridae > Coluber > Coluber constrictor. The sequence continues at coordinate 64,950,093 of CM075961.1, read as the reverse complement.
GGAATCCAACTGTCAATTTTGAAATGAATCGGAATTGCCATAGCGATATTTCCATTTCTCAGCTTGCTACACAATATGGAGTAGGAGGGTAGGAGCAGAGGCTTTGAAATGTCAGACCAGACAATAACAACAGATCATCCCATAGGAACCAAAGTCATCCCAACAGGTGCTGGCCAGGGACTAGAAGGAGTTGCCAAGGAGACACCAGAACAACTACTTGGACAATGTGTCCTGTGATAATGAGGGAGGAATTATCTATTCTTTAATTATACTGAAACCATAGGAAATTCTTAGAGCTGGTTTTATTTTCATTTGTGCCAAAATGAGGTCCTCAACAAAATAATTCTTTGGCAGTTGCAGCACATTGCTGGCTCATATTTAAATAATTGTCCAGTAGGACTCCAAGATTTTATTTATTTGTATCCTGCCTTTATTATTTTTTACTAATAACTCAAGGCAGTGAATATTCCAACACACTTTCCTCTTTCTATTTTCTCCACAACAACAACCTTGTGAGGTGAATTAGGCTGAGAGTAATTGACTGTCCCAAGGTTACCCAATTAGTTTTTATGGCTAAAGCAGGATTAGAACTCAGTGTCTCATGTTTTCTAGTCTGGGGTCTTAACCACCATACCTAACTGATTCTGAAAAAATGGTATATTTCAAGAGATACTGCTTTTACACATGTCTTTTGTATATATTTCCCCAAAGGTAATGTTGAGATCAGCAAGAAACAATTGTGATTCCACTGCTTATATTTTTATTATATTACTGGAGATTATGCTTTATTTGGCAAAGCAATTTTATCTACTATTAATCCTTCAAATAGTAGTCAAACTACTATCCTTGTTATTTAATGTGACAAATAATAATTCAAGTGTTGTTGTGGCATCTGTGTATGATAGTGGTGAACATATCAGACTAGGACTAGAGAAACTCATTTCTAATCCACTTTCAGTCAGGATGGCTCATTCAGAGGCCTTTACTGAGTACCTCAAACCACTACCTCAAAAATTATTATCATAGGAATAATGAGATAGGAGTCATTAAAAGTTAAAAGATAGAATTTAAATATATCTGGTGTTTAAAATAAAATGAATACGTCAGTGAATGACTAAAGATCATTCATCTAAATGTCAATTGTAATTGTTACATGAATTGTTGTGGAATATATTTTCAACATTTTTGTTCACCAATAAATGAAAATCTTGCTACCAACATCTTTTTCATTGCCATTTTAACTTTCTCATTCCTCAGTGTATAGATAAGGGGGTTCAAAACTGGAGTAACTGCACTATAAATGAGAGTTATTATTACATCTCGTTCAGAGGAAGTACCCACAGTGGGAAGCATGTAATTAAACAATACAGGAACATAGAGCAAAGATACCACAGTTAAATGGGATCCACAGGTAGAGAAGGCTTTTTGCCAACCACGCTGGGACTGCACTTTAAAGAGAAGGAAAGCAATGATGTACAGGTAGGAGAAAAGTATGAAGATAAAAGGGCCCATAGCAACAAAACTGGTCACAATATTGAGAAGCATGAGATTTAGGTGTGTATTGCCACAGGCCAGTTTCAACAAAGGCTTGATGTCACAGACAAAGTGTTCAATTAGATTTCGTCCACAGAAGCGAAGGCGAGCAGTTACTACTGCATGCATCAAGGCATGGAAAAACCCAATAAACCAGGCAGCTACTGCCATTAAGACACAGACCATTTTTCTCATGATGACAGTATAGCGCAAGGGGTTGCATATTGCAACATACCGATCATAGGCCATGAGTCCAAGGAGGATTCCTTCACTGCTGCCCAAGAAATAGAAAAAAAAGAGCTGGACCATGCAGCCATTGAAGGAGATGGTTTGTAGCTCTACTAGAAATCCTTGAAGCATTTTTGGAACAGTTACTGTGGAATAGAAAATGTCGATGTAGGAAAGATTTCCAAGGAAAAAGTACATGGGTGTATGAAGATGGGGTTCAGTTAAGACTACAAGGACAATAGCTCCATTCCCCACTAATGTGGCCATATACAACAGTAGAAAAATTGAAAAGATTATATATTGAAGCTCCAAATCATTTTTCAGGCCCAAAAAGATGAATTCACTCACCTCTGTTTGGTTCTCCATTACTAAAAAAAGAAGCAGAGAGTGATAAAATAGGAGAGAGATAACCATCCACAGTTAGAAAAGGCTGTGTGATATTGAAGTAAAAAAAAGTAAAAAAGTGAAATTGTGATATGGAAAATGTAAATGAGTTTGGCTAATAAGGTACACATTAGTAACGAAGAACAGACACTAATTTTCTATCTAAAAATTCAGAATACAGTAGAAAGAAAGAAAAACAATTTAACTATTTGAATATACCAAGGCTACAACTTTATTCATTGAAAAACAATAAGAAATGTAAAATGGCAAAAGTCCTCTTTCAGATATTTATAACCATCCAATCTGGTCCAGCAGGATGATTATGTTTCAGGTCCCATCTCCCAAGGAATGCCAACTGGCATGAACCAAGAGACATACCTTTTCTGTTTTGGTACCTGCTCTCTGGAACATCTTCCCTCCTAAGATTGGGATGGTCCCGAATCTGTTGGCCTTTTGGAAGGCCTTGAAAATTTGGCTGTGTCTAGAGCTGGAATATTGACCTTGTGAAGGGCTCCATTTCCTGGCAATGTTGGTCACAACAGATTATAATATATCTTGGCTTTTATTTGTATTTAAAATCTTCTTTAACATGTGTTAGCAAGAATGAATCTGACATCCAGCGATTGTATAATGTTGATGGTCATTTCTGATGAAGAAGTTTGTTGTCTTGATTTTAATGCCATAAGACTTAAAAGGTCTAAATGTTTATCAGATTCATAAACTATCATTTCAGTCTCTTCAAATTTCCACTGTTCTAGATATCAAATGTAGGAAAATAACATCTATTTAGTTTTCCTCTTCCTTTATCAACCTATTCATTTTCTTGTGTATATATATTTTACCTGCTGAGCTAAAATATTTTAGAGTTCATTTTTGTCCTCTTCTTGGCCTTTAGAAATAATAACAGTTATAGCTTCAGATTATTATTCTGCACATCAACAGTAGTTGAAAGATTAAATGTAAATGTGCCAATGTGCTTCTTACTGGTCTAGTGTTAACTTAGTACTATGGTAATGTCAGATGTATAATAGTACTATGGTACTATTTCACATCTGACATTATCTCCTGGCACTTGCAGCCTAAGAAGAAAATATAACTACCAAGAATGAAACAATATGAATTCAAAGTTTTAAAATAATGAAAGTAGACTAGATGGATGTTAAGCAATTTTTGATATAATTTATTTTGGGCTCAATTGTTGCAGACCACACAGTATGATTCTTTATTTGTTTGGGTATTAGGTGTGTCAAAAACTCAATATATCTTTTCAAAGTACCAAAAAATCTAAATGAAATAGATAGAAGTAATTAGTTGGAGAGGAACTTTCTAGTTTTACTTTTTGATTTATAATTTGATGATAACAGGGAAAAAATTTCTGTTTTTAACAAATCAATACTTGAAAATCACCCTATTCTTTTGCTCTTCATCAGATTTATCATTTGTTTAAACATATTTTATTTAAAGATATTGTGAGGTACTAAAGAACTGTCCATGCATTTCAAAGACAGAATCAATATTCTGTATAAATGCTCTATATAACACAACCCCATGTAATATCTATTTGTTAATTTTCAGATTATTCATACCTTGATAATCCCCTTTCCTTACTTAAGATCAATAATTGAAGATAAGGATCATTTAAAATCAAGAGGTAAACCATACGTTTTCAGAGAATACAAAAATATGCTCTCTTACTAGAATATATATGTGTAAATTTGCATTATATTCTTGGCTTACAAAGCATTATTGGCTGCCTTTTGGGGAAAATAGAACAATCCATGAAGCAGTGTGTGCCTGCGGGAATACATTTTCTGAGTCTGAGAATATAAACTATTTGATTGACCAATTAAGACAATTCACTTGTATGTTTAATAGCAAACATATTTTCCCCTAAAGAATTGACATAGAATTACAAATGAGTTTGGTGTTAATAGTCAAAACTGGTGATTATGTTGCAGTTTATACTTTGTGAGGGTTGAATTAAAATCATGAGTGATATTAAGGACTAGAGATAACTATAATAATGTGTGAACCATACTCACTGAGAATGTATCTAATGTTTGCTACAGGATATTCTGTGTTATTCTTCAGCCCAATCTTCGATTCTGCAAAATCGAAGATTGATGGATATTTCAAAGGAAAAAAGAAGAGGGGCTGGGAGGGGGGGACACAAGTCTAGTTTTTGGCCAGTTTGCCCCTTTCAACCTCTAAATCAAATGAATCTTGCAGCCCTTTGTTTTTTCTCAACATTTTGCATGAGAAGCCATATATAATGAGTCCCACTACAGATCATGAAGAGCAGGATTGTCCACTTTCTCCACTATTATTTGTGCTAACACTAGAACCATTGCTTAGGGAGGTTAGGAGGAATATGGAAATAAAAGGAATGAGGGTTAGGCATGAGGAGGTGAAAGTTCAGACATATGCGGATGATCTAATTTTCATACTTGAGGACCCATCAAAATCAGGATCAAAGCTATTACAGGTACTTAGGGATTATGGGAGAGTAGCAGGATTATTAATTAATGAAGAAAAAATGAAAATATTAGTTAAAAACATGATGCAGAGGCAGAGATGCCAGTTGGAGAGACTCCTGGGGATGCAGATAACTAATAAAATAAATTACTTGGGAATTTGGCTGACATCAAGGTGTTCTTTGGTAAAGGAGGATAATTATGTTTCCCTTTATAATCAGACAGTCAGACATTTGGAGAGGTGGAAAAATTTTCAACTATCACTTATGGGAATGATAGCTGCCATCAAAATGTACGTCCTCCCCAAATGGTTGTTTTTGTTCCAAACTGCCCCAGTAAGTCTGGATAGGGAATTCTTCAACACATTGAACAGAGTTATTTCTAAATTTATTTGGCAAAGTAAAAAATCAAGAATTAATCTTAGGATGGTGCAGGAACCTAGACATAGAGGGGGATTTGGACTCCCAAATTGGGAGCTTTACCATCAGGCAGCCATTCTGATATGGGTGAAGGATTGGATCGCCCTGAAAAGGAGGCAGCTATTGGTGGCAGAAAGTCACTGCCTTCAATACGGTTGGCATCACTTTTTATGGCCAGGACAATCAACCCGACTGAGGTATTTTAGGAGTCATTATTTATGTAAGACCCTATGGGATACCTGGGAAAGACTTAGGAGAAAGTTGTATCTGAAGATACCATGTTGGATTTCAACCCAGGAGACCCTGGTATACCCGACGTTATATAAAGGAGAGAAGGTCTTGACCTATGAAGGCATTTTGGATACTCAGGGAAGACTGAAGACACAGGAACAACTGAGGTCAGAGGGGTATAATATAGACTGGTGGGCCTACACCCAAATACACTCAAGGTGGAAGAAAGATCAGGAGAGTGAAGGGATATATCATGGGAAACAAGAATTGGATAAAATATTATTATGTAATGACAGGAAAGTTTTATCAAGATGCTATTCTTACCTATTATTATTGAAAGTGGGGGAAGAAGTCATCAAAGACTCCATGATTGCCTGGGGGCAAAATATGGGTTATTCATTGGATTTTCAAAAATGGGAGAAAATTTGGCTTAAAAAATTAAAATTAACTATGGCATCCTCTTATAAAGAGTATATTTATAAGATGGTTTATAGATGGCACCTACCTCCAGCAAGATTAGCTAAAATGTTCCCCAGGACATCTCCACAGTGCTGGAAATGTGGGCATAGCAATGGAACCTACTTCACCAATGGTGGACATGTCCGCTGGCAGATAAATATTGGATGAAAATACAACAATAGTTGCTTGAAATTACACACTGTAGAGTGGAACTGAAACCTGAAACCTTTCTGTTGGAGGTTAGAACCACAAATATTGGATTGACTAAATGATATCTGATGCTGCACATAATCACTGCAGAGAGACTGGCACTCACACAAGAATGGAAGAATGAGGACTTACCAAAGGACTCAAAAATAATTTATAAAATCATGGAATGTGCAGAGTCTGACAGACTTACAAAACTGATCAAGGGAAAAGAGACTCAGATTTTTTTAGTAGTTGGAACATGTGGTATGATTGGATCCAAAACTGATGGGAGAGAGATAAAGGATAATGATGCATTATAACTATAGATGATGGTATAATTATGGTAATCAATAAGTATTGGAAATGTAAATTTATATATAAAAATATGTAAATTGCTCCTAGAAGCATGAAGCCGAAAACACCAGCCTGAAGATGACGAATGAGACTTTGTCGAAATGTCACCAAGACACTTCCAATTTTACATGGGAGAAAACCCGAATAACCAAAGACCTACATACAAATACCTGCAAAAACCCCAGAAAATGAATATGTAAATAGTTTCTATTTTTACTTTCTGATTATTGGTGTATATACAGGTGAAACTCAAAAAATTAAAATATCATGCAAAACTTCATTTATTTCAGTAATGTAACTTAAAAGGTGAAACTAATATATGAGATAGATTCATTACATGCAAAGCAAGATAGTTCAAGCCTTGATTTGTCATAATTTTGATGATTATGGCTTACAGCTCATGAAAACCCCAAATTCACAATCTCAGAAAATTAGAATATTGTGAAAAGGTTCAATATTCTAGGCTCAAAGTGTCCCACTCTAATCAGCTAATTAAACCATAACACCTGCAAAGGTTCCTGAGCCTTTAAATGGTCTCTCAGTCTGGTTCAGTAGGAATCACAATCATGGGAAAGACTGCTGACCTGACAGTTGTGCAGAAAACCATCATTGACACCCTCCATAAGGAGGGAAAGCCTTAAAAGGTAATTGCAAAAGAAGTTGGATGTTCCCAAAGCTGTATCAAAGCACATTTATAGAAAGTTATGTGGAAGGGAAAAGTGTGGAAGAAAAAGGTGCACAAGCAGCAGGGATGACCGCAGCCTGGAGAGGATTGTCAGGAAAAGGCCATTCAAAAGTGTTGGGGACTTTTACAAGGAGTGGACTGAGGCTGGAGTCAGTGCATCAAGAGCCACCACACACAGACGGATCCTGGACAAGGGCTTCAAATGTTGTATTCCTCTTGTCAAGTCGCTCCTGAACAACAGACGTCAGAAGCGGTTACCTGGGCTAAAGACAAAAAGCACTGGTCTGTTGCTCAGTGGTCCAAAGTCCTCTTTTCTGATGAGAGCAACTTTTGCATCTCATTTGGAAACCAAGGACCCAGAGTCTGGAGAGGCATACACTGCAAGATACTTTAAGTCCAGTGTGAAGTTTCCACAGTCTGTATTGATTTGGAGAGCCATGTCATCCGCTGGTGTTGGTCCACTGTGCTTCATTAAGTCCAGGGTCAATGCAGCCGTCTACCAGGAGATTTTGGAGCACTTCATGATTCCTTCCGCAGACGAGCTTTATGGGGATGCTACTTCATTTTCCAGCAGGACTTGGCACTTGCCCACACTGCCAAAAATACCAAAACCTGGTTCAATGACCATGGGATTACTGTGCTTGATTGACCAGCAAATGCGCCTGACCTGAACCCCATAGAGAATCTATGGGGCATTGCCAAGAGAAAGATAAGAGACATGAGACCGAACAATGCAGAAGAGCTGAAGGCCGCTATTGAAGCATCCTGGTCTTCCAGAACACCTCAGTAGTGCCACAGGCTGATAGCATCCATGCCATGCCGCATTGAGGCAGTAATTGTTGCAAAAGGGGCCTAAACCAAGTACTGAGTACATATGCATGCTTATACTTTTCAGAGGTCCAATATTGTTCTATGTACAATCCTTGTTTTATTGATTTCATGTAATATTCTAATTTTCTGAGATTGTGAATTTGGGGTTTTCATGAGCTGTAATCCATAATCATCAAAATTATGACAAATCAAAGCTTGAACTATCTTGCTTTGCATGTAATGAGTCTATCTCATATATTAATTTCACCTCTTAAGTTACATTACTGAAATAAATGAACTTTTGCATTATATTCTAATTTTTCGAGTTTCACCTGTATTAGTGCTTCTCTATTAGATAGTGTTTCATTTTCCCATCCTCTGATCTTATTTCCAAGCTGATTTCCAAGCATGCAGGAGAGAAGCATATTTAGACATCTGAAAATTTAATTGAAAGGCAGAAAAATAAAGTTGACTAAATTTTTCATCTTTTTCTTTCACCAAAATTTGAAAATTTTCCAGCCAAGAATTTTTCTCATTGTCATTTTAATTTCCTGATTTCCCAGTGTATAAATGCGTGGGCTCAAAACTGATGTAATAGCTCTATATTTGAGAGTTAATATTATCTCCCTTTATGATGGTGTACTCCCAGTGGCAAGCATTTCATTAAACATCACAAAAAGTTTAAGCAAAGATTGAAAATTAAGTCTCCAACTTGGATTTGGAATAGGTGAAAAAGGAAATCTTATAAAAATACTCTTTAGACTTTATATTTTAAAATGAGAGAACATAAAGGAATGATAATCTCATTTCAAATGGCAATGTCAGATTTTATAATAATTTTATAACAATTTTCAAATCAGTTTCTATCACAATTTTTGTGTAAAAAAAAAAAAGCTACTAATTCAGTGTTTCATAAGACTAGCCTCCGATCCATATGTTTAAGATGCAGAAGCTAACATTTTTCTGAAGCTAGAACTAATGTAAAAGTGACATGGCAAGGGTGTCCTTAGGAAATCATTTTATAACAATTGATAATTTTCTTTAAAGCAAAATTGTATATTTTATTCAAATAGATAGGGAATGTCAGTCGGAAGAAAACTTCTACTTTTGAAAGAAACGTATAATGGATGCAATATCTTTCCAGCATTTCAATTCACAAGAAAGTTACTCTTTTTTTATCCATAATCTTTCTTATTGCTCTTCTAACTTCCTGATTTCTCAGTGTATAAATAAGTGGGTTTAACACCGGGATAATTGCACTATATATGAGGGTTACCATCATGTCCTTTTCTGATGAGGTACCCACATTGGGAAGCATGTAATTAGACAACACAGGAATGTAAAGTAAAGACACCACAATTAAATGTGACCCACAAGTGGAGAAGGCTTTTTGCCAACCACTCTGGGAATGTATTTTTAAAAGCAGAAAGGTAATTATGTAGAGGTAGGAGAGAACTATGAAGGCAAATGGGCTCAAAACAATACAACTGGTTACAGTATTGAGGAGCATGAGGTTGAGGTATGTGCTACCACAAGCCAGTTTCAATAAAACCTTGATGTCACAGAAAAAGTGCTCAATGTGATTTGATCCACAGAAGGGAAGGTGAGCAGTCACCACTGCATGCATCAAGGCATGGAAAAATCCAGTGCACCAGGCAGCTGCTGTCATTAACACACAAACTTCTTTTCTCATGATGAGAGTGTAACGCAAAGGATTGCATATTGCAACATAACGGTCATAAGCCATGATTGCAAGGAGAATGCCTTCACTACTTCCAAAGAAGTGGAAAAAATGCAACTGGACCATGCAGCCCTTAAAAGAAATTGTGTGCAGCTCTGTTACAAATCCTGCTAGCATCTTTGGCACAGTAACGGTAGAGAAGAAGATGTCTAGGCAGGAAAGATTTCCAAGGAAAAAGTACATGGGAGTGTGGAGGTGTGGTTCTGTTAAGATTAAAATAATAATCATACCATTCCCCACCAATACGGCCAGGTACAACAGCAGGAAGATTGTAAACAGAAGATTTTGAAGTTTAAAGAGATTACCAAAACCTGTTAGGTAGAATTCGCTCACCTCTGTTTGGTTCTCCATCACTAAAAAGGAAGGAGAAAATGGCAAAGTAAATGAGATATTAACAAGATACACATAAAAGAATAAAAAGACAAAGAAAATAACAATAAGGTGACTGGCTGGTGAAAGTTTGGGATAATTAATAAAAATGTGCAAAACAGGATAAAACTGTACTCTCACTATTGTTTCATTTATATTGAACAATATTTGAAGTTTTAGATAAAGCAGAATTTTAATCTCCATCCCCTGCTCATCTCTATGTTTCTATTCATTACTTTGTAATCCTTAAAAGCAGGAGCAGAGGCATACCCAAATTTATAATAAATTATCAAGTAGCACAGATAGAGTATATTCCTAAACAATGGATTCAAACTGAAGCTACCTTAGAGCTAAATATAGAATTTTACAATAAATATAGCTATTTCTGTATTCAATATATATATATATATATATATATATATATATATATATATATATATATATATATATATGTATGTATGTATGTATGTATGTATGTATGTATGTATGTATGTATGTATGTATGTATGTATTCAAATAGCAGCAAGTAAGCTGTTACCATAGTTCTTCTCTTTCGACTCAAATCCCCTTACTATCCTAGAAGAACAACTTTCAACTATTACTAAAATGGCTAAATTTTTAAAATAGTCATGGCTTGCAGAAGCCTAACCCCTCTTTTCCATTGGCAATTGCTTCAGGCTTTTCTGTAAAGCATTTATGTTATTGCTGTTTTATTACATTGTTTTATATTGTATTTGTTTTTAATCTCATCCTCTTTTAAATATTGGTTATAGAAAATCAATTAATGAATCTTTGCTTTCTGAAAGTTTTCATCTAGCAGAAACCTAAGGATTATTTTTCAATTAGAATCTTCAAAAATCTTATTTTGATCAAGCAGCGAGTACGTAATATAAATACTACTCTTACAATTAATGTGTCTTAAGGGTTGTTGTATCATCATGGTAAGTATTCTGTTTTTTAATGCTTCTAACTCAGATTTAATAAATGATAACCTGCCTCCTAAGACATATTTGTAGATTGCAGTATTTGCACATTGCCATAAAAAGAAACAACAACAAATGAAATGTGTCAATCAGAAATCCTCTAAATAAAATGTCAATTCTAAGGTCTACATCTGTTAAATATTTAAGAAGTTCAAACCTGGATGAGACTTCTTTTCCCCTAAAGAAAAGAATATTCACCCTAGAAAAAATTGTGTGGTTTTCTTTTCTTTTCTTTTTTTTAAAAATTCTTTTCAGTTATATCCAATTCTCAGATATTGCCTGGATATGTCCCTGAAGTTTTCTTGGAAAGGTTTTTCAGAAGTGGTTGGCCATTGCCTCCTTTCCAGGGCTGAAAAAAGTCACTGGTCCAAGGTTACCCAGGTGGTTTTGTGCTTAAGGTAGGTCTAGAACTAGTCCCTGCTATCTTGGTTTCTAGCCTATTGCCTTAACCACAACATCAACTGGCTCTCACTGTGTGGAAATGGTAACTGAAAATAAAACGGCCCAAGAGCCAAAAACACCAACAGGATGTATTTAGAAGGAATACAAGTAATCAACTTCTTTTGCAGAATGCATCTCAAATGATTTGTGCAATATGTGTCTGTCTTATAAAGCATCATTTCTTCCCATTAGGGAAAAAAAAATAAACAATTCATTAACCAGTAGTTTTTGATTGCCCATAAAGGTATTGAATGAGAGTATGCACAGAAATTATGTAGCTAATTAACATTAACGTATGAAATTGTTTCCCAAGGCATTAGAATAGACACATTTTATTTTTGTATGCTTAACAATATATGTAGGAGAGTATGTTTTAATGTATAATTAGATGAGGATTGAAATTAATATTTTAAGTAGTATTAAAGATGAGGGATGAATGAAAATTCATAATATATGAAGATCATGTTTTTTTTAAATAATCAGACATATCTTTAATACAACAGGCAGTTTTCCAGGCAAAGGAGAACTAGATATGGATATCAAGTATAGTTCAAAGTGAGTAAATTAATTTATCCTGCAATCCAGCAACATTCTACAAATTAGCTTTTATGTAACTAAGAGTCTTAAGATCTAGTAAGGTGGCAACATTACTTAAGTTATGGCTCCAGACACTCTATGGCTCCAGTGTCTTTGTTGAATGGCAACCTTCTTGTCTGAAGTCCTTGATTCTGCCTCAGGGTTGGCAGTGGAATTCCCAAGCTTATGTTTCCTGATGGATTTCAACCTTTCTTTTCTGGGAGACAGTGGTCACACACCTGATCTGGATTTTTTGTCAAAGCAATAGCCAAGTGGTCTGGATTTGACTCCCTTGCATTGGTGAGTTCATGCCCCAGGAACCATGTGACCTACCTCATGCCACATACATATGGCATCAATTTGAATGACCCTGCCCTGATGACTGAATGAGCTGGAAAGATTCCAAAGAGATCTAGAGGTTGTTCCTAATGATCTGTATGATCCAGAAATTTTTGTTTTAAGGGTGACAGTGACCTTGAATCAGATTGTTCCAGTATGACTTTTCCTTTGCTATGGATTCCATTGCTTTCCATTATTTACAGAATTGCCAAAGGAAATGAAATGGGAGAAGAGATATTCAGAGCATCGCTGAGGTCAATAAAGGATGAACATAACCAAGCATGGGTGAGAGCAGCTACTAATGCCCATCCTGGGATAGTAAGGATGGCAGAGTAACTTTATACTCTCTCCTTATTGTGTCTACAGATTGCTGTCTGCTGCCTTTGCTTTTTGTGACTCAAGCCCATTTGAACAAGGGAAATTCATAGATTCACCTGCAAGGCCAGGAAGAGGAATTTTCATGGCATCTGTTGGACAAAACTGCTCAAATTCATTCTCAGTTAGATACCAGTTTAGTGAAGTTCCAGTGAAGATATGTGAGCATAGTCTTACCCTGTTACATGGGAATGATTAGACTCTGTTGGGACTCAAGAAGTGAACGAGGTCCTCCTGACTGCAAACCGTATCACCTGCCCCTTAGAATCACGTCTGTCCTTGCTAGCTTGCAGCCTTGAAGGGGACCAGGAGAGCTTTGCATAACTTCTGTTGTGCTTTAGTGTGCCCATTCCTTGATCACAAGGATTTTCTCAGTTATTCATGCCTCGATCATCTCCTGAATGGACTATTGTAATGCCCATATAATCTATATGGGCTACCTTTGAAGTACATATGGAAGCTTCAATTGGTACAGAATGCAGCAGCATGAGCATGTGTGCCTCTAAAGGTAAACACATTACCTCTCCACCCTATAAGAAATATTGATTACCAATATGCTTCTGGACCCAGTTCAAGATGCTGGTTTTACTAAATAGGGTACTGACTTTTATTGGATTTCAGGATAAAAACCATACAAATCAAATCTTGCATTCAGAAGTTATCTATATGTAACTAAAACAGATAAACTGAAAATACATTTTCAGACCTGAAGAAAAGTAATGTGTTTATACATACAAGCACTTAATATAAAGGTAGAAAAATACTTTTTCCATTTGTGTTTGGAATATCCTGAATTCCAGACCCCCCTTTCAACTGAGGCAGATGTTAAGATAATTATATTTCTGGGGAACCAGTTATCTAACAGATATTGAAACATACCTTTACTCAATCAAAATTATAGATTACATTCTAATAGTTCATTAGCAAGGTTTTCAAAAGAGCTGAAAGAATTTTTCAAGGGAGTGTAATTTAAATTTAATTTTGTTTAATTTTGGGGGGAGGCCCCAAAAGTCATACTGAGATCAGTAAGGGTAATTTAAGGTTGTGCCACTTGATTCTTATTATAAAACAAAATAATATTGTACATTAATATGATGCTTGCAGATCAGTCTCCCCCATCATACTTAATTCAAACAGGTTTCAAGTGATTTTCATCCAATAAATAAATGAGAATTGAAAGATTATGAGAAAGGCAGAATTGTTGAAGGATCAATTTATAGAAATAAGACTGGGATCACAAACAGCTTTATCCATACTAAAAACTCACTGCTCAGATTCACCCATTCTTTCTTCTAAAGAGCATATTACCTCAATGTCACCTCAATTATTTTTGCGATATAAAGTATTAAAAAGATGATGGGATGACTATTTATTAAATGTATTGGTTGACATTACATATTAAAACAACACTGGGTAGATTTATATAATATTATCAATCAATCAATTGAACAGATTGAAATAATGCCAGTTTTGGCAAATTTGAAATTTTATATGTGAAACTGAACAAACATGGATAGAATATCATTCCAGCTTTTGTTTTCATAAGGAACTGAAAATCTTTTTTTTAACAATTTTTTTCATTGCTATTTTAACCTCCTGATTTCTTAATGTATAAATAAGTGGGTTTAAAACTGGAGTAACTGCACTGTATATGAGGGTTAATATCATCTCCCGTTGTGATGGGGCACCCACAGTGGGAAGCATGTAGTTAAATAGCACAGGAACATAAAGTAAAGCCACCACAATCAGGTGGGATCCACAGGTGGAGAAAGCTTTTTGCCGAGCACTTTGGGACTGTATTTTGAAGAGAAGGAAAGTGATAATGTAGAGATAGGAAATTATTGTGATGATAAAAGGGGTCATAGCAACAAAACTGGTCACCGTACTGAGGAGCATGAGGTTAAGGTATGTGCTATCACAGGCAAGTTTCAACAAAGGCTTGATGTCACAGAAAAAGTGTTCAATGTGATTTGGTCCACAGAAGGGAAGACGAGCAGTTACCAATGCGTGCATTAAGGCATGGACAAATCCAGTGCACCAGGTTGCTGCTGCCATCAGGATACAAACTTCTTTTCTCATGATGAGAGTATAATGCAAAGGTTTACATATTGCAACGTAGCGATCATAAGCCATAACTCCAAGGAGAATGACTTCACTGCTGCCCAAGAAGTGGAAAAAATGCAGCTGGGCTAGGCAGCCCTTGAAAGAAATAATGTGCAGATCTGAGAGAAATCCAGCCAGCATTTTGGGAACAGTAACTGTGGAATAGAAGATGTCAAGGCAGGAAAGATTTCCAAGGAAAAAGTACATTGGAGTTTGAAGGTGTGGTTCAGTTAAAATAACAATAATTATAGCACCATTCCCTACTAACGTGGCCAAGTATAACAACAGGAAGACTGTAAAAAGTACATTGTAAAGCTTGAAGAGATTTGTCAGTCCCATTAAGATGAATTCACTCACCTCTGTTTGGTTCTCCATCACTAAAAAGGAAAAAAAAAGATTATGCCAGATAAATCAGCTATTAATACATTATATTTAGCTATGTACACTACATACTTATCTACCCAAACTAAATCCAACTTCTGAGTATGACAGCAAGATAATTTTGGGACATAGAGATCTGGATAAATAATGACAGTTTTATTTATTGAGCTACAGTGACATAACTACAGTAGAAAAACCATCTAAGCAGAATATCTATGGAAATTCTCAGTCATCCAGATCATGGTTGTCTCAAATGTTCTTTCTCAAGAAGCAACTGGAATTTTGGGTTTTTCTTTGAAGATGAGACAGAGCTGAAGAAGCTTCTTAGATAAGAAATGAAATGTCTTCAAATAAAAACTAGAAAGTCCAGTTGTCTCTTGAAAAAGTTCATAAAATGTAAACCTGATGCGGACTACCATACAGACATAATGTAACAATGTCTAAAAAAAAGAACAATGGCCTCCTGAATTTTATCCTTTGAATTTCAATCCCCTAAACGATTATTGAATTAAGATCCTAGGCGTTTTGTTTGGTTTTGAAGGTAACAGTGGCCTTGAATCAGATTGTTCCCGTATGACTTTTCCTTTGCTATGGATTCCATTGCTTTTCATGATTTATAGAATTGCCGAAGGAGATGAAATGGGAGAAGAGATATTCAAAGCATCGCTAGGTCAATAAAGGATGAACATAACCAAGCATGGGTGAGAGCAGCTACTAATGCCCATCCTGGGATAGTAAGGATGGCACAGTAACTTTATACTCTCTCCTTATTGTGTCTACAGATTGCTGTCTGCTGCCCTTGCTTTTTGTGACTCAAGCCTATTTGAACAAGAGAAACTCATAGATTCACCTGCAAGGCCAGGAAGAGGAATTTTCATGGCATCTGTTGGACAAAACTGCTCAAATTTATTCTCAGTTAGATACTAGTTTAGTGAAGTTCCAGTGAAGATATGTGAGCATAGTCTTACCCTGTTACATGGGAATGATTAGAAT
The DNA here is from genome assembly GCA_038048745.1 of Coluber constrictor foxii. Lineage (NCBI taxonomy): Eukaryota > Metazoa > Chordata > Lepidosauria > Squamata > Colubridae > Coluber > Coluber constrictor. Next base: position 64,934,026 of record CM075961.1, on the reverse strand, counting down.
CTGTTGGTACTCAAGAAGTGGACGAGTGCAAACCGTATCACCTGCCCCTTAGAATCATGTCTGTCCTTGCTAGCTTGCAGCCTTGAAGGGGACCTGTGATTGAGTTCTGGCAATAAATAATTCATCTTTGAAAGAGACATTGTTTCTTCACCTCTTAAGGAGAGGTAGGTTCATTTTCCTTCTTGAGAAGGCATTACAGAATCCCACCACAATGGACACTTTTCATTCAGTGTCCAATCTCTTTTTTATAAGGAAGGTTGCAGAGAAGGTGGTCATGCAGAAGCTTCAGTGAACCCTAGATGAAGCCTTGGATGCCTTTCAGTCAAATTATATGCCTGTTTGGAGTTGAGTTTACCTTTTCCAAATTACAAAGATCTAGGTCACCAAATTCTAGCATTATCTGTCATTTTCAGGTGTTCAGTTTAGATTGCCTGTTCAAAGTCCCATCCACACTTTCTGCCCCTGGAGAAGAACAGACATACTCATTCTTGCTTTTAAACCTGTCCTGTGGGATTATGGCCTAGAATTTTGGTGGTGAATAATCATATCTGCCAGCTGTTATCTCTTATTTCCAAGTTTTTTTTAAACAGTCCCCACTTTACTATTCAATATCTGTCACATTTCCTTCTCTAATAGAAGAAGAAGAAGAAGAAGAAGAAGAAGAAGAAGAAGAAGAAGAAGAAGAAGAAGAAGAAGAAGAAGAAGAAGAAGAAGAAGAAGAAGAAGAAATCTCATTAGAATTTAAACTAACACTTGCTTACAAGCGAAATTATCAGTATGTATGTATGAATATCACAAGAGCAGCAGCTTTCTGTGGTTTAAAGAAGGTTCACGACAATATGCTCTTTGCTATACTCTATGCTATATATATCTTTACTTGATAGATTACTGTTATTGGACTGGGATGGTAAATAGCAATTTTGGGATTGAAATCATTACTATTACATAAAATATATATTTTTTATTGGCAGGAAAACTGAGAAGGCAGATCCTTTAGTCAGGCTTTTCAGATTTTCTCTGTGGGACAAAGTAGATTACATGTCTCTGGATATATGTTTATAATACTATCATGAGTAATAATTTTATCCCACCCTTTTTTCCCTAGATTAATCATTGTTTACCACATAAAATATATGCTTGTATATCACTAAAGATTAGGTAAAGAAAGTATCAAATAGAAATCCCCTGGAAAAATGAATTATGTACCACAGAAAATATGTACTTTACCAAAGACGAAGAAAGTATCAATCAAAATCCCCTGAAATGAATGAATTTCAAGTTTAATGTCTATATCTGCTACATAGTTAGACAGTTCATACCTTGATGAAATCTCTTTCCTACTAACATATGAAGAAAGATCACTGAAGATAAAATGGCCTGAATTTAAAAAAAATCAGTTATCTGTAATTAGAAAGAATGCAAATAATCAGCCTTCCTTGTAAAAGACACCCAGAATGATTTGCATCTTTGCAAAAATGTGATTAGTTTATAAAATATTATATCCTGCCATTAGGGAAAAGGGAGCAATTTATGAAATAAAGTTCTTGATTGCTCATATGGGGATACGTTTGCCTATTTTGAGTGTGCAAATAATTTGTGCAGCCAATTACTGAGTAATAATTTCAGTAGAAAAAAAATCTCCCCAATATTTTGTAATATGAAGACAGGAAAAAAAAAGACAGGAGAGATTGTTATAATTGTAATCCCGTGATGATTGAAATTAACCTTTAAAGTTTAAGAGCAAGGAATTTTGCAAATGATCTAGATTTTCTACTAATTTAGTATTCATCCTCTCAATGCACACTACTATTACTACATAATATAGTACTTGGATATCAGTATGGCATATCACAGTTCAATTGGGGGTGTAGAATCACCTCAGGGCCAGATGCAATGCAGTATTTGACAACTATTGTGTATCTAGATGTTCTGTCCAAGAGACTGCATATTATGCCTCACCATCCTCCCCCCACCAATTTATACTTCCTAATACTATTTATATTAAGGGCCACCATCAGTGAGCTGTTGGACAGTATTATTTGGTCTGTTGTATGGATGTTTGGGTGGTTTAGGAGTGGAGAACTGTAGTGGGCGGGAGTGTGTTTGGAGATTGTTATGTGTGTTGAACCTGGTCTTTGGGTGTTAAGTGAATATCGCTGTATGGGTATATTGTGTATACATGTATTTATTTATTTATTTATTTGTTTAAATTGGTATACCGCCCTACTCCCAGAGGGACTCAGAGCGGTGAACAGCCAAAAATAAAATACAATTTACATACAAGAGTTAAAAAACTATTAAAAAAGATTAAATTTAGGCTCGAAAATTTAAAACCACCAATTTATATAAGCATTTAAAAACCCAATTTAAAATCAATTTAAAAGGGAGAGTTAGGCCAGCCCCACTTGTTGGAATAGAACCGTTTTTAGGGTGCAGCGGAAAGTGCGTAAGTCCTGAATCCTCCATATCTCTGGGCATGTACAATGACAATAAAGTTATATATTATTTTTTATTAATTAAAGAAGAGGATTAAAGCTGTTTGAGATGAAAGTGATGAAATTTAACTGAAAAAAGAGTGCAGTAACATTAATCTTCTTGGAGGAGGTTTACAAAGTTAACAAAAAATAGTAGGGTGGTACAGTTCTATTCAGATTCATTTGTAGCTTTAAATGTTTCTAATCATATTCAGCTAATTTCTTTTGATTTAAAACAGATATAAAATAACCAAAATCTATTTTTCTACTTAGATCACCTGACACCACATTCTTCAAAATAAACAGATTAGTATTTCAAAATTGAGAGAAGTGAAGGATATAAGGCCTAATTATGCTCCAATCCTTATGTTGATTTGAGAAGTCCAGGTTATTCAGTTTGCTTTAAACTATGGATCAAAATAAATTTCCCTGCCTTGTCAAGTAAAGTGAAGGAAATGTTAAACATAAGTTACTCTTGAATTCAAACTTTAATAAATACCCAATAAATATATATTTCTTGATATTTTATGTACTAATCATTTAACCTGCTGCTACATTATTTCCGTTTTTTAATTATTTCTATCCAGGATTTTTTGTTTGTTTGTTTGTTTTTTGCTTCTGAAAACTGTTGACTGAAAACTGGTTTGAGATGTATATACAAATGGAATAAATAATAAAGAAAAAAGAAAGAAAAAAGAAAAATAGAAACGGAAGAAAATTACATAAAAGTAGATTCTGATGATCTTTACAGCTATTATAAGTACAACATAAAATTTACTTCTTACTCTATATTTATAACTCAATTATCTTCAGTCTATAACAGAGCTGTCAAACTCACTGCCCACAGGCCAGTTTAGCAAGGAGGAAAAAAGACCCGATATGTCACATGATGTTGCCATGACCACTTGAGTTTGACATCCCTGGTCTACAATCTACCCTATCTAATCATAAAAATCATGAACCATAAATTCATTTTTTTCTGATATATGCAAAATTTATAATGGGATTCTAATCAGAAATAAAAATACAAGAATTGGGCTGGTTAAATACTGCATGTGTTGTGAGAGGGGATAGCATTTCACCCATACAGCTTCCCATGTAGCACTTCTTTCACACTGCAATGCAGAATTGCAAACTCATGCCTGATTGCACCTCTTTTCTGCTTTTCCCACAAGTCAAATGCTACTTACAATCCTGCTTGTTTTCCCACTGAAGCTTGTCCTGCAAGCTTCTCTCAAATAAATAAATGGGAAAAATGGCAGGAAAGGGAGGGAGGGAGGGAGGGAGGGAGGGAGGGAGGGAGGGAGGGAGGAAGGAAGGAAGGAAGGAAGGAAGGAAGGAAGGAAGGAAGGAAGGAAGGAAGGAAGGAAGGAAGGAAGGAAGGAAGGAAGGAAGGTGGGATGACTCCCCCAGACACTTCCCTATATGCCTCTCTGGATGTTAGTTTAGAGGACGATGAGTTGATCCCAGGCATGTCAGGAGGCAAGGGAGCCAATGGCTCTAAGGCTGAGGCTGTGATCTGAGTAAGGTAGAGCAGCTGCAAGGAAAGCAACTGGAAAAGCAGCTGGCTGGGAGTGGCTATTTAGCACGATGGAAGGAGGGGAACAATGCTGGGAACAATGTATCGCTTTCCTGGCTGTGTGCGCTCCTGTACTTGTGGCTCTTATCTTGGACTTCGGATAGTGTTTCATGGACTCCAGACTTGTCTATGACTCATATATTTACTTTGACTTTGTACATTTGGCTTTGCTTCTTGGCCTTATCTTTGTCTTTGAACTTCTGTTGGTTTTGGGGACTTGTCTTGGTTTCATGGACTTGCCTTGACTCAGTGGACTTGCCTTGCTTTGAACTTTACAGGTGTTCTTTTGTTGGTGAAGGGAATATCTGGTGAATTTTAATTTAGAGTTGGAATCTTCAATAAAGACTTCTAACTCCTAAACATGTAGGTGAGTGTGAGCAGGACATCACAGAATATTTCTGAGGCTACCTGCCAATTTTCCACAAAGAAATTCAATGGGGAAGTCAGCAGATAGTCAGAAGTCCCTTCTGCTCACACTGCTTTATTGCCCAAACATGACTATTCTGAATCTCTATTAAGATAAAGAAATATTATGAAATGATGACCCAATGGACCATAGAATTGTGAAGCCTATTTTAAATTTTTGTACATTGAATACTTTTTAAGCATTTTTGACAAATGTTTTAAAGTCTTTGTTCTTTTTTCTTTATGTTTTTTTTAATTTGGAAAAAAAAATTCACCAAGTGAAATTTTTATCTTCAGAAAACCTCTCTTTTGCTGTAGGTTAGTTTATCTAAAAGTAGTTAAGAAATGAGGCTTTTGAGAATCTTATCTTCCTTAGAAATTTCAAATAACTAAAAGAGCTTATTTGAAAAAAATAGAAGCTTGGGAAATGATAGAAGATCCACTTGTGATACTGAACCATCACAGCTGCAATATCTTTCCAGAATGTCCATTACACAAAAATAGGTTGTTTTTTCTCCACATTTTCTTCATTGTTAGTTTAACCTCCTTATTTCTCAGTGTATAAATAAGTGGGTTTAAAACTGGGGTAATTGCACTATATATGAGGGTTATTATCATATCCTGTTTTGATGAATTACCCACAATGGGAATCATATAATTAAATAATACAGGAACATAAAGTAAAGCCACCACAGTTAGATGGGATGCACAGGTAGAGAAGGCTTTTTGCCAACCACTTCGGGTCTTAACCTTTACAAGAAGAAAAATAATAATATAGAGGTAGGAGATGATTATGAAAATAAAAGGACCCATAACAATACAAGTGGTCACAATACTGAGGAGCATAAGATTAAGGTATGTGCTACCACATGCCAGTTTCAACAAAGGCTTGATGTCACAGAAAAAGTGCTCGATGTGATTTGATCCACAAAAGGGGAGATGAGCAGTCACCATTGCATGCATGAAAGCATGAAAAAATCCAGTGCACCAGGCAGCTGTTGCCATTAAGAGACAAACCTCTTTTCTCATGATGACCGTGTACCTCAGAGGATTGCATATTGCAACATAGCGGTCATAAGCCATGATTCCAAGGAGAATGACTTCACTGCTTCCCAAGAAATGGAAAAAGTGCAGCTGGGCCATGCAGCCCTTGAAGGATATTGTGTGCAGCTTTGAAAGAAATCCAGCTAGCATATTTGGTACAGTGACTGTTGAAAATAAAATATCAAGGCAGGAAAGGTTTCCAAGGAAAAAATACATGGGAGAGTGAAGGTGTGGTACAGATAAAAGTATAACAATAATAGCACCATTCCACACTAATGTAGCCAGATACAAAAGCAGGAAGGTTGTAAATAGAAGATACTGAAAATTGGAGTGACTGGTCAAACCCATTAAGATGAATTTGTTTACTTCTGTTTGGTTTTCCATCACTAAAAAAAAAAGGAAACAACAGCAAAAAATGAGATGTTAACTTCAGATAAATACTTATGGAGCATTAAATCTCAGCTATTTTAACTCCATCCCACTTCTGAGCATCACAGTGACAAAATGATAGGACACAGATATGTAGATAAAGATAAATACAATTTTGCTGATGCTGCCAAAATGATAGATCTACAATGGCAAAAATGATGCCATGTCATCCTAAACATGTATTTAAAAAAATATGTGTTTTCCTCTGCCACTTTGCAGAAATAGTAGAATGATTTTGATGACTATGGAAGGAGAAAAATGCCCTCTTCAACTCAATATTTTTAATTTATACTCCTGGTTTTTGTTATCTTTAGATCACAGTCTTCTAGGTTTCCAGATTCTGAAATTATTTATTACTTGAGATGTGACTTTAGTGTTCATTAGTGGCTCTTTGCTTTTTTTGTTCAATCTTCCATTTTTTATCCTAGCAAGATGCTATTCTGCTGATAAATCAGTCAGAAACATTATCAGCAGACACTGGGGAAAAAACCCTACCTTCTTAAAGAACCAAAACAACAACAACATGAAAATGTTGAGAATTTATTTAGACATCATGAAACTCTAGAGATTAATTACAAGATGCTAGAGATTTTGAACCTGTCGTACAGGATTATGCCATATAATTTTGTTGGCATGTAATGAAAGCTGCCAAGTGTTAATCCCATTTCCATGCTTCTTTTTTCCAGACCCCTCCTGAGTTATAGTATTTTAAATATCCCACTTTAATATGTAATACCTGACACCATCTTCCTCCTACAATAATGGTTTCATATCACAATTGAAACTAACACATACACCTTGTCTGTATGACTGAATATCTAAAAGGTAGCAAAATACTATTGCTGTGAGTAGACTCACTGCAGGTGTGCTTGCTATTTGCTTTACAACATAGATTTTTACATTATGGAGAAAATAGAAAGAGGAAGGAGTATTAGGTATGTCTGCTGCCTTGAATTATTTATAAAAATAAATAATCCCATTGAGTATTTCTGTATTATAACATTCCAAAGAGGTGGGAAATCAATAAATAAATCAGTAAGTAAATAAATAAATAAAATGCTTGCTACACAATATTTTATTTTTTAAAGACAACAATCCAAACTGGTGAACGAAATCTCTGCTGAACTTTTCAAAATATATCCATTTTCCCCCCCTGGCAATGCCTTTGTCTATCAAGAAAGTTGAGAAGGCTATCAAAAATTCTTCAAAAATTCTGTGTTGTCAAAACAATAATTATATCATACAGCTACTACCATACCACCTATTAATATATGTTAGGTCTTCACATATCATGAAAAATATTTGCTTATCTTCTTTTGTTGTTCTTGTTCTGTTGTTTAGGCATATTTATCATATATTTGCCTGCCTCAAAAATACATAATACCTGTATATTATTTTGAAGGGGGAAAGAATTTGTCAAACATACAGTAGGTTCTGAGTAACATTTTGAATCTAAGTTAAATATCTAGTTAATTCATACCTTAATGAGACATTTTTCCCACCAAGTATGAGGAAATTATAATTGAAGATAAATTTGCCCAAGAGTCAAAGAAAACAACAGGGTGTAATTAGAAAAGATGCAAATAATCAACCTTATAGAAAGTATCTTGAATGATTTTCTCCTTTGCAAAATATGTTTGCCTTATAAAACTTCATTTCTTGCCATTAGGGAAAAAAAGTAACCACCTAATGAACCAATCATATTCGATTGGTTGTGAGGGAATACATTTCTTGAATTTAATTATGCATATAATTTGTGTAGCCAATTATTCAACAATAATTTCAGTGGAAAACTTATTATTTCTCCAGGTGTTAAAATGAATCTCTTTTTTATTTTCACCAAAATATACAGAAAATATGCAAGTATAAACCAACGATGCTTGAAAGCATCATTTGATATAGTAATAAGGACTAGGGATGCATGAAATAATCTGTGTATAGGTGAAGGTAAGAACACAGACATCAAATTCAGATAATGACTTAGAGGAGTCAATGTGGTTCCAGCCAAGAGTTCAAAAGACAAGAATCCCCCTGAGTAATTCTGTATTATAACATTCTAAAGAGGTTTTCTAGTTATCTCTGCCTATATACAGAACATGGAATATTCTTGCAGATACCACTTTAAGAACAAAAGATGCCATAGGTTGATACATGAAAGCCATATCAGAATGCAACATTAACCTCCTTCTCTCCCTCAAGATTTGTTATCTATATCAGTATGGGATTATATTATATTGGATTATATTATACCGAGTCGCTCCAGACTGGGATGGGTGGCAAATAAATAAACAAACTCAAGATTTAACATTTACATGGTGGCATTTTTGTACCAAGGCTTAAGGAATTAAAATGCTCTAAAATATTGCTTTAAAATGTTAATCAACTGTTCCTTGTCTTTTCAAGTGAACACAATCTCAGACAATCCCCATGAAGCAGTTTGCTATATTTCATGAGGCAATTTGGAGAACTCCTAGACTGAACAAACTCTATCCCTTCAGCTCCCAAATAGCAGTGGTTGCACATATTAATATATATGTAGAGATAATTGTCACCTAATTTCTGAAATTCCAGAATTTAGTTCTTCTAAAAAAAAAAACTAAGAAAAATGTACATAGCCTTTTTTTGGGACTCCACCATAGTACTTTATTCACCATAAGGTACTGGGGTTTTAAATTATCCTGAGGATCTTCATTTTCTCTTTTACTTTTGAAAGAACCTCCTATTATGCAGTCTTGAGAAAGTTTATTGAAGCTACAGATGTACAGTATATCAGAATCATCAATATTCTTTTTGGAGTATTTTTTAAGTAATGTAGGAAATAAAAAATAGTTATAATATAAAATTCTACTTATATTCATTCATTCATTTATTTTATTCCACTAGCTCTTAATGTCTTTCAGTAGTATGCAATAAAAGGGTAAATTAGGTCCATCTGAAAGTATTTTTCAAACCACTGTATCAGCTTCAGAAACTTGAGGTTATCATAGGATAATCTTAAAAGGGGAAGATATAGAAATAATTCTGTTATGTAACATGGAGCACTTTGAACAGCATTTCAGTTCTTTTCCAAAAAAATAGAAGCATTCATATCCTTTCAAAAATGGTATTCTGAATTAGAATCTTTCTTAAAGCATTTTTGACTTCGTGATTCCTTAAAGAATAGATCAGAGGATTTAAAACTGGTGTAACTAAACTATATAAAAGAGAGATGATCAGGTCTTTATCAGAAGAACCACGGGCAGAAGCCAGCATATAGTTGGACAATACTGGAATGTAGAACATTGCCACAACAATCAGGTGAGATGCACAGGTAGAGAAGGCTTTCCAACAGTTCTGCCGTGACTGGACTTTAAGGAAGAGAAAGGACATGATGTAAAAATAGGAGAGAAGAGTGAAAAAGAAAGAACATAAAGCAATTGAACCAGTAACAAGATTCAGCAGGACATAACTAAGTCTTGTACTACTGCAAGCTAACTCGAGAAGGGGTTTGATGTCACAAAAAACATGTTGGACAAGATTGGGGCCACAGAAAACAAGTTGAGAGGTCACAATTGTGTGCATCAAGGCATAAAAAAATCCAGTGGTCCATGTGACTCCAGCTAGGGTAACACAGGTCCATTTATTCATGATGAGAGTATAACGCAATGGATTGCAGATAGCCACATACCGATCACATGCCATGATGCCTAGAAGCATAGCCTCGCTACAGCCTAGAAAGTGGAAAAAATGCAGCTGAATGAGGCAGCCATTAAAAGAGATAGACTGATGCTTTCTAAGGAGTCCCCTTAGCATTTTTGGTACAGTCACTGTTGAGTAGCATATATCCAAACAAGAAAGGTTTCCCAGAAAAAAATACATGGGGGTGTGAAGCCGAGGTTCAGCCAGAATGATAATTACAATGGCCCCATTTCCTAATAAACAGGCTATATAGAGCAGCAGGAAAAGTGGGAAGAGAACCTGTTGTAGCCTGTGGTCCCTTGTTAGACCCAAGAGAATAAATTCAGATACTTCTGTTGAGTTCTTCATCTCTGCCAATAGGGAAAAAAAGTGAGTGATTTGAGAGAATCTCACAGTGCTAAGTAAACAACAATGAAAAGCCTTTCTTTCTTTCTTTCTTTCTTTCTTTCTTTCTTTCTTTCTTTCTTTCTTTCTTTCTTTCTTTCTTTCTTTCTTTCTTTCTTTCTTTCTTTCTTTCTTTCTTGGTTCGATTTATATGCCGTCCTTCTCCAGAGACTCAGGGTGGCTTACATTATACATTATACATTATTTAAGCATTCAGTCATGAATCCTGTATTTAAATTCAGTCCATTCAAATACTTCATGCATTCATTCAATATATTATAATTATATTTTAATTTTCAAGACATGTAAAGCCATTTGGTGCCTTTACAACAGTTTGGATTTTGACATATGAAATCAGAAGTGTGACAAAGAAGCAAAATAGTGGAAAATATTAGCTAATTGATCATTATTTGGAATTAAACATGTAAATTCTTAAAAATTAAACTGGACACAATAGAAATGATGAATTTATTCACATAATGCCAAATAAGGGTAAAGATGGATGACGTGCTGGCTTTTTCTATACCTTTTCTTCTGCATTAAAGGGAAAGAAGTTAGGAGATTTCACTCTGTAGAGATGTATTCACCCTCGGAACTCTGGTGATCAAGTCAAAGAAAGCACAAAGAGACAAAGACAAAGAGACCAAAAAAAAAAAGCAATAGCGTGGCAGGAGAAAAATAATAAAATCTTATTCCCAATGCAGGAATAAGTAACAAAAGATAACAAGTTTTCCAACTTACGTGAAGACCATTGCAGAAAAAAAAAGAGAGCAGCTACTTATATTTGAATAAATTAGGATTATTTGAATAAATTAGGATTATTATTCTATTAATATAGATAGATATATTCTATATCTATCTGTATCTCTAATAGAAAGAACAGCTGGATTTATTAATGTTTACTAGTACAAATATGCTTCTGCAGAATATAGAATTAATGTAAAATTTCTTTTTACTTTTGAAGAAGAGAAATACCACTCTGAATTTTGAGTTTCTGTATGTGAGTTAAATTCAGTGTTCATGGCACTTCATTTTATTACCTTTTATCAAAACTTTGTTTTTCAGGGCAATACATGGTGCTATATGAAATATTTGCTTCAGATGTCATTCATTTCCATATACTGACCTGAGTTACTGGCAACATTTATGACTGGAGAATATGGACCATATCTAGATTGTAATTATGCTCAAATGCTTCCCTGTAAACTATTGGGTTTAGGTAGTGCATTAACCATGATAGTTAATGGGATTTATTTGAGTCTTGGAAGTTCTATAAACCCAGCTATTGCAAAGAATATTGTCCAAACCAAGGAAGACAACTACAGTTTCACAAAGTCAGAGAAAATGGTTTATTTAGATTTTCCATTGCTCAATTTGAAGTATTATTCTGAATCATTCTATTTATCCTGCTGGAAGTTCACACATAACAGTTTATAGTTCTAAAACTGTTTTATGGATGGTCGCATGAAACTGGCCAACATCAGGCAAATGAGCAATAGGCTGCCATTTGCTCATGCAGTATTTGAAATTGATTTCATGCTTGCCTTCATGCAGACTAAGTTCATACTATATTACAGCAAACTGAAATGAATTAGCTTTAATCTCAAATTTTAATTCTCTCAGGAGTACAGAAATCCTGGATCCTTTTTGATTTCTATTGAAATGCCTCCATCTGGGGAAAGAGAAAGTTTCCTTTACCTTTCCTTTTGAAATGTTGTTTCTTAAGCATATCATACTAGAGTTTGTATAGTCTACAAAAAGAGAGATGAATTTATAAGAGTTACTTTTCTCATGTTCTCTTGGCTATCATTCCATTTTCCTTCAATTCTGGTATTCACTCACTTATATTACTGTACCTCAAAAATAGTTCCCTTTGCATTTCCATAATGGAAGAATGTGTAGATCAAACTGAGATCCAAAATTTAATATTAATTTAAAATGCCAATATTTAATATTAGGTAAGTATCTAATATCTATCTGATATTGAGATAATTCTTACCTTGTGGAAATTTCCTATTCAGTTAAATAAGAATGATTGTTGAAATGTTGCCTAAGAGCTAGAAAATCAAGTAGGTACATTTAGATGGGATACAGAAAACCTCATATCAGAATATGCTTTGAATGGTTTTCAGATTGCATTTTGTGCTTGGTTTATGAAATATGGCTGCCTGCCATTGGGGAAAAGTTAGGAATTAAAGAAGTAGTGTGCTTATGTGAGGATAAATATCTTCAATTAAGGCTGTAAACAATGTGTTCGTTTAATTAGCAATGTAGAGGGATTTAGAGGGAGGGTTTGGTTTGGTTTGGTTTGGTTAGGTTAAGGCTTAGAAATATTTTCCCCAAAGATTATTTTTCCCCTTTTGTTAATCAAAACTGGGAAACCTGCAATAGATTGTATGTTATGTGGTTATGTGGTTTGTAAGATGAATAATAATTACTTTTTACTCTTACCATATTAATATTTTGTACACTTACACTTTGATTATGATTTCAAAATTCTGTGCGTAATGAGATGGCACTGTTGTATTTCTAGATCTTCCCAGGTGTATGTATATTTTCAAATGCACTTTCTTGTGTTTTTTAAAAAATGTATTTTTAGTTTTAACTGTTTTAATTGTATATATATTAAATATAAATATATTAAAAAGCTGAGGTGGTGCAGTGGTTAGAGTGCTGTACCACAGCTACTTCAACTGACTGCTAGTTCAGCTGATCTATTATTAGCAATCTAATAAATAAAAAATAATTAGAAGCCACTTTAGTGTAAAGTTATCAAGCTAGAATCAGGAAGACTGAGTTCTACTTCCAGTTTTTAATTCTAATGAATAAATAAATAGCCATTTTAGTTGGTTTTGGTATCAAGTTAGAACCTGGAAGATTGTGAGTTTTAATTCCACTTTAGGCACAAAAAACCAGCAATGTGACCTTGGCCCAGTTATTCTCCCTCATTCCTAAGAAGCAGGCAATGAAATCTTATTTCGAAAACTGCAGAATTTAGTCTGGGCAGTCATCAGGAATCAACAGTTATTTGAAGGTTCACACACATAAACAAAACATATATTTTGTTCTCACAATATTTGCTTGTGTGTCTAAAGTAGGTGAAATGAAAATTCATTTCCAGGTATGTAGGGGAGAAAAATGTTTAGTTATATGAAAGTAGATTTAGATACATCCAGTTACTTACAAAAGCCACCCCCCAAAACCCTTTGGTTTCTAATGATATTAGAACCATCAGACCAATCACAGTGAGAGGGTGGTTGGATTGTATCCCCCTTGAGCTGTGTGAACTTGGCAAGAGACCTGTCCACTGTTGTGAGGGGACAGTGGACTTTGGACCTTGGATTCTGGATGCTCCCATCGTATTTGCTCTCCTTTGCACCTTTTGCTCTATCTGGAACCTTTGGGACATGGTCATTTCTATCCTCCTGTGGTGAGATGTATTCGGCAATGGAGCTTCTTGTTCTGCGAGATTCCCCCCCCCATCACAGGATTGGCCCTCCACTCTATCGAGGGCTTACCTCGATGACAGGTTTTGGAACCCTGAGAGGTGGCATGTCATGAAGAGGGGGATGAGGGGTTTTTTAAAATTGTCATTAGTTAATCTTTTAAGGGGTTCAGGGGAGGATTGTTTGGTGAGGGAGGGGTACAAGCCAGGCCCAGTACAGGGTCGCTTTATGGGAGGTATGGAGTGGGGTATTGAGGGGATTAGTGTTGATGGGGGGAGGGCAATTCCATCAGGACCATAGTTGGGAGGGGCAGATATGGTGGGAGTAGGGGGCCATATCGTGTTGCGGGAGCATGCACCTGCTGTCTTCAAGTGGTGGCTTGCCCTGGCCTCCAATGCTCTCCTCGTTCCCTGGGTTGTCCAGAGCCTCAGAGCCTGGGCCTCAGGCTGATGCTGTGCAATGCCAGATTAATAAAGCCCCCCTCATTTGTGAGCTGATTCAGGAGTGGGGAGCAGACCTGGTGGGTATTACAGAGACCTGGTTGGGCCAGGAAGGGGGGGGGTTCCCTTGTAAGAAGTGCCCACCAGGTTTCCATGCAATTCATCAGCCAAGGGCCCAGAGTAGGGGTGGGGGGTTGCGGTCATTATAAAGGAAGGTCTCAATCCTAGGGAGACCACTGTACCTCAGATAGCCGGATGTGAGTCACTCCTTGTGAAATGGGGTCATGGGATGCAGGTGGGCTTGCTGATGGCTCCCTGCTGCATGACAGCAGCCCTGCCTGAGCTCCTCAACATTATAGCTGGGGTGGCAGTTGATACCCCCAGGCTTTTGGTCATGGGGGATTTCAACCTGCCATCCATCGGTGAAATGTCTGAGGTGGCTTCCATGACAGCCATGGACCTGACCCAGTTAATTCATGGCTCTATTCACACGGGAGGACACACTCTGGGCTTGGTTTTTGTCTCTGGTCAGTGGTTGAATGGCCTAGATGTAGGGGATATAGCCACTGAACCCTTGTCATGGTCAGACCATTCTCTCCTTAGGCTTGACTTTCTGATCACTACATCCCACTGCAAGGAGGCAGAACCAACTAGGTGGTTCCACCCCAGGCACCTGATGGATCCTGTTAGGTTCCGGATGGAGCTTGGACCATTTCCTGAGACTCTGGCTCATGACTCAACTGAAGACCTGGTGGCTGCCTGGGATAGGACAGCTGCTGGTACTTTGGATCGAGTTGTGCCTTTGTGGCCTCTGACCTAGTGCCAAACCTGCCCAGCTCCTTGGTTCCCTGAGGAGCTGAGGGAGATGAAGCACCAGAAAAGATACCTAGAGACTTGGGCGTCCTCCTGGATGCACGGCTGTCTCTAGAAGAGCATATGATGGCCGTGGCCAGGGGGGCTTTTTATCAGGTTCACCTTATACCCCAGTTGTGCCCCTTTCTGGATCAGGATTCCTTATGCATGGTCACTCATGCCCTTGTCACTTCTTGCCTGGACTACTGTAATGCTCTCTACATGGGGCTCCCCTTGAGGTGCACCCGGAGGCTCCAGCTGGTCCAGAATGCAGCCGCATGGGTGATTGTGGGGGCAACATGGCGCTCCCATGTAACACTTATCCTACGCAAGCTGCACTGGCTTTCAGTGGTCTTCTGGGTGAGCTTCAAGGTATTGGTTCTTATCTTTAAAGTGCTCCATGGCTTAGGGCCTGGGTATTTATGAGACCACCTTCTGCCACCATTAACCTCCCACTGGCCAATATGCTCCCACAGAAAGGGTCTCCTCAGGGTGCCATCGGCCAAGCAATGTCAACTAGTGATCCCCAGAGGGAGAGCCTTCTCTGTGGGGGCACCCACCCTCAGGAACGAGCTATTCCCAGAGATATGATTGATCCTGGACCTCAGTACTTTACCCAAGGCTCTGAAGACTTTTCTATTTCAGCAAGCTGGGCTGGCTTAAAACTTTTTTGTAATGGGTAAATTTTATAGGTAGGGATTTTAAATTGGGGAAGCCATATTAATTTAATCTTGTTTTAAATTAATTTAAATTTCATATTGTATGTATTTTAATTTTGGCTCTTCACCGCCCAGAGTCCTCCAGGAGAAGGGCGGTATATAAATTTAAATAACAACAACAACAACAACAACAACAACAACAACAACAACAACAACAACAATAATAAAAATAAAAATAATAAAAAACCACCTTACTTGGAACAGCTTACATCCTCCGACGATACCTTAACAGTTCCTAGGTCCTTGGTTAGGATTCGAGCTGCTAAGCTATTAACCAGCCTCAAAGGCTGTGAATCTCACTACAGATTAACCAATTGTAGTTGAAAAGAAAAAAGTATGGTTCATTGACATTGCAATACCTGGTGATGCATGGATTGAAGATAAGCAGCAAGAAAAAATCACAAAGTACTGGGACTTGCAAATTGAAGTTGAAGTGGAAAAAGAAATCATGTGTTGTCCCGATTATAATTGGAGCCCTTGGAGCAATACCCAAAGGGCTATCTCACTATTTAGAAATTCTAAATTCACCAGACTTGAACATTTTGACTCTACAAAAAACCACCTTACTCAGAACAGCTTACATCCTCCGATGATACCTTAACAGTTCCTAGGTCCTTGGTTAGGACTCGAGCTGCTGAGCTATTAACCAGCCTCAAAGACTGTGAATCTCACTACAGATATAACAACAACAACAACAACAACAACAACAACAACAACAACAACAGTAGTGATTATTCTGGTAGGAAGATGCTATTTTAAAATTGGAATAAAGCAATGGAACACACACATATATGCAATTGACTGTTGAAAGTTAAATTGAAAGGTAGAAAACACTACCTTTTCTTATATATAGTAATTGCATAAGAAAATAGCTGCATATTTCTTTAAATTATTAGTAAATACTTAGACTTTTTTCTTACATGACATTATCTGTTTCTTTCTGCTGAAGGGGAAAGCTACAGTTAGTCAGCATTAATATGGAATTTCACATCATTGAACATTGAACATTGAAATTGAACATTGAACATTGAAATTCAATGAACATTGAACATTGATCATTGAACACATCATTGAACATTGAAATTTCACATCAAGCAAAGTTCCTTTACATTTTCTCAGCATGAATTTCAAAGGAGCTAAAATATTCTTAAAAGTGATACTAGTTTCAATCTTCTTATTATGAAATAAAAGAATATTATTAAAGAATAATAACAGTTTCTCCACACTGATTTGCTTACATTACTGTTATAGTTTATAATACTGTATCTTGATACATAGATAAATGGCTAGAAACATCTACCATTTGAATAAAAAATAATAAATATAGTCAGCCTAATTGGAAAATGCCAGTTTTTGGCTCCCTATGTATTCCATATTTGGAAGTGAACAATCATGAATGAAATTTATAAGCATCATTTTGAATCTCTAAAATGTGAAAAATGTTCTATCAAGAAAGTTTTGCAATGCTTTTTATAATTTCTTTTTTTCCTAAGTTTTGAAACATGTAGGTTAGAATTGAGGGTAACTGCCAAATAAATCTTTATAACTATGTGCAAATAAATTAAAATAAACAGTTGTACAAATTTACTAAAGAAATGGGAATAAAACATTTAGGTTCATGTAGTAATTTCAAGTTCAAGTATTTGAAAGGCATCAGGTTGGACCCTGAGTCACTATAACATGACATCAATGCAGGAAGAGTAGAGAACCATAAGAATGTTTTGAAAATATTAATCCCCACTTCCTTTATTTCAAATATACAGGTATTTAATTCCTTTCAAAATGAAGATTTTTGTTTATAATCTTTCTTATAGCAAATTTGACTTCTTGATTCCTCAGGGTATAGATCATAGGATTTAAAACTGGCGTGATTACACTATATAATACAGAAATGATCATATCATTTTCAGAAGAATCAGTAGCAGAAGCAACCATATAATTGGAAAGTACTGGAATATAGAAGATGGCCACCACACTTAGATGAGATGCACAGGTGGAGAAGGCTTTCCAACGGTTCTGCCATGACTGGATCTTGAAGAAGAGGAAGAAGATGATGTAAAAATAGGAGAGAAGTGTGAAAAAGAAGGGACTCAGAGCAATAGAACCAGTGACAAGTTTCAGCAGGATGAGGCTGAGTGTTGTGCTACTGCAAGCTAATTTAAGGAGGGGTTTGATGTCACAGAAAAAATGTGCAATAAGATTAGGGCCACAGAACCACAGCTGAGAGGTCACCACTGTGTGCATCAAGGCATGAAAGAAACCAGCAGCCCATGTGGTCCCAGCTAGAGTAACACACACCCATTTACTCATGATTAGAGTATAACGCAGAGGATGACAAATAGCTACGTATCGATCATATGCCATGATACCCAGCAACACAGCCTCACTACTACCCAGGAAGTGGAAG
The DNA here is from genome assembly GCA_038048745.1 of Coluber constrictor foxii. Classification (NCBI taxonomy): domain Eukaryota; kingdom Metazoa; phylum Chordata; class Lepidosauria; order Squamata; family Colubridae; genus Coluber; species Coluber constrictor. Next base: position 64,916,169 of record CM075961.1, on the reverse strand, counting down.
AAGTGCAGCTGAGTGAAACAGCCAATAAAGGAGATTGTCTGATGCTTTTTAAGGAAGCCACTTAGCATTTTGGGCACAGTCACAGTAGAGTAGCATATATCCAAGCCAGAAAGATTCCCCAGAAAAAAATACATTGGGGTATGAAGCCGAGGTTCAACCAGGGTGACTGCCAAGATGGCCCCATTTCCTAATAAACAGGCTATATAGAACAGCAGGAAAAATATGAAAAGGACCTGTTGTAGCCTGTGGTCCTTTGTTAGACCCAGAAGAATGAATTCAGACACTTCTGTCCTGTTCTTCATCTCTGCAGATAGGAAAAAAGGGTTAGTGATTTAGAAAGCATTACAGTACATGATATGGCAATGTTAATCACTTTCTAAAAGACATTGGCATTGAATCATGAATCACCTATTTAAATTCACCCTGTAGAAAAATATCTCCATTATGCTACCATTAATTTTGTTTTGTGTGTGAATCTCTCTGTGTTTGTTTTTATGGAATAGACATATAGCTCAGTTTGGAGTCCCTATACCTGGCAAAGCAAAGGTCTAAATAAATAATCAATTCAGGATTTATTGTATGTGCTTTCCCCTCTTTAAATCCACTTTATTGAATCTACAGCACTCCTTTTCATTTGTTGTTATTCATAGTATGAGGTTTCTCCTTCTGGGAAACACCTGCCCGGACAATAGCTGCTTATATACATTGCCTGCTTTAGAGAATATTTGTTTCCAGTGAACAATGCCACAACAATAAAGTGTAATTTTACTTACATGCTTCCATTTGAATTAAGCTATCAGGATGTGACGTGGTCCTCTCAGTCCTTCCAAAACAAAATGTGTCTTCACAGAATGTGCTATTTGTACAAAATATTAAACTTGTTTAAAATTGGGTAGGATCATTTTCAGTTCAATATTTTGCAGTAGAAACATTTTCTTATCACAGTAGATGGACTAAGATAGTAGATGTGATTTATTTAAGCCTTGAATGTTCCATAAACACAGTTGTTGCAAAGAATATTGTCCAAATTCAGAAAATGGAATGCACATTTATAATCTCATATGAAATTGTTTATCTGCAGTTATATGCCACTGTTCAATCTCAAGTCCTACTCTGGGCCATTCTATTGACTCTAAATAGGGAGAAGCCTGTATTGTTCATAACCAATTATATTTCTAAACTTGTTTTATGGAGGATCACATGAAACTGGCCAGCACTAGGCAGATAAGAAACAGGCTGTTTCTTAATTCTCTCAATAGATGGAGAAAGCCTGGTTCCTCTTTCATTTGGAAGGTTTTACATTGTTTAGGTACAGATTAGGTAAAAACTGGCTCAGTACTCATAACTGTGAGAGGGATCTTGGAATGGACACTTAAATATGAGCCAGCAGTGTGTGGAAGCAGCCAAAAAAGTCAATGCAATCCAAGGCCTTTATCTGGAAAGCCTAGGCTGAAATCGTTCATAAGATCTTTCTGAAATACTCTTTGAGAACAAAGAACTCTTCAAGTATATCATATTAGAGTTAGTTGAATATACAAATGCAGAGATGGATTAACAAGAGTTACTTTTCATCTTTTGCTTACATTACATTTTTATATTCACTCACCTATCATCATATCTAAGAAATACTTGTTTTTGTATTTTCACAATGCAGTATACAGTAGGTCAAATTAAGATCCTTTGATAAATTGTCCATAGATAGTATCTATCAGATAGACAATTCTTAGCTTTTAATAAAATGCCAATATTGAACATCTATAAGATGTTGAGATAGTTCTTACCTCGAGGAAACTTTCCATTCAATTAAGTAAAACTGAAAAATTGCCTAAGAGCTAAGGAATCAACTTATTAGAATTAGTCAGAAAATAAAAACTCATATCAGAATGTGTTCTAAATGATTTGTGAATTGCATCATGCATTTGGTTTATAAAATACTTTTGCTGCCATTGGGAGAAAATTAGAAATTGATGAAGCAATGTGCTCATGTGGGGATAAATCTGTTCTATTTGAAGCTCAATTTATTCATCTAATTAATAATGCAGATGGGTGTATGGTTTGACTTTGCTTCAGTTTGGTAAAGGCTAAGAATCTCTCCCCCCCCCCCAAAGTATTATACTATAATAGTGCTTCATCTCTTCTCTTTTAACACTCAAATCAAGAGAGTCTTCAATCCTTTATTTCTGATGTGGACTCATTAGCTGAATATTACTGATTTTGGATCTGCTGTAGCACTTAGCCATGGCCATTATAAAATTCATGGAAATCATAGTTAAAACAAAAACATAGCAAACAAACTTCCATTCTTTTGGGGTATTGGATTAGGGGTGAAAAGCTCCCGATTTGGACCAGATCACCCAATCCGGTAGTGATGGAAGTGAGTGGTTCTGAGAGCTGGTAGCAAAAATCCCTGCCCCGCCCCCCAGCCCCATGCTCAGCTGAGCCGCGCAATCATCAGAGGCTTTTTTTTTCTTTTAAATGCCTCTGATGATCCAAGCTCTGACGATCCCAGCTGAGTTGCCTGATTGGCAGAGGGTTTTTAAAAAAACCCTCTGACGATGAGGCATCTCAGATGGGATCATCAGAGCCTTTTGAAAGCATTTTTTTACAACCTCTTTGCCAAAGAGGTTGTAGAAAAAATGGTTTTAAAAGTAAAAAGTAAAATTAGCCATGCCCACCCAGTCATATTATCCCCCCCAAAAAAGCCACACCCACAGAACCGGTAGTTACAAATTTTAGATTTCACCACTGTATCAGATCACATATTTTCACTTTCATCCTAGCCCTGTACAGAATACATTTTCAGTATATTTAGTTCTATATAATAAAATGAAATTTAATGTAGAGAAAAATAAGGTTTTACACTTATGCAAGAAAAACAAATTGTTTAAGTACAGATTAGGTGAAACCTGGCTCAGTACCCATAACTGTGAGTGGGATCTTGGAATGGACACTTAAATATGAGCCAGCAGTGTGTGGAAGCAGCCAAAAAAGTCAATGCAATCCAAGGCTTCATTAATAGATGGATAAATAATGTGAAGTATTAGTACTACTTCATAAACTTCATAAACTTTTTGTAATACCACACTTGAAATACTGCATCCAGTTTAGGTCACCACAATATAAAAAAGATTTTGAGATTCTGGAAAGAGTGCAGAAAAGAACAATAAAAGTGATTAGGAGACTAAAACATATGAAGAACAATTGCAGGAATTGGGTATGGCTGGTTTTGTGAAAAGCAGGACTAAGGGAGACATGATAGCAGTGTTTCAATATTTGGAGAGCTACTACAAACAAGAGAGGGTTGACCTATTTTTCAAAGTACCAGCAGGCAAGGCAAGAAACAATGGATGGAAACTAAGCAAGGAGTGATCCAATCTAGAATTAAGGGGGAGGGGGCTGACAGTGAGAACAATCAACTGATGGAACAGCTTGTCTTCATGGTGCTCTAATACTATAGACTTTTACAAAGAGAATGGACAACCATTTGTCTGTCATGGTATAGGATCTCCTGCTTGAACAGGGGATTGGACTAGAAGACCTCCAAGACCTTGGAGCTTCCAATTCTGTTATTCTATTTCCTATAATTAGGAAAAATGTTGTCCACTTTCATTTGAAGATGACGAATGAGACTTCGTCGAAACGTCACCAAGACACTTCCAATTTTATGCAGGAGAAAACCCGAATAACCAAAGACCTACATACAAACACCCGCGAAAACCTCAGAATATATATATATATATATATATATATATATATATATATATATATATATATATATATATATTCATGTCTATATTGTTAATTTTGTGTATCCATTAAACACATTCAAAACCACATGAAAATCCATATATGGATCTACTATAGTGGTATCTACTAAAATATTTAAATAATTACAAAGTGCAAAAATAATTGCTTTTCTATCCTTAAATTGATTAAGAAATGATAACTATTTTATTTGCTTTACAATATCAATGGACATGTTCTCCATTTTCCCTTTATATATTATGTTACATATAATAAATGATGTCCTCAAGACAGAAGACAGCATTTTAAAAACGTTCCCTGTAGCCATGGAACAGTAATTGAAATCTACTTTGTCCCCCCCCTTTTTTTTTACCATTCCAAAATTAGTAGCCCAACCTGTGAAAAATAAATTCCATATTTACATTCTTCAAAAAAAGGGACTAGATATTTGTTTATATTATTTATTTAGCACTTTAATTGATAGACTCATTGATTCATTAATTGATTCTATACTTTTTTATAACTTATACAAAGATCCAGTTTGATATAGTGGTTAAGGGCTAGACTGTGGATGTTAGTCATAAATTAGGCATAAAACCAGCTGGATGACTTTGTGCCATTCATTCTCTCTCAGCCCCCTGAAAGAAGTCCATGGCATACTAAATGATTGCTAAGAAAGTTGCAGGATCTTCTTCAGACAGTTGCAGGAATCGTGACTCATTAGAATGCATATACACATACACACACACACACATACACACACACATCCTGACAAAAGACTTGCCAGGAAGCAGGAAATTAAAATTAAATAAATCAAAATTATTTTTAAAATTATAAGAAATTCATTATAAAGCTTATGGTAATGTGTTCTCCTGGAGATGCCCTTGAAGAGTTTTCTGAAGATTCAGCTGGTGCAAAATGTGGTGGCACAGGTAGTCATGTGTACTCTGAGAATGACATACGTTACATATCTGTACATATTCTTAAGACAATGAAGAATTGCTAAAATGGCTACTTGTTTCTAATACAAAAATGCTCTCTTTTAGCCTTTTTTTAAACAGTATCAATGCCTTTTATTTTGGAATGTTTAAAAGTTCAGTTTTTTTGTAATTGTTTTTATTGCACATTGCCCAGAGTCATGTTTGAGATATGGGTAGCTATATAAATGTGAGGAATGAATGAATGTTAACTTGCTTAGGGTATATTTCCAGTATTTTGTTTCTCCAGAAAGTGACATCTTTTATGTTCAACAACTTTTGCAATGTTTGTTAAAATTTATTTATATCTGGGTTTATAAAGATGTAGGGAGGATAGGGAGGATAACTGCCATTTATATCTTTGGAATTGAATAAAAATGAATTAAAACAAATGGAGACACATATTTGTCAAAAAATTTCTAAGAAAACATAGCAGCTTTTTACTAAAGTATAGGAGAATAGGACCACAATCACTAGAACCTGACATCAGAGGAGGGAGAGCGTAGAATGATTATTCTTCATAAATTGAATCACAAAGATATTCATATTTTTTTCTTTTTCATACATAAAGATATTTAAGTCCTTTCCAAAGGAAATTTTTTATTTAAAATCTTTCTTATAGCACATTTGACTTCTTGGTTCCTCAGTGTGTAGATCAGGGGATTTAAAGCAGGTGTGATTGTGCTGTACAACAGAGTAATTATCATATCTTTCTCAGAAGAATCACTTGCAGAAGCTACCATATAGTTGGCAATTACTGGAATATAGAAAATGGCCACCACACTCAGATGGGATGCACAAGTGGAGAATGCTTTCCAACGATTCCGCCATGACTGGACCTTGAAGAACAGGAAGGTGATGATGTAAAAATAGGAGAGAAGTGTGAAAAAGAAGGGACTCAGAGCAATAAAGCTACTCAGAAGATTCAGCAAGATGAAGTTGAGTGCTGTGCTACTGCAAGCTAACTTCAGGAGAGGCTTGATGTCACAAAAGAAGTGTGCAATGAGATTAGGGCCACAGAACCATAGCTGAGAGGTTGCCACTGAATGCACCAAGGCATGAAAGAAGCCAGCAGCCAAAGTGGCCACAGCTAGAGTAACACAAGCCCATTTATTCATGATGAGAGTATAACGCAGAGGATGACAAATAGCTACATATCGATCGTAGGCCATGACACCAAGCAGCACAGCTTCACTACTGCCCAGGAAGTGAAAGAAGTGCAACTGAGTGAGGCAGCCAATAAAGGAGATGGATTGATTCTTTCTAAGGAAGCCTCTTAACATTTTTGGAACAGTCACTGTAGAGTAGCATATATCCAAGCCAGAAAGATTTCCCAGAAAAAAATACATGGGGCTGTGAAGCCGAGACTCAGCCAGGATGACTACTAGAATGGCCCCATTTCCTAACAAACAGGCTATATAGAAAAGCAGGAAAAGTATGAAGAGAACTTGTTGCAACCTGTGATCATTTGTTAGACCGAGAAAAATGAATTCAGACACTTCTGTCCAGTTCTTCATTGCTGCAAATATGAAAGAGATATAATAATTATAAAAATGAAAAGTCATGTTCTGGAAGACATGTTCCATTCACACATAAATCAATAAATTATATTCAATGTTTACAAACAGTTGATGTTTCATTATCATTAAAAGATAAAGCTTTCCATATTAATCACATCTGATTCTAGGCCACAATGCTCATTTTCATGTCTTGGCCAAGGAAACCAGCATTCTCTGAAGACAATTTACCTGGCCATTTGCCAGTCAGGCTATATGCCCAAAGCACACAAAAATGAAAGTAGATGTTTTTAAAAGGTATAATATTTAGAGAAACCATCTCTTTTACTATTAATGGATTATTTTTTCAAATTTTCCATTAATGTTTTTGTTGAGGTTAAGTATAAATCTGTTGATTGTCTATCTCTGGAATACAAAGTGAATTTTCAAATCCTGATGGAATGCAATCATAGCAATTATTTTTATAGTCCATTTCAAGGATCAGAAGATTTAAGTGTTCATGGGACTCTGAGACATACTTACCAAGGTCTACTGGAAATCTTACTATTTCCATATTGTCTAAGGAAAGGTACGGCTGTTTAAAAAGAAACATTAAAACCTTTAAAATACAGGAGGTTCATTCACTTAGACCAGGTTAAACTCGCATCCTCACAGTGGCATCACATGACGTATCATGAATTTGTTTCTCTTTGCTAAACCGGGCATGGGCGTAGCCAGTGCGTGATGTATCCAGCCCATGGGCCATGAGTTTGACAGCCCTGACCTAGACAAAGGTAATAGCTTAGCTCTTTTTGCAGTGATTCTTCACAACATATCTGTCAGCTCTGATAGTTCAGGATTAAAAAGGGCAGTTAATTTTTTGGTAACAGTTTATGACATTTTATGAATGAAGATATAGTCTTCCAATAATTTCAATAGATACCATGGATGAATTATCAGATGAAATTTAAAGGAAATAATATTCATATATTTATTATCCCTGTCCTATCTTTCTCTCAGAGATAACATAAATGATTCTGCAGATCTTCTATTTCTTCTATTTTTTTAGTCGTTCCAGACTGTCTGCATATTGGGGAGGCCATGCCAGTCATGGACCAAGCAGCTATGGTTCCATGAATATGAAGAATAGATATAATTTCAAAAATAATTCAGGACTCTCTTCCACTCCTACCTGGATAGGTTATGGTCTCCTGTATGCAGCCATTCCCAGATCAGAAGTTTAGCAAGATAAATTGTTTCCTTTTGCTTTATATTCTAGCAGAATATGCCACAGTCATTCTCCACAAAATCTTTTTAATAGCACTCATTTAGCAATTATGTCTTGTGGGAAAAATACTCAGGAGATAATATATGTATGCTATAATGGTCTGAAAAATACAACTGATTAAACCTCAAGCGATATAATGATAATTAAACTGTTCTAATATGGAAGGTAAATGAAAATTGTCCTGGATCTGAATGGAAGCAAATTGCTGTATCCTCTAGAATTCATATTGTTGGAGTGAGAATGCCTTCTGTTAGAATTCCAGTTTGGGAAATAATAAGGGCAGAGAAGAGTTGAAAGAGGATGAGCTGTATACAAACATTGATTTCAAGGATACTAATTGCTTATAATCTGTAGTCCATAAAACCCTATATGAGAAAAAATGTCAGTTTTTAAAGTATCACAAAATTGTTGTCAAACTCTTAAAACATATACAAAGATTTTAAAAATCCTAAAATTCAATATATTTCAAGCATTATGTTATGATGATCTGTATTTTAGGAAAATGGGTGGGTATTTTTTTTTTTCATTTTTTATATCCTACCTTTATTACTTTTATAAATAATGCAAGGGAACAAGTATATCTTATATTCCTTTCATTCCTATTTTACTCATAACAACAAACCTGTAGGATAGGATGGGCTGAGGGAGTGTGATTGGCCAAACATACCTGACATGAAGCCCAAACGCTACTTAGATCCCTCCCAAAAAAAGGGGGGGTTGTGCCCTCATAACTTCTGCCTGAAAGTTCCTGAGTAGTTTGAAGGATGGAAGTGGAGAAGATTGGGATTGATCATCATGCAGCAAAGAGAGGTTGATAATATCAGATATATTGTCATTTAAAGAACCTCTGGAACTGTTGGACCCCAATCAACATTGGCAACTTGGAGGCCTCTTGGGTGAGTGCAAGCTGCTTTGCACCTTGAATGCAAAGCAGGGATGAAATGCTCCCGGTTTGGACTGGATTAGGCAATCCGGTAGCGATTGTGGCAGGTGGTTCGGAGAACCAGTAACATTTCATTAAAAAAAAGGTTGGCCATTACCACCCAGTCACATAACCCCTCCCCATCAAACCATGCCCAGAGAACCGGTAGTAACAAATTTTACATTTCACCACTGATGCAGAGCCCATGACAATGGTGCAAATGAGGCAGCAGCACAAGGACTATGCTGTTTAGGTTCTTCAGTGGATGTTCTGGGCCACCTTCAAAGAATCTTGTGGGGCTGAACTTTTGACTGGTGCTGGACACTGATCCATTGACTCCTACTCTGGTGACCGGCACCTTAGCCTTTTAGCCTGTCATATTGTACCCTTGGGAATATGAGGTGGAGTTGTTGGGGTATTTGTAGGGACTGCCACTGCCCCTTAAGTGCCCATCACTGTATTATTAGTAATTAAGGGACTAACTTCCTGTCTTGGAATGCAGCTGTATTATGTAATACAGCCTCTGCAATGAGGCTGTATTATGTTTTGATTTAGTTTTATGCAGGGGTTAAATCCAGCAGGTTCTGACAGGTTCTGGAGAACCGGTAGCAGAAATTTTGAGCAGGTCAGAGAATGTCAAATACCATCTCTGGCTGGCCCCAGAGTGGGGTGGGATTTGAGATTTGGCAATATCCTTCCCCTAGGAGTGGGGAAGGAATGGGGATTTTACAGTATCCCTTCCTGGATACTGGGGAGTGGAGTGGAGATTTTGCAGTATCCTTCCCTTGCCATGCTGAAGCCACACCCACCAAACCACACCATGCCTACCAAGCCACACCCACAGAATCGGTAGTAAAAAAATTTAGATTTCACCACTGGTTTTGGTGACTATAGGATTTATTGTGATTGGTTGGTGAGTGAGTGAGTAAGTAAGTAAGTAGATGAAGGAGGAAAATAGATGCCTTGCCTGAAATTGGGAAGGAAGGAGTAAGGGGATCATTGGGGAAAATGAAAGGACAATTCCAAACATAAACACTACATTGGGCTGAGTCAGTATGGCAAGATTCCATGGGCAGGTCACACTGAGCAATGGGGGCTTCCTGTTTTATAAGAATTCTGCCATTCAATTAACATAATCTAGGTTATTGGATTCTCAGTGGTGCCAAGATCTGTTTGCTATTGCTGAATCCCAGATCAAAATGCCATAAATTAACTCTGAGGGGCTATAATCCTAGGAGGAACACAAGGCTGGTCATATTGGATTAGCCAGAAAATTTATGATCACAGATGATTCCAGAGGAAGCATAGAGTATTTCTGAAAAATCTGATGGCATCTTGGTTGAAGTCATGCCTGGAATTGAGATGTGAAACAGGCCTTAGACTGCAGTATTCTTACTCAGCTCCTCTTTCTGTGCTGATCCCTTATTTTTTGTTCTCTGAGGAACTCCAAGAGATGAAGATATCTCTGGAGCCATGAAATTTAACATTTAGAATTTCTTTGATGGTATATGATATTTATTTAATTGTGTATTGTTTTATTAGGTTTCTGGAGATCCATTGTTAATGTTCATTAAATTGCTTTGCATGAAATTCCCAAATATTTGATGTTGCAATGCCAAGAGATACTAAGAAGACAAAAAATTGGGGAAGATCACAAAGTATCACAATCTGAAAATCAAAATTGAAAGATTGTGGCATAAACACTCCATATTAAAACATTGAGCACCATACCTCAAAAATCCTGAATTGCAAACAGTTTGCAAAACTACATTGGCAAAATCCTTCTCTCAGTCATAAAAGACAAGATATCTTGGATTCACACGTATATCAATAAATCATGCTTCTTGGGAAGTATTTGATATCTATGTAACCCAACATCAACTAAAGAACTGGTAGGTATAAATAGACATTTTTCTGTATAAAATGTTTTTTCTGTTTTCTTGAATATTTGTGTGCATGTACTTTCTTTCTGCCCCATACATACTGTAAATATAAGGTGAAGGTAATGGTAAGCCTGCCAATCATGTCCGCTCTAGGGCACGATACTCATCTCTGTAAGTACAGGGCGTAACAAAGAGATGATAAGTTCTCTCTCTGGAAATATCACAGACAGAAGCAAGCATGTAGGAGGACACTATAGGAATGTAGAAGATTGCTCCTAGATCAGGAGAGATGCAGATGTAGAGAAAGCTTTCCAATTGTTCTGTCATGATTGAACATTTTTATTAGGATGAAGTTTGTTCAACATTTATTTCATTCCAAAAACCCCTTTTTGGGAGAAATCTAAGTAGTGTTTGGGCTTCATGTCTCAGGTATGTTTAGCCAATTCCTTTCTTCAGCCCATCCTATCCCAGAGGTTTGTTCTTATGGGATAAATAGGAGTAGAAAGGAGTAGAATGTATCCTTGTCACCCTGAATTATTTTTAAAATGTTCCAAATATATTGAATGTTAGAATTTCTAAAATCTTTATATATGCTTTAAGAATCTAACAATAGTTTTGTGATACTTTAAAAACAAACTTTTTTTCTTATATTAGTTTTTATGGGCTACAGATTTTGAGCAATTATTAACCCTGAAATCAATGTTTGTACACAGCTCATCCTCTTTCATTTCTTCCCTTATTATTTCCAAAATTTAGGGCAGAGTCTGGAATTCTAGCAGAACTCAATCTCACTGCAACAGTATCAATTCTAGAGGATGCAGCAATTTGCTTCTATTCAGATCCAAAACAATTTTTCTTTACCTCCCATATCGGACCAGTTTAAACATCATTATCTCAGCTAATCAGTTATATTTTTCAGATTCATTGTAGCATACATTTATTATCTCCTGAGTCATTTTCCCACATGATATAATTGCTAAATGAGTGCGATTAAAAAGATTTTGTGGAGAATGACTGTGGCATATTCTCCTAGAATATAGGTGAAGGGAAACAATTTGATCTTGCTGAAGCAGATCTGGGAATGTCTGCATACAGGAAACCATAACTTTTCCAGATAGGAGTTGAAGAGAAACATGAATTATTTTTGAAATTATACATATTCTTCATGTTCATGGAATCATAGATGCCTGGCCCATGACATGTATGGCATGTATCCTTAGACAATATGGAAATAGGAAGATTACCACGGGTGTCAAACCCGCAGTGTCACATTGCTGTCACATGATGTATTGTGATGTTTTTCCCCTCTGTACAGTTGGAGTGGACATCTGACCTATGGAACACCAGTTTGACATTCCTGATATAGACCATGGTATATGTATCTCAGAGACCGTTAACAGTTCAATTTTCTGATCCTTGAAAAGGACTATAAAAGTAATTGCTCTGACTGCATTTCATCATGAATTGAAAATTCACTTTAAAAATCATTTTAATCTCCTTTGTATGCCAGAGATAGACAATGAACAGATTTATGCATAATCGGAAGAAAACATCAATGGAAAATTTGAAATAAAATAATTGTAAAGGAAAATAATTGTAAAAGAGATGGTTTCTCTAAATCTTATCCCTTTTAGAAACATCTGATTTCATTTTTGGTTGGGTCTTAACCACAGTTTGCAGTTACAATAGGGGAGAATATATAAGGTTGAAATGAAGAGCTCTTGGCGCTCTCTGATGTTTCGTTGGTTTCTTGCTGACATTTCATTACCCAAGCTAGATAAAATTGTCAATGCACTGATGACATTACATAGTTGTGTAATATAATGTCTGCAACAAAACAACCAAGTTCAGAATGCACCAAGATCCCTCAGTTTATTTATTTATTTATTTATTTATTAGTTCAATTTACATACCGCCCTTCTCCGGAGACTCGGGACAGCTTACAATGCATTAAGCAATAGCCTTCATACTTTTGTATATACCTGCTTAGTAGGGCTTTCATGACTCCCCCACAAGTGGTGTTCTTTTTTATACAAAGTCAGCTTATTGCCCCCATAATCTGAGTCCTCATTTTACCTACCTCGAAAGGATGGAAGGCTGAGTCAATTTTGAGCCTGGTCAGATTCAAACTGGCAGTAATTGCAGGCAGCCAGTGCTAGTTAACAGCACTTTAGTCTGCTGCACCACCAAGGCTCTTAACTGAATTTACAATTTACAGTATAAACAATAAATTATTATTTATTTTTATTATTTATTTTTAAAAAATACTCTCAACTCACTTTCATTGACTCCCAACAGCTTACAAAGATAGTGTAAAACCAGTAATCTCCCACCTCCCAGTTCCAGTTTATAAAATTGAAAAAAATGAATTAATTATTGTTTGCCACAGAAAGAAGAAAAATGATAAGAGACTGTGGCATAATTATTGAAAATCAATTCACTCTCTCAATTAAAAGTAAATGAAATTGATTTCAATATATTAGTTCCATGTAAGTCTAAATCAGAATCCAGTGTAAATAAAAAAAAAAATAAACTCCTTCACTGGGACCCACTGGAAGAAAAAAAATTAGTAACAATAAGACTTCTAGACATACATATAATTATTGTGAGACCTTGTTCCATACTAAATTTGGGTGGAATTTGTGTTTTGTTTATTTCTCTGAGTCTAGCTTGTATATGTTGATTCTATGTTGTATATGTTGATTCGTGGTGATTACCTGGACAAGTCTCTGCAGTTTTCTTGACAATATTTCAGAAGTGGTTTGCCATTGCCTGACTTCCTGGTGCCTTAACTACATTAAAATGGTTTTCTCTTTCTTTCTTTCTTTCTTTCTTTCTTTCTTTCTTTCTTTCTTTCTTTCTTTCTTTCTTTCTTTCTTTCTTTCTTCCTTCCTTCCTTCCTTCCTTCCTTCCTTCCTTCCTTCCTTCCTTCCTTCCTTCCTTCCTTCCTTCCTTTCTTTCTAGATTACAACTCTATCTAACATAACCAATGTGTTTCCAGCAGTGTTCACAACCTAAGTTGCTCTCAGAAGTCAAAGAAACAAAGAAGAGACAATCCAGATAAATGTTTTATTCCTTGATGCCTTTAATATCAAATATTAAAATATTGTGTTGTATTGTTTTGTGGTTTGTTCTTGTTTCTACTAGATCCTAGAACAAGGAGGCCTTTGAGGTACTCTTCTGAAGTTTTCCGTGGACAGCCAAGTTGATTTAACATGTGTAATTCCTAGGGTGTGCTGAATCCGTAGGAATATAGAAACTGAAGAATTACTGTACAATAAGACCAGGTATAGATCATTATGTAAAAGCAACATGACTTTGGGTTATATTATGGACTATCTTGAAAAGCTGAATGTTGGCCAAGTTTTGTTGTCTACCTGTTTAGGATTCTAATCTCATAGAAACTAAGACCATGAAGCAGACAATTTCCATTGGAGACCCTTCCCTCTGCACTAAAGCCAAATTCTATTTTCTGCTGCTGAATGCCAGGTCAACATACCATAAATTAATGGCAAGGTGCTGTAATCATAGCTGTATAAGGTTATTACATTCCTGGAGAATCTGGTGGCATCTTGATTGAGATCTTGGACGCAGCCTGGAATTGAGAAGTGAGAAGGGCCTTAGACTAGATTGCTGTTTTGCAGCTCTTTTTCCTATGATGATCACTTACATACTTTTGTTTCTGGGTTGCTCCAAGAGGTGAAGATATGCCTGAATCCTTGAAATGTAATATTTAGAAATTATTTGCTGCTATGTGGCATTACAGAAGCTAATTATTCTATGGTGCATTGTTTTATTAAATCCTTTGAAAACCTTATGAGTTTTTGTATCAGGTTCCCAAATAGTTGATATGGCAATACCAAGAGATAATGAAATACAATACAAAGAATTAGAGAATATCACAAACTATCATGATCTGAACATCAAAGCTGTAACATTATAGAAAAAGCTAGCTATAGTTTATCAGAACATTATGTATCATTTATGTCAGTGTATTCATGACTGGCAGAGACATAGTAACAAGATCAGCCAATGAATAGGGCTTAGTAACAAGGTCAAACAATAAGAGTTGAGACAGCAAAGAGCCTGGGTGTGGCTTAGCTGTGCTTAGCTCTGAGTGCTGTGCTAGAACTGAAACTAGTCTGCTCTCTGTATTCTCTAGGATATTAATTGTTGTTTGTAACTTATGATTAATGATGATAACTGATTTATAATCTATGACCTATTAATTGTCACAGAAAAAAGTGTGCAATAAGATTAGGGCCATAGAACCGTAGCTGAGAGGTCACCACTGTCTGTATCAAGGGCAAGGCATGAAAGAAGCCAGTAACCCATGTGGTCCCAGCTAGAGTTACACAAACCCATTTACTCAGGATGACAGTATAATGTTGAAGATGACAAATAGCTACATATCGATCATAGGCCATGACACCCAGCAGTACAACGTCACTACTGCCCAGGAAGTGGATCGACCGAAGGAAACCACTTACAATTGTGCTTATAAGTTTACATACCCTGGCAGATTGTATGATTTCTTGGCCATTTTTCAGAGAATATGAATGATAACACGAAAACCTTTCACTCATGGTTAGTGTTTGGCTGAAGCCATTTATTATCGATCAACTGTATTTACTCTTTTTCAATCATAATGACAACCAGAAACTATCCAAATGACCCTGATCACAAGTTTATGTACCCCAGTTCTTAATATGATGTATTGCCCCCTTTAACATCAATGATAGCTTGAAGTCTTTTGTGGTATGTGTGGATGAGGCTCTTTATCTTCTCAGATAGTAAAGCTGCCCATTCTTCCTGGCAAAAAGCCTTCAGGTCCTGTAAATTTTTGGGCTGTCTTGCATGAACCGCACGTTTGAGATCTCCCCAGAGTGGCTCAGCGATATTGAGGTCAGGAGATTGAGATGGCCACTCCAGAACTTTCACTTTATTCTGCTGTAGCCAATGTCAGGTTTACTTGGCCTTGTGTTTAGTATCATTGCCATGTTGGAATGTCCAAGTACGTCCCATGCGCAGCTTCCAGGCTGATGAATGCAAATTATCCTCCAGTATCTTTTGATAGCATACTGCATTCCTCGTGCCATCAGTTCTGGCCAAATATCCTGTGCCTTTGTAGCTCACACATCCCCAAAACATCAGTGATCCACCTCCGTGTTTCATAGTAGGAATGGTGTACTTTTCATCATAGGCCTTGTTGACTCCTCTCCAAATGTAGTATTTATGGTTGTGGCCAAAAAGCTCAATTTTGGTCTCATCACTCCAAATGACTTTGTGCCAGAAGGTTTGAGGCTTGTCTCTGTGCTGTTTGACATATTGTAAGTGAGATATTGTGTGGCATTTGAATAGTAATGGCTTTCTTCTGGCGACTCGACCATGCAGTCCATCTTTCTTCAAGTGATTCCTTATTGTGCATCTTGCAACAGCCACACCACATATTTTCAGAGTCCTGTATTTCACCTGAAGTTATTTTGTGAGTTTTTCCTTGCATCCCAAACAATTTTCCTGGCAGTTGTGGATGAAAGTTTAGTTGGTCTACTTGTCCATGGTTTAGTTTCAACAGAACCCCTCATTTTCCACTTCTTGATTAGAGTTTGAACACTGCTGACTGGCATTCTCAATTCCTGGGATATCTTTTTATATCCCTTTCCTGTTTAATACAGTTCAACTACCTTTTCCCACAGATCCTTTGACAATTCTTTTGCTTTCCCCGCGACTCAGAATCATCAGAAACATCAGTGCAGCACTGGATGAAGGATGCAAGGGTCTGTCAGGAGGCCAGAATCTCATTGATCTTTTATATACACACACACTAATTAGATGCAAACAGATCATTGGTGAAGATGGTTATCTTTAATAGCCATTCACACCCCTTTGTGTCAACCTGTGTGCATTTTATCAGGCCACAATCACCAGGGTATGTAAACTTTTGATCAGGGTCATTTGGGTAGTTTCTGTTGTCATTATGATTGAAAAAGAGTAAACACAGTTGATTGATAATAAATGGCTTCAGACAAACACTAACCATGAGTGTTTTTGTGTTATCATTTATATTCTCTGAAAAATGGCCAGGAAATCATAAATTCTGCCAGGGTATGTAAATTTATGAGCACAACTGCAGTTACAACTGTAACTGTAGATGAATTATCACATGAAATTTAAAGGAAAGAGTATTCATATATTTATTAAATTATACTATCCATGCTCTCTGTCTTTCCCTAGAGACACAAAGCAACATTAATGATTTTGCAGCTCCTACCTGGATATATTATGGTCTTCTGTATGTAGCCATTCCCAGATCTGCAGTTAAGCAAGATCAAAATGCTTCTCTCTGCTCATATACCAGCAGAATATGCCACAGTCATTTTCCACAATATCTTTTTAATAGCATTCGTGTAGCAGAGCCCTTTCCTCCCCCAAGTCATTTCACGTGGGAAAATGATTCAGGAGATATCACTCTTGAGACGAACGTATTCTATAATGGTTTTGAAAATGTAGCTGGTTAAATCTCATGGGGGATAATAATGATTAAACTATTCTGATATGGTACAGGAAATTTGCCATGGATCTGAATGGAAGCAAATTGCAGTATCCTACAGGATAGGTATTGTTGAAGTATGGCTGCTTTCTGCTAGCAATCCAATCTCTGTTTAGCTTTTGGGAAATGATAAGGAGAAATGAGGAGATGAAAGAGGATGAATTATATACAAATATGTATTTCAAAGATACTAATCTCTTGCAATTTATAGTCCATAAAAATTAAGAGTGTTTGTGGGGGAAAAAATGTTAGACTTTAATATATCACAAAACTGTTGTCCTATAGGTTATTTGTAGCCCTCAAAACTCCTGATTGCTAGATTATCCAGATGCTGGATAATTTGGGGAGGGTTGAGTCTGTATTTATATTTTATTTATTTCCCATGTAAATTGGCATTAAAGTGGTATGAGGAGAGCCAGAGACTACCCTCACTTGGTTGTTGAATAACTAAGGGACCTGATTTGGTGTTGAAGTTCTGTGAGATCTTGGGACAAGTACGGTACATTTGACTTTGGTCTTATGACCAAAGATCTTGAGGACATTTTTTTTACTAGTGAAAATAAGTGATTGGGTGAGTGAGTGAGTGAGTGAGTGAGTAGATAAGGGAAATAAATGGTTGCCTTCTTGGAAATATGTGGAAAAGGATGAGAGGTCATAGGGGAGATGAAAGAACAACCTTGAATATAAACACTACAGAGTTTTATTACTTTATTGGAATTCTTATGAGAATTTGTTTCCATGTGACAATATCAAGAGAAGACAAAGAATTGGAGAAGATCACAAAGTATCAAGATTGGAACAGTTAAAAAATTAAGACATAAACCAGCCAAGAGAGTCTCAGTGGTTATCAGAACTTTGTCTGCCATATCAAAAAAATCTGGACACATGTAGAAAATCTGTCCATTGGCATAATTCAGTCGCTGCTTAGAAAAGGCCAATGTCTTGAATCCAATACAATGTTTGTTTGTTTGTTTTATTGTCCCATATCCAACAATTCTAGGCAGTTTATAATATATCCCATACCAATGCCATCATAGATTCTTAGGAAGTACTTGATACACATGAAAGTCAACCCTAGGCAAAGAACTGATATCTGTAATTTCATCTTTTTCAATAAGTAAAATTTATTCTGCTCTTGAACATATTTTTGTGTATATTTGACTTTCTATTTGTCTCTATCTGTCCCTAAATAGAAGCAAGTAGAATCAAAGTCTATTAGATTCCACAATAATATTCTACAATGGAAGATATCTGTTGCATGACTTACCAACAGAATATCTTTATTGTAAAATGGGAAATCTGAAGAAGTGTATTGTGTTTAACAGTATTTGTTTATTATTGTTTATTAAATTTTAATGCTGCCCATCTTCCTTATAAAGCAACTTGGGTGGCTTGCAGAGTATAAAAAGACAAATAGGAAAATAATAAAAATATTAAAACTATGCAAATTAAAATCAGGAGTGAGAAATGGATAGCACGGGGATTAATCAGTGAAACAACTTGCCTTCAAAAGTTGTAGATGCTTCATCACAAGTTGTAGATGCTTCATCCATCACATGGAGGTTTTTCAGCTACTTGTCTGAAATGATATAGGGTCTCTTGCTTGAGCAGGGGGTTGAACTAGAAGTCCTTCAAGGTCCATTCAAATTCTATTGTGAATTTAAATTGAATATGAGTTGTGAAACTAGTGATACACTGGATCTTGACCCACTTTCTTGCCAGGGTTCCATTTAAGCCTGTTGTCCCTCATCTAGACCCTTACACCTTTCAGACACTGAGTCACAGCATTGTTAGTTTCACCAGAAATGAAGATATAAAGCTGTATGTCATTATCCCATAGTGTCAAATGACCTCATGGTTTCATGTAGATGTTAAAAAAGAGCAGTAAGAATACTGACCTGGACTTAGCATTCTTTATTAACACTGATTGGAATTGGCCTTGTAGAAAGGAGCCACACAAAGCAATTAAACTGCTCTGAAGATGCTCATCACCATTTCTTATGTTCTCAAAAACTAGAAATATTCAGATCCTTTTAAATAAGATGTTTTGAGTTAGAATCTTCTTTATAGCAGACTTGACTTCTTGATTCCTCAAACAGTAAATCAGAGGGTTTAAAGCTGGTGTAAGTACTGTGTATAACAAAGAGATGATAAGGTCTTTTTCAGAAGATCCACTGGCAGAAGCAAGCATGTAGTTGGACAGTACTGGAATGTAGAAGATTGCAACAACTGTCAAGTGAGAGGCACAGGTGGAGAAGGCTTTCCAACAATTCTGCCATGACTGGACTTTGAGAAAGAGGAAGGAGATGATGTAAAAATAGGAGAGAAGAGTGAAGAAGAGCAAACAGAAAGCAAAAGAGCCAGTGACAAAATTCAGCAAAATAAAATTGAGTGCTGTACTATTGCAGGCTAATTTAAGGAGTGGTTTGATGTCACAAAAAAGGTGTGGAACTAGTTTAGATCCACAGAAACATAGCTGAGAGGTTACCACTGTATGCATTAAGGCATAAAAGAAGCCAGCTGCCCACATGGCCCCAATTAGTATAAGACAAGTTG
Organism: Coluber constrictor foxii; assembly: GCA_038048745.1. Classification (NCBI taxonomy): domain Eukaryota; kingdom Metazoa; phylum Chordata; class Lepidosauria; order Squamata; family Colubridae; genus Coluber; species Coluber constrictor. The sequence continues at coordinate 64,896,753 of CM075961.1, read as the reverse complement.
ATTTATTCATGATGAGAGTATAACGCAATGGATTACAGATAGCCACATAACGATCACATGCCATAATGCCCAGAAGCATACCCTCGCTAGAGCCCAGGAAGTGGAAGAAGTGCAACTGAGTAAGGCAGCCAGGAAAGGAGATTGCCTGATGCTTTCTAAGGAAGCCACTTAAGATTGTTGGCACAGTCACTGTAGAATAGCATATATCCAAGCAAGAAAGGTTCCCCAGGAAAAAATACATGGGGGTATGGAGCCGAGGTTCAGCTAGGGTGACTCCCAGGATGGCACCATTTCCTAATAAACAGGCTACATAGAGAAGCATGAAAAGTGTGAAGAGAACCTGTTGCAGCCTGTAATCCTTTGTTAGACCCAGGAGAATAAATTCAGACACCTCTGTCCAGTTCTTCATGTCTATAAATAGGAAAAAAACCAGTGATTTGAGAAAGCATCACAGCGCTAGATATGGCATTGTAAAACCATTTTCTAAACAGTATTTGACATTTAGTTCTGAGGCATCTTATTAAAATTCACTGTCTTCAAAAAGTTTACATTTTCAAATATTAGATTTATTTTGTTTAGATTCTTGTTTGTTTGTCTATACTGTACAGTGAAATTGGAAGAATTGTGTAATATAATATATTGAATTTTCTTACTATAGTTTCCTCTTATTATCCCTAGTAAAAATAATTAGGGTTTTATTGCGGCCAGAATTGCTTATGTACAAAACTGAAAACAGGACAGCATGCCCTCTGATGGAATGGTGATTAAAAAATGTGTTAGATTCTGTGGAGATGGAAAGGCTAACATTGGAATTGAAAAAAGAGGGGAAATGGAATGCTATTTGGTCTGGCACACATGGTACAAATGGTTAGAGAATAGAAGTAAATATAAAGGTAATTTAAGAGGTACACTAAAATGTAAATGCAATGTATATAATTAAAGAAAGAATAAGGAATGTAATTGTTATGTATATATGAGTATTATTGATGCTGGAGCACTGTAAAGAATGTAAATGTGATACAAAATGATGAAATATGTTCAATAAAAATAATTTTTAAAAAAAGAAATTGGAAGAAGTGACCTGCTTGCATTTGATTTTTGTCCTTTTTCTTATGAGTGCAGAGTACAGATCATGGAAGATTTCATTTTATTCAGATTTGTTTCATCATCAAAATTAAGATTGTGAAATTAAAGGAAGTAAAGGTTACGAAATTCAAATTTATTCTGTACAAACGTTTATGGCTTCATACATTTACTGTTAGATTTGGTGTGTGTGTGTGTGTGTGTGTGTGTGTGTGTGTGTGTGTGTGTGTGTGTGTGTGTTAATGCAATAGACTTGTACTGTAGATTTTGTGTCCCTCTACTATACATCAACTAATGAAATTGGATGGAGTGACCTACTTGCTCTCTATTTTTTTTGTCATTTCTCATATTTTTGAAAACTTATCTTTTCCAACTTGCCGGACTTGCCTGATCCCTTCTATTTTTAAAATTGTTTAGAGTTTGATTGACTTATTTTAATATTTATCTGTTTTAAATTTTCAGCCAAATTTATATTTGTTTTTAGTATGATTTTAACTTTTATGTATTGGTTTTTTAGTCGGCTGTTCACTGAGTCCGTAAGGAGAAGGGCGGTATATAAGTCTAATTAATAAATAATAAATAAATATGAGTGCAACAGACAGAAGATGAGCACTTCATTTTATTAAAATACTAAGATTATGAAATAAAAGAAAGTAGAAGCAAAGAGGGAGTAAAGAAAAAACAATGACTGTATTTGAAGGACAAAGGAAACAAAGGAATGGTGTGGCAAAAGAAAAAAGAACTTTGTAACAGAAATAAATAAAATGTATTTCAAGTGGATTTATAAGACTTGATGAAATGCAGTAATACCGATTATTTTTACAGTCCATTTCAAGGATTTGAATATTACACTGTAAATGGGCTTCTGAGATGCAAACAACAAGGGTTATATCTTACTATTTGCAAATCTTTAAAATACAGGAGTTAAGTTCATCTAGCTAGATATAATAACCTCAACTTTTTCTGCCAACTTTCTTCTAATCTATTAGCAATTGTGGTTTAGGGATAAAAAAGAATAACACTCTGTTTCTTGGTAACAGCTATTGCATATTATGCATGAAGGTATATTCTTCCAACCATTTTCAGCAGATATTATACTATGGATGAATTATCAGATGAAACTCAAAGGAAAGAATATTTATCTATTAATTTATAATATTCATGCCCCATCTTTCCCTTGGGAACATACGGCAACTTACATGATTCTGCAGATATTCTCTTTCTCAGCAGTTCCAAACAGTCTACATACTAGTCATGCTCAAGGCAACTACAATTCTCTGAATATGAAGAATATGTAGAATTTTTAATTCTTACCAGGATAGGTCATGGTCTTTTGAATGTAGTCTTTCCCATATATACAGATAAGCAGGATCAAAATGTTTTCCTCTGCTTATATACTGAAAAAGTATGCCACCATCATTCTCCACAATATCTTTTAACAACAATTTAGCAGAGCTTTTTGAGTCTTGGGACACATAAGTATGCTATAATGGTTTTGAAAATATAGCTGATTAAAACTCAGGGGAAGAAATGATGATTAAAGTACTCCAATATGAGAAATAAAGGAAAATTGCCAAGGATCTGAATAGAAGCAAATTGCTGCGTTCTCCAGGACAGACATGTGTGTAGTATGGTGAAGTTCTTTGTGAAAGCATTCCATTCTCTGCTCAAACTTTTGAGAAATAATTGGAAAGACACAGCAAAATAGGACAAGTTGTATGCAATTTATTTCAGGGATACTAGCCTCTAATAAAATATAGTCCATAAAAATGTAATTGAAAAAAAAAGTTAGTTTTTAATATATCATAAAACTGCTGGCAGACTTCAGAGGATATATAGGTTTTTATTTTATTTATATATATTTTCTCCCCTACTGTTTTTATATATATTTTATATATACCTCAAGGTAGTGAATTATAATCCTTATAATCCTTCCTTTTCCTATTTTTTCCAGGACAATGAATCTGTAAGGTTTTGCTGAAAGAAAATAACTGGTCAAATATGCTCAAAATGAAATCCCAAGGCTTCCTAGATCCCAATCACACACAAAAAAATGGGTGCTTGTGGCATTCTGACTGAAAGATTCTGGATATTTTGAAGGGACTTTGAGTGTGTCTTTCATTTGTTTTCCATTTGTTTTTTGCCTTTATGTAGATGGGGGATAGAGAAGCATGTGACTGATTATCATGCAGCAGGCAGAGTTTGATGATATTATATTTTACTAGCCCTTGCAGAACCTCTGGAGATGTTGGAGCTGGCAATCAGGGGGCCTCTTGGAGCAGCTTCAAAGACAGAGAAGTCAATTATAGTGGGTGTGATGTGGGTCCTCCCCATCAAGCAGTGTCATGTTGTGAAATCCAGAAAGTGCCCCTATTTGGTTGTGGTGTTTTCTTTCAGGAACAATATTCTCTCCAAAAATTTTAGCCCCCATCCAGGGGTGGGTTCTAAATTTTTTTACTACCGGTTTTGTGGGTGTGGCTTATTTTGTGGGCATGGCTTGATGGTCATATGACTATTATTTAGGATTTAGCAGAGGTACTGGTCTGGCATGCATGTGTGTGCCAGGCAGTTGATTTTCGGACCTTCTGGGCCCACCAGAAGTCAGGAAACACACTGTTTCCAGCCTCCTGAGAGCCTCTGGGGTGGGGAAAGGCCATTTTTGTCCTCCCCAGACTCCTAGAAAGGCTCTGGAGCCTGGGGAGAGCAAAAAATGGGGCCTACTAGGCCCACCGTGCCATCACATGCTAAAAGCAGGGGGAGCACAGGGGTGGGGGCAATAGAATTATGGATGTGGACACGTGTGTGGGTGACCCCACCGTGCTCCCCCCCACTTTTGGCACGCGATGGCAAAAAGGTTAGCCATACTGGACTAAATGTTTCCAAGGTCTCTTCCAGCTCTATTCTGATCAATTGTATGGATTTAAGAAAGTTGCTAATGACAGTGTGAAGATATTCCTGCTTTTCTTTAATTTTCTCTCACAAATATAAATGACTTTGACTATGATGCTATATCAAATGTGACATTATCTTGTTAAGATGAACAGCACACCTATGCACTTTATTCATGTAAGAACAATAATTGTGGCATAGTGAAAAAGACAGTTTTAAAAATACTTTAAAAAATCCCCACCCTTATTAAATACAGACTGGGAATTTATAAAATAATTCTGATAATTCAAACATGTATTTCATTTTATCCAAAGCTATTTATGATGAAGGAATTTGTGCATTTCATGAGTTATTTCTTCTATCTATTACACATTCCTCACAATAGGAAGCTATAATGCAATGTTGACAGTATTTGAAATCAAATCTAATGTCACATGAGAAATGGTTTGACAAAGAGAGGCTGATACATGTGTGGCCAATGTCAAATAGCTAGTTAAATGTTCACTATCTTACCAACAATTGTAGCCTATTTTAATAGCTTCACTTTTACTAAATATTCCTTCATGTTGATAGAGTTCACCTAATTTAATTAATTAAATTAATTAAATTAATTTAATTTAATTGATGTAGGTTGCATAGAGCTGGATCAGTGAAGCGTCTGGATCTCAAAAATGCACTCCCGTGCACATTTGTTTAGAGGGAAGTACTTTCAAGTTTAACCAGGTTTAATTCCAGGGCTGTGCATACTGGTAGTCCTCAAATTACAACAGTTCATTTAGGAATGGTTCAAAGTTTTGACATACCACCCCAAAAGTACTTATAAGTTATGTATTTTATAGCACCATGCTGGTCATTCATCTTTATGACTGATTGCAGAGACACTGCAATATAGACACAATCTATTTTCCTCCATTCTGCTGCCAGGTCCCCACAAGGACTGGGCCTGATTTGCTAGCCTATAGGATTCTACATGCTCTTCCATACCCCATCCACTATTTGATCACTGCCTTTTGAAGATTTCCAGAGATCTAGACATTGGGGTAGGAAAGGAGAAGGATCATGATGCAGAAAAGTGGCTGTCATTTTCTCAATTGCTGGATAAATTGTTTTCCTTTTATCACTAGATATTAGCCTTCCCTCTGCACTTCCACCCCCACCCCCATCCCCATCATTAATTTCTCTGGTCTTACCCTAGCAGAGTTAATTGTGGAGGAGGGAAAGTAAAATGGCAAAAGCTCTCCTTCCTACAGTATAAGCTTCTATCCTCTTTGTAAAAGTGCTTTTGTAAAGAGGAGAAGCATGTATATGTGTTTGTTGGTTTGATTGTTTGTTTGTGTGTGCATGTCTTTACTCACGATCCTCTTCACAAAAGTGCTTTTGCAATGAGAAGATTATGCGAGTGCATCTTTATGCATGCTTCTCTGCACAAAAGCACTTTTGCAAGGACTAGAAGTAAGTGTGTTTGTGTCTTTATGCACCCTTTTCTTCTTGTGTAAGATAAGTGGAACTAATGATGGTGGGCGGACAGCTAGCATCTAGAAACCAAATGAAAATAACATCTGAGAAAAAGAAAGCCAATTTGCTGCCACATGACCAAGCTACTTCTCCTTATCTGACATATTGAACTCTGGAGATCTTTGAAGGATAATTGAGTGATTGGTGAGGAAAAGACCAAACAGCTTTGGGGACTTTGGAAATCAATGACTTCCAAAATTTGAGGTTTTTCCATACAAAGAGAATGTAATGTGACATCTGTAAAACTCCTCTATGTGTTCATGCCACTCTAGAAGGAGCTTTTCTGCACAGGATTTTTCTCAGAGCAGATTTGACTTCTTGATTTCTCAAAGTATAAATCAAAGGATTAAAAACTGGAGTGAAGACACTATACAACAGAGTCATGCTCATCTCCCTTTCAGCAGATTCAGCAGCAGAACTAAGAATATAATTAAAAATAACAGGGATGTACAAAAGAGCTACAACTGTTAGATGGCAAGCACAGGTGGAGAAAGCTTTCCAACGGTTCTGCCATGAGCCACTTTTGAAAAGGAGGAATGTGACAATGTAAAGATAGGACAAGAGAGTAAGGAAAAAAGAGGTCAGAGCAATACCACTAGTGACAACATTAAGAAGTGTGAGATTTAGGACTGTACTACTGCAAGCCAACATGAGAAGAGGTTTGATGTCACAAAAAAAATGCTGGATAAGATTAGGACCACAAAACCATAGCTGAGAAGTCACTACTGTATGCATCAGGGCATGAAAGAAGCCAGTGGCCCAGATTGCCCCAGCTAATGTAACACAAGTCCATTTATTCATGATAATGATATAACGCAAAGGATTGCATATGGCTACATAACGGTCAAATGCCATGACACCCAAAAGCATGCCCTCACTGCTTCCCAGAAAATGAAAGAAATGCATCTGAGTGAGGCAGCCAATAAATGAAATAGTTTGTTGCTCTGTTATGAATCCAATCAACATTTTTGGCACAATTACTGTAGAACAACCTATATCCAAAAATGGTAGATGCCCTAGGAAAAAATACATGGGGGAGTGTAGCCGTGGCTCAACAAAGGTAACTACCAAGATGGCTCCATTTCCAAGCAAGCAAGCCTGGTACAGCAGTAGGAAAAATGTGAAGAGAATGTATTGCTGTGTGTGGTCATTTGTTAAACCTAAGAGAATGAATTCTGGCACTTCTGTCCAATTTTCCATTTCTGTATAAATAAATAAATAAATAAATAAATAATCAAGCATTAATATTGGAAAATAGTTCCATAGCAGAATAAGACACATTTAAAGGGAAGTATGCATTAGAGTACCCCAAGGCTCTGTTTTAGGCTCAGTACTCTTCAAAATCTTCATCAATGACTTGGATGAGGGGATAGTTGGGGAATTCATCAAATTTTCAGATGACACCAAATTGGCAGGAATAGCCAACATTCCAGAAGATGGGCTTAAAATACAGAAGGATCTTGATAGACTTGAACACTGGGCGCTATCTAACAAAATGAAATTCAATGGTAAAAAAGGTAAGGTTCTACATTTAGGCATGAAAAACAATAGTAGTAACTGTGCGAAGGATCTTGGAGTCTAGTGGACAACCATTTAAATATGAACCAGCCATGTGCAGCAGCTGCCAAAAAGCCAACACGATTCTAGGCTGCATAAGCAGAGGGATAGAATCAAGATCACGTGTTAATATCACTTTATAATGCCTTGGTAGTGCATCAATTTTGGTCACCACAATGTAAAAAAGATGTTGAGACTCTAGAAAGAGTGCAAAGAAAAACAACAAAGATGATTAGGCTAAACAAAGAGGCTAAAACATATGAACTGGGTATGTCTAGTTTACAGAAACTGGGTATGTCTAGTTTAATGAAAAGAAGGTCTAGGAGAGACATGATAGCAGTGTTCCAATATCTCGGGGGCTGCCACAAAGAAGAGCTATTCTCCAAAGCACCTGAGGGTAGGAAAAAAAGCAATGGGTGAAAACTAATCAAGGAGGGAAGCAACTTAGAACTAAGAAGAAATTTCCTGACACTTAGAACACTTAATCAGTGGAACAACTTACCTCAAGAAGTTGTGAATGCTCCAACACTGGAAATTTTTAAAAAGATGTTGGATAACTATTTGTCTGAAATGGTGCAGGGTTTCCTGCCTAAGCAGGGTTGGACTAGAAGACCTCCAAGGTCTCTTCCAACTCTGTTTTTCTATTCCATTCTAAAGAAAGTAACTGTGTTATGATGGGTATAAAGGCTTGAAACTCTTCTTCTTAGCATTATTATTATTAACAAATATTATTAATATTCAAGTAGAATTAACTTCAACTAATATAAATAGAATGCTCTCATTAGACAGAATTGAAATCATACCTAAGGGAGATAGTTATGTATAAACAGGATGTGTAAGCTTGCAATCTTCCATATGTTTGTTTGTTTGTTCATTTATATTGTTGTTGTTGTTGTTGTTATGATGTCATTTTATTCAAATCCCGGTTCATTTTTGGCAAGTGCCTGGATTAGTCTCTGCAGTCTTCTTGGTAAGATTTCAGAAGCGGAAACCTTTCATTACTGCTTATGCGGCTGCATTCTGGACCAGCTGTAACTTCCAGAACATCTTCAAGGGAGACCCAATGTATATGTGTTACCATAATTCATTCATAAAGCTAAAAATAAGTGACTGGCCCAAGGTCAGCCAGTCTTCTGCCTTAGGCAGGAGTAGAATTCACAATCTCCTGGTTTCTAATCTAATGCCTTAATATTACACCAAATTGGCTCTCTACAAACATTTGTCCACTTTTAATTTTGCTCATTTGAAATGTACCAGTGCAACCATAATAATTTCATTAAATGTTTATAAAATGTCCATCGTTTTCTTTACATAAAATCTTTAAAACTTCCTTTCTTATTAAAGAATTTGGGCCAAGAAGAAAGACAAATATAGAAAGCTGGGTTAGCTGAAAAAGCTTTGATTTCTCAGCATAGATCTAAAAGAGAGTCGTTAGTCCAATGTCCCCTAGCTGTTTGTCCTCTTTCTACTCAACCACACTGGGTTCAAATATGAGAAATAATAATTAAAAAGGTCCATTGCAGATGTCATACTGATCATACTTCTCTGTGCAATTTTCAAACCACAGCTCTTAGTATGTTCTTCAAACCTTCAGCAGAAAGAAATGAAAATGTTCCCTAAAATGGTTAAATATGATTTCCAGCATTTATTTTTAATCTTAAAACTATGTAAAAGTTTTGATTTACTAAACCTCTCTTATTTCTCTCTCTCACACACACACATACCCCAAAAGTGGACTACTGATGTGTTTACAGTGGGAGCTACAGAACATTCTCTAATCAATCTTTCTCTATTGACCTTAAGTAGCACCATTCAGGATAGGTGTCTTGATTTTTCCCTTCTTCTTGCTCTGGCCAAGACCTTCTATTCCTGAATGGATGAGATATAATGGTAATAACCCATGCCCATTCATCACAAGCAAGCTTATTAAGGAAGCTAAATTTCTTGAGCTTTCAACACTATATTTTGGTTTACAGTTTTACATATCAATCTATGGTTATGGATACATTCCTCTAACAGTATAAACTATTTTTGTACAAATTGCTGCTCAGAAAAAGTTTTTAATGAAGTGAAATTCAATGTTATAATCCACTAACTTCTGTGAACCAAACTGCAGTTTAAGATCTAATAAGGTTACTGAACAGTTGGAAAATTTACTATGGATTCTTGGTAAAGAATGTATCAGAAAGTGGTGGACTTCATCAGATCAAATTCTTCCTATATTCACAAGCTTATGCTTATCAGTATCTATTTTTCTGATTCTCTACTAAGTCCTATGCAAGTTAATCAAGTGAAATTATACACACACACACACACACACACTTACACAAACATGTATGTTTATGTATGTATGTATGTATGTATGTACATATGCATATTTCCTCACACTGGGGATTACTTGTAGTCTACAAAATCTAAACTGAGGTTTCTACTCCTACGTTGTTTTCTTCCTCTAAGTGGCCAATACAAACTTTCAGCTTATGATTCCTTTCTTTCTGCAATACGATATAAGAGAAAAGAAAACAATGAGTATGTGAATCATATAAAATGAAATGTACAAACCTTCACAATGAGGAAAAAAAAACCCAAGGAATCGTAAGCAGCCTTGAGTAAGAAATGATTTTCTCCTAAAGTTCATACCTGGATAGATTGTAATTTTTATGTTCATTCATCACGTGCAACTGATACAATTAGCGCATTCAGAGAATCACAATGAGGCATTGTTGTTTCTATTATATTGCTGAAGTTAAAAGAAATTAGAACTGTATCTTTTCTGTACTGTTTAAAAGCACTGTATTATTAGTACTGCTGACAATTTAAAACATAACAAATTAGGGGAAGGAAATATATGTGGGGATAATTTAAATCTTGAAATATTTCCTAGGAGTCATGTTAGAGTTTCTTTACTTAGAAAACAAGTGGCTAATTTGCTCTTTGGAGAAATGATTGTATTTATCTTGTTTACTTTTTAACTATAATTTAACCTCTTACTTGAAATCCTATTTCTTCATTTTATTAGACATTTTAGATGTCAATCAGAGTAAATATATTTTTTTAAAATAATTAAAATAATTTTTAAATAATTTTTAAATAATTATAATTGTTTAAAACATATTCATATATAACCCAGGAACAATATAGAATTAGGACAAGTATCCATAATTCTCAGTTTTCATAACTGAAAATTATTATTTTTTGTTATTTTTTTTCCTAATATCAGCAACAAGAAGAGATTATTATACTGTTAACATAATCTTAGAGAATCAGATGACATGGATGTAAGGGCAAGTGAAGACATAAAAGATTTTCTTCTTATTAAATTCATGGGTGCATCCTAGCTGTGGAATCTTGTAGATACACAGTAAAATTGTACCAATAAAGGAGAATATTTATAGCTTAAGATTGAAATGAGGGCTCTTTTTTGCTCTCTGAACATTTTTCTTTTTTTTTGCATATGTTTCATTCCCCAGATTAGTAACATCATCAGTACACTAGTTTGGGAAATTAAACTCCTACAAGAAAACAACCAAGCTCAGACAGCACCAAGGATCCCACAGTAAAGGTGTCATATGAAAATAGACCTTTTGAATGGCTGTCATTATATACTTCTGCAGAGCACACTTGTAATTAGGAATGAATCTGACTCTTCTGGAAAGAAGCTCTATTAAACTGATAAATCCAACTCTCACCAAAGTGGCTGTTACTGATCTGGAAGTCCAGATAAATATTTCATAAAATTTCAGAACTTTTACTGATTTCTAGACTATGCTATTGTGCTAGGACATGGTGATAGTTGTGCCATGCATTATCTATTTCAGACTAATATGGTATATATAGTATATTCAGAGAAAGAAATGGAGAGAGAGAGAAAGGGAGGAAAGGGACAGAAATACAGCATACATTTCACCAACATACATTATAAATACTTTATTTAGGAAACCAATCAATCAAAGAAGCAAAGAAACAAACAGATTGTGTGTAACAAGTGATACTTTTATTTAGAATAGTTTTCTTCTTCTTTTCCTTTCTTTATATGGACTAGAAAACCTGATTACCAGATTCACCAGGCATTGGAATTTTGTCCTATTACTCAAATGTTCTGCAACTTCACCCTATATCTAATCCATTGCATTCTTTTAATGGCAAGAGGAAGGCAGGAAGGAAATTAAAAGTAATTTAGGGAAATCAGAACAGTAAAGTATTTATTAACAGTCCAAAATGCCAACTGGGACAGAAGTATCAAAAGTATCAACACCGCCCTGAGTCCCTTGGGGCAGAAGGGCGGTATATAAATTAAATTAAATTAAATTAAATAAATAAAAGATCCAAGGTAACAAATAATGAGGACAAATCTGGCAGGAGCACTGTGGTGCTGTAGCCACCAAGATGTCTTTCAACCAGAGATGGGTTTCAGCTGCTTTTGACCAGTTCTTACGAACCAATAGTGGAAATTTTGAGTAGTTCAGAGAACCAGTAAATACCACCTCTGCCTGGCCCTGCCCCCAATCTATTCACTGCCTCCCAGTCTCCCAGCTAATGGCTAGAAGGAAAAAATCAGGGCTCGCTTTTCAGTTGGGAGAGTGCTTGACAAGGAAGAGGAAAAAAAACAAGACACCATAGTTTTAAATTGACAAGCCAAGAAGCAGCTACTGGAAGGAGGTTTTTACTTGCAGAAGCTAAGTGACATTTAGTAGTTTATTTCTGGATCAGCTGAACAACAAACTAGATAAGAGGAGGGATTCTTATATAGTTCTCTTTTTTTAAGTTTTGGGTTTTTTGTTTTTAAGTTTTGAGGTTTGAGCAATATGGGCTTTGTGTTTCTAAAAAGGTTTGGGCGATTTCCATTGTGAAATATCCTGTCTTGAATGAGTTTTCTGCCCGCTTGTAAATGGAGCCAAACTTCCGGCTTACACTTTCTATTATCTCTAACTGCCCTGAGTCCATAAGGAGAAGGGCAGTATATAAGTCCAATTAATAAATAAAATAATAATAAATAAAGCACCGGTAGCTGTTTTCATCTTACAAATTTTCCTTTATGCAGCTGTTAGGAATGTGGAATGAGTCTCCGGCAAGTTCCTTTATTAACAGCTTGATTTTTCCTTGCTTTTCTGGGAGACTTTTCTTATGAGTAATATTTTATTTGGGAAAATGAAGAGGGGGGAGTTTGATTCCTTCCCAGAGCCGGTTAATGGGATTGGGAGGGAATGGGGATTTTGAAGTAACCTTCTCCAGGAGTGGGAAAGGAATGGAGATTTTGCAGTATTTTTGCCCTGTCCCGCCCACCAAACCATACCACAACCACCAAGCCACACCCACAGAACCAGTAGTAATTTTTTTTGAAACCCACCACTGCTTTCAACATGTGAAAGACTGCTATAATCTACTCAAAATCTTAACTAAAAGGGGCACCAAAGTCAACTGGAGAGATGAACAATCAATTTAAAAAAAAATATTAAGGACTTCTGAAAGAAATCGAAGGAGCGATAAACCAATAAATAGGAAATAACAAGGGACCAAGAGATTTCTTCAATAATGGATGAAGGAATGTATGGTTAAGGGAACCTGGTAATCTACTAGATGGACAGATTTCAAGTGGAAGAAAAGTACAATATAAAGTAGGGAAAATGGGGAAGAGGTAAGAGAATAAGAAGAAAGAAAGAAAGAATCCCTGCCATTGCTTCTTATACATTCTATATAATCTAAACTCAACAAGAAGACTCAGGAAGTTAAGGAACCAAGACAAATTCCTTGTGTGTCCAATCACACTTGGCCAATAAAGAATTCTATTCTATTCTATTCTATTCTATTCTATTCTATTCTATTCTATTCTATTCTATTCTATTCTATTCTATTCTATTCTATTCTATTCTATTCTATTCTATTCTAATGTTTCGGGAATCTTTTGCTTTTGTAATTTCAAGTGATGGTAGCTCTTCCTTGATGCATCATTGAATAAACCTGGATTTATAACTACTTGCATCAAGTTTAAGAGTTCAATGTACAGCAATATTTATATATTTAATAACTGCTATATTTATACAATTGTCATCAGAGGAAAGGATCCTCAGAGCAATTACCATCCCCAGTATTCAACAAGCACAACAAAATTAAATATATATATCGGATAATTTTATTAATTTTATTAATTTATTTATTTCTGTTTCTTGTTGTCAAAGGACAATAATCAATGTACAACAATATCTTCAAACAATACTACTAAAATCAGATCCAATAATCTAAGTATCAAACAATGTCAAATGAACAACATCTGCTAAAAAGATTGCAATAAAATCCATCCTTATGTGGAATATCAAATGATATTGTTGCAGTAATAAAAACAGGAGAGTAATCAAATGCAACACTTTATATTCTGAACAGCTACAATATAAAATCCATAAAGTTTGAACCTTCGGGGTGAAGGATGGGGATGGGAAGAATAAAGTATGACCCTATTATGTAAATGTCATGACTTATGTGCTTCTCATCAACTGTTGTGGCACAAGTACATAACTGCAGTATTTGCATGATGACATAATAATGTGTTTCATAATTTTGACCTTGTGGCAATTTTCATGGATTTGTTGGCCACAAAACCTAATTGGACCATGGAAATCTAGAGAAAAAATTATTGTATTATTATATTAAAATAAAAAGTATCCTCCCATAATTTCTGCAACTCAATAAAATAATTTCTTCAATTCATACATAATATCTGAATGCTTGCCATTGATTTTTTAATAACAGCTCTTACTTCTTGGTTCCTTAGAGTGTAAATCAGAGGATTCATGACTGGAGTAACAATAGTGTACATAAGAGTGACCATTATTTCCTGCTGTAGTGATTGTCCAGAAGAGGGAGGGACATAAGTCAAAATGGCCCCAGCATAGAAAAAAGTCACAACTGTGAGATGTGATGCACAGGTAGAAAAAGCTTTTGTTCTACTTTCCTTGGTCTTAACTTTTAAAAAGAGAAAGGAGATGATATAGATATATGACAAAAATGTCAGAATGAAAGGGAACAAAACAATTAAACCTGTGATGATGTTGAGAAGGCTGAGATTCAATGTGATGCTACAGCATGCCAGCTTCAAGAGGGGTTTAATATCACAGAAGAAATGTTGCACTATGTTAGGGCCACAAAAATGTATCTGGGAAGTCATAACTGTATGCATTAGAGCATGTAAGAATCCAATAGTCCAGGTAATTATCACTCCTCTAATGCAGGTGGTCTTATTCATGATTGTGGTATAACGGAGTGGATTACATATAGCTACATAGCGGTCATATGCCATGACACCCAGCAATAAAGCTTCACTGCTGCCTAGGAAGTGGAAAAAATGGAGCTGAGTGAGACATCCAATAAAAGAGATCCTCCAATGTCCCACAAGAAAGCCAGTCAACATCTTGGGTACAGTGACTGTAGAGTAACAAATATCTAGGCAAGAGAGGTTTACAAGAAAGAAGTACATAGGTGTATGAAGGCGTGGTTCATTCAGTGTTATGAACAAAATGGTGGTATTTCCTAACAGGCTGGCAAAATAGAGTAGCAAAAAAAGAAAGAAGAGAAAGGTCTGAAGTTCAGGTATGTTAGTCAGGCCGATAAGGATGAACTCATTCACATTTGTCTTGTTTTCAAACACTGAAAAATATAGAAAGAAATGTTGCCATAACTATTACTATTACTACTATTACTATTATTATTACTACTACTACTACTACTGTAGTATTTGAACAATATTTGGTAATTTTATATTCAAAGAAAGTAAGGATGGATGGATGGATGGATGGATGGATGGGAAGGAGGGAGAAAGGAAGGATGGAGGGAGAGAGGGAGGGAGGGAGGAAGTGAATGTGAGGCTACATCTAAAAAAGAGATTGAATTTCTAGAGTTTTATACATTTCTGGAAGAATTTTAAATACTGTTTGGTTTGTTAAAAACCTTCTTGTGAGAACTATGTCAGAAATTTAATTGTGGACAAATGTTTTCACTTTTATTTCTCACTGCAAGAACAAAAATATATGTGAATACATACATGACTATATTTATGTCTGCAGGTTTGTACATGGTTGTGTGTGTATGAGAAAGACAGAGATGGAGGAAGAAGAAAGAAAGAGACAAAAAATCATAGAAACTAAGCTGTCAGTGATTGAGCAGAAAATTTTGGAGTGACAGAGAAGAGCTCAATCAAAATCTGAAGCCGATATGCCATAACTACTTAAAAGATAAGCTTTACTATTGAAATTACTACAAAGGAAACTCACAATATTGGTATACTCTTACAAAATCTATAGTGATTCCATATTTAAATATTACAGATAGTTCTTATCACCATATCCAACACAGGAAACTAGAGATAAGAAAATATATTTAAAAACGACAATCAAAACCTTTAAATACATAAAATATAAAAATTATCCTGAGTCCTGCTGTCCATATTTTTTCTCTTATCAGAAAAAGCTGCTCATGGAAATTTAGTAGCCAATGAAACAAGTATATTCTGCTTAATTCATCAAGCATATTTTGCATTCCAATTTTTTATTTTCCGTTTCAACAAATTTTATCATTTTCAACATATATAGTTAATCTATTTTTGATGACAGATGTGAGCACATTAAACTTAATATAATCATATTATATTCTAATCACAAAAATGGTCAGAAATGGCCAGTACTTGTTTTGAACTAATTGAGAAATAACAAATGGGAAGATTGTTGTATTCATGACTAAAGAAAAGCTTAGTTACCATACTAGTTAAGAAAAGTCACTAACACATATATGCTTTCATACTTGCATTTATACAGTTATCTCTGAATTCTTGCCAACTTTCTATGTGACATTTTAAGGTTCTCAAGTGGAAAACAGCACAGCAGTTCACAAACACTGTACTTAACAAAATAGTCTCCTTTATTTATCTTAGTCCCTTTGCATCAAGTCATTTCAAGGAGAAAATAAACAAGACACTAATTGCTCTCCTTGGAATAAATCATTTGTTCAATGCAGTGCTAACAAACAAAAATCAACCAATGTCCATCTACAATGAGAATATAACTATGATGGCTTTTTTTTCTAGTGCCCAAGCAAAAATAAGCCATAAATGAGCCTGAGTAGCTTAGGGGGTTAATGCCTCCTACTAAAGGCAGCAATTAAGATCCAGCTGCCTGCAATTTCTGCGAGTTCAATCCTAGCCAGGCTCAAGGTCGACTCAGCCTTCCATCCTTTCTAAGGTGGGTAAATTGAGGACCCAGTTTGTGGAGGCAATAAGCTGACTTTGTATAAATATACAGAAGTATGAAGGTTATTGCTTAACACACTGTAAGCTGCCCTGAGTCTCCGGAGAAGGGCGGCATATAAATCAAATTTTTAAAAAAAAATTTTTTAAAGGTCCCTTAGAAGTAATATTATTAAGACACTAATGTCATTGCTACCTCTTTTCTTGTGAATTAAGTTATCCATGATTATTTCATTGTCGTCTAATAGATTGGTAAATGAGGTCATTCAAATCCCCTGTTAGCTGCCTTTGCTTATTGATGTGAGTAGCAGGTGTCTTTACAATTTCTCCTATATTATGTGGGTCAGTTTATTTTACAAATAACTCTTTTTAATAGGTCAATTTGTTTTTGACTGATGTCAAAAGTCTGGAGATCAAGGTCATTGAGCTGTGAACAGGCATGATATGATATATGATATGATATATGATAATACAGTACAATACAATACAATATAATGTGAAAATATTTACAAACCTTTAGCATCCTGGACATAAATTGTTTCAATTCCTACTCTCAAAATGACGCTATAGAGTACTGCACATCAGAACAACTAGACACAAGAACAGCTTTTTCCCAAATGCCATAACTCTGCTAAACAAATAATTACCTCAACACTGTCAAACTATTCACTAAGTCTGCATTATTATTACTATTAGTCTTCTCATCATTCCTATCACCTATCTCCTCCCACTTATGACTGTATGACTGTACTTGCTGCTGTCCCCTTACAATTTATATTGATTTGATCACTTATTTGTACCCTATGACTATCATTAAATGTTATACCTTATGATTCTTAATTAATGTATCTTTTCTTTTATGTACACTGTGAGCATATGCACCAAAGGCAAATTCTTTGTGTGTCCAATCATACTTGACCAATGAAGAATTCTAATCTAATCTAATCTAATCTAATCTAATCTAATCTAATCTAATCATCTAATCTAATCTAATCTAATCTAATCTAATTTAGTAGTCAGTGACATTTTCCCTTTTTCAATTCATATCATTTCCCATCTTGCATAAACAACACACTTACTAAACAAATATGTGTGGGAGCATTTTCTACCAGAGAAAATTATAAACTCTTGATTTGTAATTTCTGCTGTAAATCTCATTCCAAAGAGTTATAAAGGTTATAATGTATGTTTCATGTCTATTTGCAGGCTAAGTAGGATCAGAGTTGTTTACTGAAGTGTTCTTTATTTTATATTTATCCATTTTCCATTATCTATTTTCTGCTGCTTCAAAGGCTTGGGTGAAGTCTATGTTGTGGACACTATCTCTTCTACCTTTCCCCCATTTTTTAGTTCTGTTTAATATTTTATTGAGTTGCAACTGAAGAAGATAAATGCACTACAGTACATAGAAAGTAAATTAAAAGAAAATAAAAGTATATAAAAATGAAATTAGCAAGTCTGATGGTAAAACAACATAAAACAGAGCATAGATTCAGAACAGCTCATCAATCACTCTCTCTGGAAGCCACTTCCAATTATTAAGATTACTGCATAAAAGCATCTAACTGCCACAGTTGCAGATATTTTAGATGATTAGCCATGATTAATGATTACAACACGTTTAACTCCACCTTCCAACTCAGTCTGCTCTTCTACAGTGTGTAGTGTTTTTAATTGCCATTAGAAGCTGCTTTTACAGGCAGTACTAGTTGAGTATTTGAGAACATCTGGGGAATTTAAAAAATGATCACAGTTCATATTCAGGACTTAAAGAATCCAGTACAGTGGAAACTCCGGTCATGATCTTAATCTATTCCAGGATTTAATCAGCACCTGATTTGGTCATGACCAGAAGCAAGACTGGCTCCACATGCACACACAAAATAAAATGGCATGGAAGGGGAAATTGCCGCAGCAGGGAAAATTGCCATGGTTGTGTTTGATCACCACCCAAGAATGTGTTCGTGACCAGAGTGAAACATTTAGCGGATATTTTGATCAGCACCCGATTTGGTCATGGTCAAAAGCTTTTGTGATCTGAGGTTCCACTGTATTTGCAAATACTGTTTCCCTGGTACATTAGAGTGCATAAATTTATTTACTGCCACCTGTGGTCTTTATATAACAAATGCCAACTAGTTCTGTTTATTCACATATCATGCAATAATAATTAAACAGCTTGCCACTCATCACTGGCTGAAGTTTCTGTAAACTCTTAAATTATACAAACTCTTAATCTGAACACACTTCATGTATTGCATGTAGTCAATTTGTAGTGCCAGCTGGATTTGCTCTCTCTGTTTTTCCTAATACAAAGTAATGAAAGCTCTCTCTGGTCCTATGAATTTAGTACATCTGGGACACTAATTTTGGATTAGCATTTGGATCGTGACAATTATTGAAACCACAGTGATTTATTTTAATGTTTTCTATGTTCCTGTGGATTAACAAACATTACTCTCAAATGAGATTTGTTGAATGATCTGGATTCACTACAGTAAACAGCATTTGCATATAACCTATAAGATTCATAATTAGTATTGCAACAAGGAAACTGAAGCATGTTATAAATCTGATATTTGTTAGATGGATTTATAGAGATGCAGATCAATTTGCCTAAGATAACAATTACATTAAATATTGCTACTACTAAAAATGCTACCAGTAAAAACATCAAAACCACCTCTGAAAAACAACTTCAAATGAATTCCATAAAATGGACAATGTATACTCTCAAACTAGTGCCAATGTGGCAGTTGTAAGTGAAGATTCCAGGGACCTCCTTGTGCTCACAATATGGATGAGTTGTAATGGCTACTAATGCAGGCCTTCTTATTCATGATAGTGGTGTAACGGAATGAATTACATATCAATCACTACATAATGGTCATATGCCATGACACCCAGCAATAAAGCTTCCCTGCTGCTAGAAAGTGGAAAAAATAGAGTAGAGTGAAGAGATCCTCCAATGTCCTGTAAGAAAACTTGTCAATACTTTGGATACAGTAACTGTAGACTAAAAAATATCTAAACAAGGGAGACTTACAAGAAAGACATGCATATGCATATGGAGGTGTGGTTGGCAAAACATTGTGAGCAAAATTGTAGTACTTTCTAACAAATTGACAAAAAGTAGTTAGAAAAAAAACAAAAGAAGAGGCAGATCTGAAGCTCAGGGAAGTTAGTCAGGCCCATAAAAGTGAAATCATTCACATTTATCTTGTTTTCCAACACTGAAAAAAATATAAAAATGTTTCTACTACTACTATAATTATTATTAGTGATAATTCTAAACAGTATTTGGTGATTGTATGTTCAAAGAAAATAAATATGGTTAGAGAGAACATGTTTAAAACACAAGAATGTCTAAAAGAGAAATTATTTTCCTAGAGCTATGTAAATTTCAAAAAGAATTATTAATATTATTTGATTTATGAAAAAAAATTCCTGTGACAACCATGTCAGGAATGGAAAATGGATTTAATTTTGAAGAAACCTTTTGACAAAATTATGTGTGTGCACATATGTGTATTTATGTGTGTTTCTTTGTGTGTGTGTGTGTGTGTGTGTGTGTGTGTGTGTGTGTGTGTATGTGTGCAACAGAAAGAGAAAAGGGGATTTTGGAGTGACAGTGGACAGCTCATTGAAAAATTTGAAGCTGAAGTGGATTTACTCATTAAAAAGCAAGTTCGATTCTCAAAATCACCAAAAAGCAAATTCACAATAGAACCAAATTTTGATGATCTTACATCTATTGTGAGACCATACATTAAATATTGTGGATAATTCTAGCAACAGTATATTAATGGCCCTGTGATAGTTGGGACTCTTTAAAATCATATTTTTATTGACCCAATTGTTTCCTAATGAACTGCTTAGCCCTTCAGCTAGTAAGACAATATCTGTTTATAACATATAATTTATTGCCCTATCCGGTCTTTATACATCAAATGCCAAATAATGTAGTTCTTTTGATTCTGATATCATGGATATCATAGCCAGTAAACAATCAACCAGATATCACTAGTTGAAGTTTCTGGAAACTCTTAAATTATACAAATCTCATGTATGAAATATTACAGTAGTTAATCTGTGGTGTCATCTGGAGTTACCCAGTAGTAAATATTTCTAGTTTTCCTGATACAAAGTTATGAAGACTTTCCTCTTCCCTCACAGTTAATAAACTTGGGAGAGATTGGTATTTGGACATCTACAATTATTGAAATCACAGTGATTTACTTTAATGTTTACAATGCCCCTGTAGATTAACAACATTACTTGCAAATGATTCAATAGTTCAATGATTTTGAAAAATGGTATAGCCTTTTTTGTTTGTCCAGTGGTCCTAGAGAGTTCTGGTTAGCCAGCCATGGTCCTGAATCCACTGTCCACTTGTTGACAGATGCTCAGGAAGTCTAATATCTGACTCAGTCCTTGTTGACCTGAGAGATGACTGATCCAATGTAGGATTTATTTTCTGTTCTGTCATCATATTAAATGGGTTAATGAATATGCATAATCTGTCTCTTTTGGTAAGACTATCTGGCATAGATGAGCCTTTTGGTAGAAAAAACTACTACCAGGATAGCTCTCAAACTCATTGGACATTTCCAAGCCACTTCTTCACAACAAGGGGGTATCAATGCAGTGGATGTTGGTTGTTATTTTTTCAGAGTATTGATTTGCAGATCATGCTAATAATATCCTTTGTAGTTTAAATATATCTAAATCTGTATTGATCTAGCTTCATCATGTTTTGAAAACTATTGGATTTAACAATAGTGCTGGGGATGGAATTTATTTTAATGAGGACCAAGAATATACAGATGGCTATGACATTGTGAATTGTATCATCTTCCCAAATGAATCTTTTTCTCAGGTAAAAGTTGGAAGGGTAGAGCAGCAGAATCTGAAAAATTTGGTATTCATACTTAAAGATAATGCAATTGTATGGAATAACTGGTTCAATCAGGTGAGACACTTTAGTTTCCCCTTTAGTTCAAATATTAAATTTTAATTTTTTTTCGATTTTACATGGTACAACAATAAGATATATTTCCTGCACAAATGCTGCAAATTACTATATCCCTGCTTCTAGAACTACGATAAATGTTTTCTGACTTGTCAATATAACAAACCCATTGGATACACATCAACTAATTGATGCATTTCAGTTGATACACTATTATTACTTTGGTTGTGTAGTGTCATTGATTTCAGTGAAAAGAAATATCTTTGATATATACGAAGTAATTTCTATAGTCCCAGTTGGAGATTCTTAAAACAGATGCAATGCACTTGGTTTATGGAATTTGTAAAAGATAAAACTAGAACTCTTTTTCCCCTTGATTTCTAAAGTGCTATAAAGAAAGATCACATCAGAGATGATTCACAAGGATCTTTTACCTGGTGTGAGAGGATCTGAACTTCTATACATGTTTCTCCTTATCCAGTGATATACCTAGAAAGGCATATCTATAATCAAGGCAGGCACATTGGGCCATGGATTCTCCCACTTTTTCCCCATTTTTTTTATATTCCATAGAGACTACTTTCATTCTTGTATTTCATTATTAGGCAATATATTTTTCATTCTCATTTTTGAAAAGACTGTGATGTGCAAGGAATTATTTTTTACTATCTTCTGCTATCTTTATTGCCTGTTGTCTGTGCCCTAGCAATGTCATTGAATTTTTGAGAAGAAAAAATTTCATGGGTACAATGTATACCGCAAAATGGCTTTATGTTTTTATTGGAAAAGTAGTTCATGAAAGCAATAGATAAATAATCAATTGATACATTTATTGCCATTGACATTCATCCTAGTGTTGATGGAGAAAAGGCTGA
Source organism: Coluber constrictor foxii (assembly GCA_038048745.1). NCBI lineage: Eukaryota > Metazoa > Chordata > Lepidosauria > Squamata > Colubridae > Coluber > Coluber constrictor. The sequence goes on along the minus strand of CM075961.1, from coordinate 64,874,633 downwards.
AAATGATCTCCACGCCTTCTCTTTCTGAACACCATAAGTAATAAAAACAAATTGGAAAAACGAGCTGGTGCTTGTTTTCCTGATGCCAATCTCCTAAATTTGTCAAAGAAGAGAAGATGACCTAATTTGATTTTAGTCTTCTTATTACAAAGTATATAAACATCTTATATGATTTTTAAAAAAATATAAATTAATTATTAAAATGATAAAACTTTCTTCACTTTCTTCAACTTTCTAAATCTTCCAAAAGCTAAAAAGAAAAAAAAAATCATAATTCTATTTGTCAGTGATAATAGTCTTTACATGATTAACCATGTGGGGAATAGACTATCAGATGAACTAAAGGTAAAATGATAGATCGGCTTTAAATAAAGTAGTTTTTAATTTATCACTGTTATAGAGCCAAGAATTATGGTTGTAAGATATCACAATCATTAAGTGGGTTACCGTGTGACCTTGTCCAATTTTGCAACCAATTTAAGTAATTAAGCAAATGCTATAGTCATTAAGTGAATACTGCTATTATTAATAGACCTCATTTTTCAAAAATAAATGTTGTTTTTTTTTTTTTGCCAGAAATCAGAATTAAAAGCTGGAATGCCAAATACTGTTGTTATATGAATGGTGGATGCTGCAAATGATTATAAAAGCAAGCAGATTGCTAAGTGTCCAAATTAGATTGTATGATTATGAGGGAGGGAAGTATCCATAGGAATTTATGAAAAAAGATCATATGTAGCTGATCATTAAGCAAGGACTACTTATAGTTACATCTGAGTTGTAGACAACTGAAAATCTGGTTTGAGATCAAAAGACATTGAGAAGAGTTGTTACTAAAAAATTAACAGCTTACCTTTTTTTATTTAGACAATGCCCCATTCTTCTGGCACTGACAATTGCCAGATTGGATACCATAGACAACTTTGAGAGGGGTAACCCGTTTGCTGTTTTGATTGCATTCCATGTCCTGAAGACATGATTTCTAACACAACAAGTATATATGAAAGAAGATATGGAAAGTTCTCACAGTTAAGAATAGAACAAACATACAGTAGTTAAATGCACACAAAATATCTGCCTTGAATTGAAGTAAAATGAATAAATATTATAAGGGATAAATGGAATGCATTAGATTCATTGCGAAATATACTGGTTTATTTGTTTTGTTTCTTTTATTTCATTTTTTTTATATATTACATATTTCTCCAGGAGTTAAGCATAGACTTTCTTATACATTCTTTTTCCATTGTAGCACGTTTCTTAGATAGGAGAAGCAGAAAGATGAGTATGGCAGGAAAAAAAAAGGTTCTATAACTGTGTGTGGACTTAAGTCTGTATCTTTTTTGTTCTAACTATATTGCTTATCCCCTACAGTCTACTGACTTTCTTTATAAATTTGTTCTGAATTATTAAAGTCACAAATTTAAAAGTTCTGTCAATTTGCATATAGTTTTACTGTGCACTTTTAGTTAGAAATCTAATTTTAGAATGTAAATGGCAGAACTGAAATTAGAAATTGTGATATTAATGTATTGACTACTTGCAACAAGCTCAAATTTCAACAATTTATGAAAACTACTACAAAAATGTGGAATTATATTGTTGGCAATCCTCCATATCTATATCTTTGTGCAACAGACTGAGAAATAATTTTAAATACTATTCTCTGTCTCTGCCTTTCTGTCCGTCCCTTTCTCTCTGCCTTTCTCTCTCTGTCTCTTAACCAAAGGTGCAGAATATTGCAGCCAATGTCTAGATGATGAGCATTCCAGTCAAGGACAAGATCAATGTATTCCAAAATCAATAGATTTTCTCTCTTTTACTGAGACTTTGGGTATTCTGCTAGTTTCCTCTTCCCTCATTTTGTCTTCCAGCACAGTTCTGATAGTCATCTTCTTTATTAAACTTCCCTTGTCGATGCCAACAACTGGGGCATCACCTATGACCTGCTTTTTTTTTTGCTTCTGCTTTGTTTCCTTTCCTCCTTGCTCTTTATTGGAAAGCCTAGGAGAGTGACCTGTCTTTTCTAATAAATATTGTTTGGCATCATCTTCTCTGCTGCCATTTCATCTGTACCGGCCAAAACCATCACAGTCATTTTAGTTTTCAAAGCTATATAGCCAGCAAGAAGATGAGAGACTGACTGAAGAAAAGAGTGCTTTACTCTTTTATGTTTCTCTGCTTCCTTGGCTAGTTTGCAATCTGTCTTGCCTGGCTATCAATTAGTCCTCCCTTTCCAGATTAGGACCTCAAGTCCCAGAGGATAAAGGTCACAGTTAAGTGTAATGAAAGATCAGTTGCCATGTTTTATTGTGTCCTTAGCTATATGGGCTTCTTAGCCTTTGTTAGTTTTATATTGTAGCTTCCTTTGCAAGGAACCTGCCTGATAGCTTTAATGAGGCCAAATTCATTACATTTAGTTTGTTGGTATTTTGTAGTGTTTGGGTCTCCTTTGTTCCCACTTATTTAAGCACCAAAGGGAAATACATGCTTGCTTTAGAAATCTTTTGTATCTTGGCCTCTGGTGCAAGATTACTGGGTTACATCTTTTTTCCAAAGTGTTATATTATAATTGTGAAACCTGGACTTAATTGTAAAGATCCCTTGATATGAAAATCCCTTGATTAAATTAGATCTTATCATATTTTTCTTTGCTTCCCTTTTTCATTTGCAATTTTTTTTCAATATTGTTTTTATCTTATATTTCATAAAATATATCTAAAGTTTCTTTATTAGTTTACTATTGAAAATAACCTATATCCATGTTTTAAATAAAGCAATGTATTATAAAAGCACAACATTGTATAGTCAACTTTCAACATATTTTCTGAAATGTATAAAGAAGGTCCCTCTGGTATGATATCAGCCATGATAACTCACATTCATATGGTCATAGGGATAATTGCATGTAGTTCTCTGTCAATAAATGAGCAATAATAAAGTGAAATACTATGTGTCCATGTCTGATTTACCACTTCAGTTCTGGTTATGGACATTAGAAAATCATCTATAGTCATTAAGCACAATGTCACATGACTTTGACCAATAAAGTACTGTTGGCTTCCCCATTTATTTTGCTTGTTGGAAATCACCTCTTGAAGTCACAAATGGTGATCTTGTGACTACAGGACATTGTAGCCATTATAAATGTTTAATGCACAATGATAGTCCAGTTCCTAAAACTGGATTACTAACAGCAGGACATTTCAATGTCTGCAACTTCGAAGACCAGTCATAAGTCTCCTTTTTCAATCCTATTGTAATTTTGAATGTGTAATTGGTAAATGAGGACTATCTTCACCAACAGCCCAATCATAAATTTGTCACCTAAAACTAGTAGACAAGACTAGATTTAAAAATTAATTATGAAATCTGATACATTTATCTCAGAAGCAAAATAGAATAATAACTCCACCACTTTATCTAGCAGACAGCAGTTAATATGAACAGAGCTTCCAGATGAACATTTGCAGAGGCAATAAATTCAGAGAAATAAGCCTCCCTGTTACCTATACTGCAACAGTATAATCCCTGAATATGAAGTCATGTCTTTGGTTGTATTCACTCTTTATGTGTATGGCATCACTCTAGGATCATGAAGATCTATGTTTAGTGGGAATGCAGTTGTGTAGAATTCATCCAAAGCCCTGATCATCTCTTCAATTTGAAAGGCAATAAAATGCATGCATGACATATAGAATGTCAGAAATGCTACCAAGACTCTCTTAGAAATCTTCTGGATCCATAAGACATCTCATTATCTTGGTTTCTGTCTAAATAACAATGTTTCACTTGCACATAGCACAAGAGCACCAAAATTTATGATGAACTCAGGATTAGTTCAAATATTAAAGTTCCTACTTTTAATAATCTTTCATGGGAAGAAAAAATAAAACAAGTTTTTCTTTTAATTTATTTTACAGATTTTTAAAAAATACTCATTAGATTTTATGCTATATTCTATAGCTTACATGGCTAGTATTTTTGTAAGCTGGGGAGGTGAGCACTGAATATGGACTTGCATTCTCTGTATGCTCTCCATTCATGGTTCAATAGAAGTGAACATGTTCACAGATGGGATTCAAACTGCTTTCCAAGAGTCTGAGCTGATAGAAATGCTTAGTGAATCACCACTCAGAATAATGTACACAAAATACTCTAAATATTAGTACATAATTATTTTTATTATTATAATTGTTTATAAAAATAAGCAAACTTGGTACTATGAATCAACAGGACACGAGTTAATGAGGCTATACCTTCCTCAAGTCATTTCTTCATCACCGATTATAAATTCACCAAGTATCAGTCTCATCTCTTAAGACAACTAACAGCAACCAAGCTCATGTATTTTGAGAATGCAATCTGAAAAGATGGTATATTGGCAAAACCCCCATTTTTTCCAATTCAAATTATTGAAATCAAACAATTTCTCAAACAAATTTGAGAAAAAAAGTCAGGGATAAAATGAATAAATGGACTCATAGATAAGACTGTAAAGTGCTGAATCAAGATTGTCCATATAAAGCTCAGGACTTAAACCAGATTCACTAGGAACTAATTAAATATACCAATTAAGAATAGCAAATTAGATCTGGTGAAAAGCTATCTTGGGGTCTTTGCCTCTGGATACATTCACCAAGTTGGAAATTGTACCGCCTATTGATGACATTAAAATATATCACTTTTATATCTGTTGTACCATTAAAAAACAAAGGATAGTGTGATGAGCGGAAAGTAGGATAGACAGTTGCTTACAGTCAAACAGAAAAATAATTGATCGCTTTCCTCAAAGCTTGCTTTATATCTTTATTCCTCAGACTGTACACAAAGGGATTTACCAAGGGAGTCAAAATGGTATAGAAAACAGAGCAGATCTTATTAAGATCTCTAAGGGTTCTGGTTTTTGGCAACACATATACTATCACTATAGTTCCATAGAAGAGTGTAACTACTGTAAGATGGGATGAGCAAGTAGAAAATGTTTTCTTCCTTCCTACAGTGGATGGAATCCTTAAAATGGTTTTTACAATGTAGCCATATGAGACAAGGGTTAAAAGAAAAGGAAGTAATCCAAAGAGAGCTGACAGAATAAATATTAGAAGCTGGATTTTCATGGTGTTGCTACAGGATATTTGGAGTAGTGGTGTAAAATCACAGAAAAAGTGATCAATTACATTAGGCCCACAAAATATTAACTGTTTTATTAAATAGGTGGGCACAGAGTTCACAAGAAACCCAATAATCCAAGAGCAACCTGCTAATTGCAGGCAGGTTTTCATACTCATAATAGTGACATAATGCAGTGGTTTGCATATCGCTAAATACCGATCATAAGACATGGCAGCAAGTAAATAGCATTCTGCTGTAGCCAATCCCCCAAAGAAATATAACTGTGTGAAACAGGAATTTAATGGCATAAACTGATTTCCAGTTAGGAAGCTGTCAAGCATTCTGGGGGAAATAGTTGAAATATAGCAGATTTCTAAGCAAGACAAATTTATGAGGAATAAGTACATTGGAGTGTGAAGGTGAGGGTCAGCTACAATTAAGACAATAATAAGAACGTTCCCTAGCATTGTCACAAAATAGATAACTAGAAACACCAGAAAAAGAAGGATTTGAAACTCAGAAATATTTCCAAATCCCAGGAGGATGAATTCTTTTATTACTGTTTTATTATTCTCTTCTCTGTCTTCCATGGGTTGTTCTCTAGGTTACATCAAAGAGCTGCAGAGCCTATAGAAAACAAGAATTCCTCATAAAGAACTGATACAAGACCTAAAAGTGTTCAGTATATAATTGTGAATATAGAACATGAATGTGCAAGAATATATACACTTAATAAAACATAATCAGTAAGGTATCTGGTCAGCAGTTGAATGGTAATCTCCATTATAGTCATCTGATATACCTAGGATCTTTTCTCCTAGAGTTAAAGATTTATTAATCTTAATTATGTCACCATTTTTCAAATTCTAGCTATGCTTCTTATATATGCAAACTTTTAACAATGGTTGTAAGAATCATTATCACTCATGGCATAAAACTGATTTAATGTTATGACAGTTCTTTATTTAAGTTAAAATGTAATTCCAGTTGAAAACATTTTGTTGTCACCATCCTCATCCCTAAAAAAAAAAAAAAAAAAATCCTAGGCATGCTTACAATAATGTTCTGGTGGGAAGAGGTGTAAATGCCCATTGACTTTTCAGCTGCTCCCACAAGGAGTTTAATCTTCAAGATTCCCCCTCTCTGCTGGTTCCACAGCCAAACAAAAGTTGTTTTGGTTCATTCCTAAGTGCCTGCCTTTCAAATCCAGGGGGCAAAACTGCAAAAGAGCCAGCTGTGGCAGCAAACACAGCAGCTTGTGGATAAGAGAAAGAAAAACCCTTACTCCTTAGCAGCTATCTTCATCCTCATTATTATCATCTGCTTTATTCAGTCATACTAACCAAATAATGTATATTAAAGATGTAAAAAGATAAAGACTACATAACCATATAGTTTTATTGGCAACAGTTCAAAAATAAGTTGTCATAGCTTTCTATGGAGTACTTTCTGACTTGCCATTCTATCTGACAGATCTGGAATTCACTTGTACTTTTCCATCAAAAAAGCCAAGAATTTATTAACTAGATCCTGCCACTTGCATGAGACCATTTTAAGGTTATCTGTTTTCTTATTGCATTAAGGTGTTTGTTTCATATCCTAATATTGTACACAATAGTCTATAGGGATTAAAAATAAATACCTGAGATCCAGCTCCATGTGTGTTTAATGAACTGAACTGAAATGGTAAAGCTGTTAAAAATATCTGGCAGATTATAACTGTTTATCCAAGTGTGGCCAATTCATCATATTTTAATCCTTATATTCAAATGTTCAGAATGCAGACTTCTTCCATGAAATCATAATTGTAATTTCCCTTTCCCTTTTCCGTCTTTGAATCTATAATATATAACACATTACATTTGAAGAAAAACATAATTTACAATTTGACCTACACTTCTTTTAGTCTCAGATTCAAAACCTATAATTAAAGATATAAAAAAAACTTCTCAAGTAGACAAAATGTTCACAGGCAGTGAGTATTGATCTCCATACAGGTTCAAACAGTCCCTATGATAAATACTAAATTTTCAACACTAGGGGATTAATTAAAATATTTAAGCAAACAAATGAAGAAAGATTAATGGGAAAATTTGAAAATCTCCAAAGTAATATCCAGATAAGTGAAATTTATTATTTCAAGTGACTAAAGACATTGCAATAATAATTAATTTATGAAACAGTATTATTAAAGCTCTACACAGTAGTTTTTGTATTGTTTTATAAAGCAATGCTATATCGTTCTACCTTAAAATTCAACAATAATTTTTTAAAATTGCCCATTCTCCATTGAGGGTGGAGACAGCAGCCATGCTTGGGAGATGACTCATACGATCAGATTGGTGGACTGAGCCTGTAAAATTTAATAAGTCCCGCCTTTGTTGCTAGATATCACCGCTTTGGACTTAGTCCATCAGACTGGACAGTCGTCTGGTTCTGTGTCTCTAGCAATTTATTTCTTGATATACTTTCTAACTATTTCATCAGCTTGACTTCTTGAATTTGACCTTGGACTTCCACTGACTATTCCTTCATGAGTGTGTTTAAATTTGGGTAGGATTTCCCTCAGTTACTAGCCCTGCTAGTTGGCGGAGGGCAAGGAGATTTAGTTTTAAATTCCTAAAAGGCACCTGCCCTTCTCATTATTCCCTGTATTGTTACTGCTTATACTGTTTTTGCTTCCCCTACACTTAGATCAGTGGAGCTTAGCGCTCCCTGCCTTGCCAGGGGCTTTTTCTCTGTTAACAAGGTGCCTGTGGAGCTCTGCGCTCCCCCCCCTCTTTCCTAGCTGTCTAGCCCAGGCTCGACGTTCTAACGAGTGGGCATTTTGGTCTCATTTCACTTTGGTGGCTTTAATTTCTATTTTCCCAATCCTTCTCCTTGCTCATTATTTAAGCTAATTTGGTACTGTTTTAGAAGTCTCCTGGATAGTTTAGAGCCTCTGCACTCTGATTCAGGCTCTGCTGGCATCTGTCAGAGCTTGTGAAGCTTCGCACTCCCAAAATTGATTGACAGGTGGCCATTTTGAGTGCCAATTCGCCAAGGACCTTTTGCGCTCTCCTGATCAGCTGTTTTACGGCATTTTTCAAATATTTTAAGAACATTCAGCCTGGGGACTGCTGACTGAAGCCCCGGTGGAGTTTTACTCTCCCATCTTGTTACCCGCGCTTCAGAGCGGTGTTTGATTGACAGGCGGCCATTTTGTCAAGCCACCTCACTGCACTATTCTAGTAGTGGAGCCTTCGTGCTCCCTGCACTGACTGGCATATATCGCCCCTCTTCCATTACATGATTGGCAGCATTGCAGGGTGTCCTTTTCTCTAGGGCGCTTGTTTATTTCTGGAGGAGTTTCTCTGTACCTGTTGCCTTTCATTTGATCCAGCTGCTAGTTGCCATCAGCCTGATGGGCTACAAGCTTTACTGCTGGCTTGTTTTGGCTTAACGAGGGGCTAAATTGTTAGCAGGACTTAACGTTCCTTTGAGGAAGCTGTCCTCTTGGCCTGACCTGCCATTTCCTGGCCTGATTACACTTCTCTGAGGATTTGCATCATCCCAGAGCCAGGATGCCTAAGGCAGTGGCAAAAACTAAACATTGCACCAAACCTGCTGCTCTGGACTGGCCTGAGACTGGCTCTGGTTCTACCATTTCCAAAGTCCCCTCAGGTTTGGCCACTGCCCCCAAAGCCTCAAATGAGAGGCCTTCCCATCCCAGTGGTAAGGCCAAGCATCATACAGCCACCACCCTCGGCACTGAGAAACGCCGTGATAAGGCATTGCAGACCATTTCGAGCAAGGAGACCCACAAGGTCCTTTCAGTGGCCCTGGACCAACTTTCCCTACAAGATTGTTCTGTGTCAGTCCACTCAGGTTTCTGCAGGACACCTTAGACAAGGGTCTCTCTCCCAATACTCTTCGACGACAAGTGGCAGCCCTCGCTTCGGTCCTAACCTACGGCTCCCTTCCTTCGTTGTCACAGGATAATTTGATTTGCCGTTTCCTCAGGGAGGCCTCTAATTTATGCCTCCCGGTGTTACATAGGTATCCCACTTGGGACCTTTCCATTGTTTTGACTTCTCTCACAGGGGCACCATACGAGCCATTGAAATCTACCAGTTTAAGGCTTCTCTCTGGCAAAGTAGCCTTCCTAGTGGCGATAACATCAGCTAGGAGGATTTCAGAGATCACAGCTCTATCAATGAGAAGTGACTTGTGTGTCTTCCATGCAGATCATGTGATCCTACGCCTTGACCCTACCTTTGTTCCTAAGATTAACTCTGTATTTCACCATTCACAGGAACTGATTCTCCCTGATTTTTGTCCTCACCCAGTCATTCTGCTAGAAAAGCGGTGGCACAAGTTGGATGTCCGGAGGGCTCTCTGGAGATACCTCAAAAGAATGGCTGAGGTCCATTGCTCAGAGTCCCTGTTTGTCTCCTTCCTACCTGCTTCTTTAGGCTCTAAGGTGTCTTTGTCTACCATCGGTCGATGGATTCGTCAGACGATCGCTACTGCCTATGAGCTTCGCTCTTCTCCAGTGCCAGCAGGGTTGACGGGACATTTGACATTCAGCGCAGCAACATCCGCAGCCTGGGCTACACAAGCTTCGTAATTTGCAGAGTGGCAACCTGGACTTCTCCTTCCCCCTTTATTAAGCATTATAAATTGGACAGCTTTGCCTCGCAAGAGGCAGCCTTTGTACGTAGTGTAAAGGGGGTCCTTGCAGAGGGAGAGTTGTTGACCCAGACTGAGCCCTCCCTTGCCTAACACTGTGAACTTGGGTATGTCCCAAGCCTGGCTGCTGTCTTCACCTTCAATGGAGAAGGGGTGTTGGTCCTACCTGACACGCTCCTTCTCGTTGGGTGGAGACAGCAGCCATCCCCACACTCTTTCAATCTGTGTCTTTCAGGGTTGGTTGCTATGTTTCTTTAGGAAAGTTTCTACCACGCGACAAGTCTGTATTTCTTTCCGTCTTCACCAAAAGCTGGGATCCCTAGCAACAAAGGCAGGACTTATTAAATTTTACAGGCTCAGTCCACCAATCTGATTGTATGAATCATCCCCCAAGCATGGCTGCTGTCTCCACCCAACGAGAAGGAGCGTGTCAGGTAGGACCAACACCCCTTCTCTTAAAGAGTGTCATTAATTTAACTGCTAAAAGAATAAGAATGTTTAGTGTCATAGAATGCCTAATTAAGGCAGATCAAAAGCAGGGAAAGTGGAGGAGGACAACAGCCACTGGTTTATGCTCCTCAAGTGAACAAGAATACATATATTTAGTTTTATGTTTAACTGTCTTCTTATAATAATAAACCTAATGTGGAGTTCAGTTATAGCTCTGACACAGCTTCTTTCAGAAGAGTCTGAATTCAAATATTAGTAGAAAAAGTAGTGCAAAATTGGAAGATGTAGAAAGACCTGGCCCAAAGAACAGTCAAGAGTCACACATGACTGAATGGATATCATCATCATCAATCAATCAATCAATCAAAACTTATTTACCCTAATTATCTATGGTGATTCACAGTAGGATCATAGAAGTTGGATATTCTTATTATTAGGTTCATATAAAATAGGATTTTACATAGCAAAGCTGTATAGTGCCAGATACCAGCTATAATGAAGAATTGAAAGTGTGTGTGTGTGTGTGTGTGTGTGTGTGTGTGTATGAGAGGGGGGAGGGAGGGAGGGAGGAAGGGAGACAGAGACACATGGAGAAAATATATGCATATATTGGGGCAAACAAATCAGGGTCCTTAACATTTAAACTGAAAAGTTTTGGTATGGTACATAAGTAGATTGGTCTTGTGTATTCATTTGAAACCAACTATTAATTTGCTTCATGTACATGTTCTACCTTTTCCATAATTTCCAGAACAAATTGCTACTGGGTTTTCATGACTCATAATTGGGTCATTTTCTCTGAAAACAGAGGCAGGTGTCCTGAGACATTTTCTCAAACCTATTTTCAATATAGAAAAATATGCTCTCAAGGTCATGTGATGTGTTAATACCACTTTATACTGTTTTGTAAGACCACACATGGAATACTGCATCCAAGTCACTATGATATAAGAAATATTGAGACCCCAGAAAGAGCGCAGACAAGAGCAACAAAGATTAGGGGTCTGGAGGCTAAAACATATAGTCAACGCAAGAACTGGGTATATAGTCTAATGAAGAGAAGGACTAACAGCAGACTTCCAGTATTTGAGGAGTAGTATTCCAGTATTGTCACAAAGAAGAGGTCAACCTATACACCAGAGCACTTGAGGGCAGGATAAGAAGTAATGGATAAAAAATTATCAAGAAGATACCCAATCTTGAATTAAGAAAAAATTTCCTTACAGTGGAAATTTTAGTGGAATGGCTTACCTCTAGTGATATGGATGCCATATCACTAGAGGTTTTTGAGAAGAGATTGAACAGCCTTTTGTCCAGAATGGCTTTCCAGTTTAAGCAGGGGTTTGGACTAAAAGACTCCTTAAATTCCTTCCTACTCTGTTACTCTGTATTTTATATCATGTAAATAGTATACAGTAAACCTCAAATAGTTTTATTGGTCAGAAGAGAAATGCAACTCTGTGACAGGACTCAAACAATAGAATTTATGTAGTTATACTGGTGTTGATATGTAGCTCTGTTTCATTTCTTTTTGAATGAGAAAGTTAAGTGGATGTTATTCAGAATATCATACCTAACCAGAAGTATGCAGTTTCATAATTGGAATAGAGTAAAGATGTTCCAGTCAATGAAATGACAGTTATTTTTTTTTTCAGACCCTTTTCCTAAAAACTGGATAAATTCTGTCTTTGTATCTATGAATGCAATGTAATATTTTCCCTGAGATTGAATGCTATATATTTCAGCTAAATGGCAAATGACTAAGCAACAATGTAAAGCTGACCAATCTTTATTCTGTTTATTCTTCTGGCAAAACATTATTATTTCTACATTCAACCTACAAGTTTTCGTTATAACTGTCACAAACGTTATGAAATTTAGCAGATTGAATATTAATTTCCTGAATTTCTTTCACACATTTTTATACAACTTCTAACACTTCTATGTGTGTTATATAGTTATCCAGTATTAGCTCATACCACCTCATTCATTTCAATTATTCCTTTGGAATTAAATCTTCCCCAGTAATATTACCATTTTTTAAAAAAATCATGAAAAATTATTTAGTAATCTCAAAAGGAGATATAGGAGGCTAATTTTTAGTATTTTAGGTCACAAATCAGAAAGTGTAGCCTAGTATTGTCACTAAATAAAATGCAGAATGTGTTTAAATGCAAACATCTGGAGCAAGGCATGAGAATACAAAGGAAATCTATACCAAAATTTAATCATTTAATCAGAATAGAACCGAAAGGAGCCTTGGATGTCTTCTAGTCCAATCCCCTGCTCAAGCAGGAGACCTTATTCCATTTCAGATAAGTGACTCTCCACTTGTCACTTCTTAAAAGCCCCCAGTGATGAAGCACCTACAATTTCTAAAGGCAAGCTGTTCCACTGGTTAATTATCATCTTTGTCAATATTAAGAAGTTTCTCCAGCTTGCTTCTGTCCTTGATTAATTCCCATCCATTGTTTCTTGTCCTGTCTACAGATCCTTTGGTAAATAAGTTGACCCCCTCCTCTTTGTGACAACCTCTCAAAAATTGGAATACAACTATCATATTACTCCTACTTCTTCTTTTCTCTAGAATAGCCAAACCCAGATTCTGAAAACATTCTTCGTATGTTTTAGTCTCTAGGCCTTTAATCCTCTGAGTTGTTCTTCTTTGCACTTTTTCCAACTTCTCAACCTCTTTTTTGTAATACAGTGGCCAATACTTCATGTGATTTTGACACTATGCATCTTTTTATACAATCAAGGATTGTATTCCCCCCCCCTTTTTTTTTTTTTTTTTTTGCTTCTACCACACACTTTGGATCATATTTAAGTGATTGTCTACTGGGAATCCAAGGTCCCGCTCACAGTTACTGTTTTTGAGCCAGGTTTTGCCTAATCTGTACTTACACATTTTGTTTTTCCTACCTAAACGTAAAACCTTGTTTTTCTCCACATTAAGTTTAATGTTGTTGGTTAGGACCCATTGTTCAAATCTGTCAAGATCTTTTTGGATCATATCTTCTGGAATATTGGCTATTCCTGCCACTTAAGTGTCATCTGCAAATTTGATGAGTTCCCCTACAATTCCCTCACCTAAGTCATTTATGATGTTGTTGAAGAGTACTGGGCCAAAACAGAACTCTGTGGCACCCTACTGTTTACTTACCTTCATGTTGATATAGTACTGTTAAGGATGACTTGCTGAGCATACTTTGTCAATCAGTAACAAATCTGTCTGGTGGTGATGCTGTCTGTACCATGTATTTCTAGTTTACCAAGAAGTAGATTGTATTAATGTTAGGCTGATTGGTCTATAGATTCCTGGGTTATTTATTTTCTTTTTCTTTTCTTATTTTCTTTTCTTTCTTTCTTTCTTTCTTTCTTTCTTTCTTTCTTTCTTTCTTTCTTTCTTTCTTTCTTTCTTTTTTTTTATAGATGGGAACCATGTCAGCTCTTTTCCAATTTTCAGGTAATTCCTTGGTGTTCCAGGATTTTGGAAAGATATGGTACAATGGTTCTGAGATGACATCTGCCAGCTCCTTCAGAACTCTATGATGTAAATCAACAGGCTCCAGTGATATATAAATCAGATGAGTGTTCTCTAACCATTTTCTTGCTTATTTTAATTTTTATTTCTGTGTTTTGTTTTTGGTGGTCTATAGTTTCTTTTTGTATGAAGACTGATGCAAAGAATAAGTTAAGTAGCTATACTTTGTCTCTACTGTCTTTTACTTCCTTCCATCTCTTAAGTGTTTCCTTGACTTTTTTTTCTTGCTTTCCAAATGTTGAAAGAAACTGTTGTTGTTTGTTGTTGTTGTTGTTATTGTTATTGTTATTGTTATTGTTATTGTTATTGTTATTGTTATTGTTATTGTTATTGTTATTGTTATTGTTATTGTTATTGTTGTTGTTGTTATTATTATTATTATTATTATTATTATTATTATTATTATTATTATTATTATTGATTTTTGTTGCAAGTCTTTGTTCATTCTGAGCCTTTGCTTTCCTGGCTTCATCTTTGCAGGCTATCTGATGATACTCTGCCTTTGTTATGTATTCCTCTTTTTTTTTTACTTGGGCTTTTTGACTTTCAGTTTATCAGAAATATCTTTGTGAAACCATGCTGGTTTCTTCTTAGATTTCTTATTTATCTTTTTCAGTGGTGTTGTGTTGAACTGGGCTTTTATAATCATATTTTTCAGAGTTTCAAATTATGAGAATTGAATGTAGTCTATAAACTGTAATATGATTTGTGCAAATCTATTGTGGAAGAGAGTAAAAGATAAACTCTGATAAACAAGTTTTTGTTAGAAGTTAGAAGGCAAGTGGTTCTGCTGAATCTTTCTAAAATTATACGTGCTATTTCTTGTCAAATTCTCAATAGATTCCATGCATATTGTATGCAATGAATATATATATTGCCTGGTGAATGAAACTCTACATACAGGGACTTACCTATTGCAAGATGAATGGAATTCACCGGGTCATCCTGACCTGTGACAAAGACACTTGTTTCTTTGAAAATGTCTGTATGTTTTATTTATTATTATTATTTTTGTAGCCCAAAATCTTCTCTAGAACACTGATTGAAAACTGCCTCCGAGCAAGGAGGAGAATCACTTCTGACCCTTGAATCTGATCCAGAAGGATATATGGTTGTTGATACAGAAACACTATTTCCAATCCTCAGTGTTTATGCTACAATTTCCTAACTATTTTTCCATATTATCCTTAGAATAATCGTTATTTCTTAAGTTCAGGGTTTTAAAACTTCATTCTCTTCAACACATAAACCCAACAATCACAAAGAAAGAAATTGATTGTCTAATGAGCTCAGACCAAAACTATCAAAAAGACAGAGACTCATTTTAGACTTGTAGCTGGGTAGCTAGAGGAGCCCAAATTTAGGAGTCTTGTAAGAGTTTTTCTAATTAACAAATATTGTTGAACAAATAAACCTTGAGCTTTACTATGCCTTTTAATAACATTTGCTAGATTCAGTCTAACATTTGGCTAAACAATATCAATAAGTTTGGAAAAATTCACATAACCTGGAAACCTCAAGCATAATGCTCATGACTTTTTCATATACCTTAGCCCAAAATGATATGATATTTCAATGCACATAAAATGAAACACATTTTTTTTCTGATTAAACATTTATCTACAGAACTGATTTTGAAGACAGAACAGTTAATAAATGAAACATTATCTAAACTACCAGAAGAAAATAAAGTATTTCATTTAAGAATATAAAACAGGAACATAATTTGACTTTTTAATATTTTTCTAAACTTGAACAAAATGTAACAATCTTCTCAAAGAATTCTTCACTTCTCTATTTCTTAAACTATATATAATAGGGTTAAGTACAGGGGTTATTATAGTGTAGATTGCAGAGAATACTTTACGAAGCCCATACAATTTGTTAGTATTGGGTACTACATAGATACTCATTAGAGTCCCATAAAAAATAGTCACTACTAAGAGATGAGAAGAACAGGTTGAAAATGCTTTTTGTTTCCCTCCAGTGGAAGGCATTTTCATTATGGCTATAATGATAAATGTGTAAGATGTTAGGGTTAGTATAGATGGTGGGAAAGTAAATATTGAACTTAAAACATAAAGAAAAACTTTTAAAGCATGTGTGTCCCCACAAAATAATTCTATAATTGGGAAGGTGTCACAAAAGAAATGATCAATTCTATTATTGCAGAAAACTAATTTGGACATGATAATCAGTGTAATAGTGTTTGCTAAAAAACCACTAATCCAAGAACAGGCTATCAGTGTGAAACAAGTTCTGCCATTCATCATGGTAACATAATGGAGTGGTTTGCATATAGCTAAATATCTATCATATGACATTGCAGATAACAGGTAACATTCCACAGATACAAAAGAACCAAACAAATAATGTTGCACAAAGCAAGCGGTGTAAGAAATCCCCTTATTTCCAGTAACTAAGTTGAATAACATTTGTGGTAAGATGTTCGAACTGCTAGAGGTCTCCAGGCATGAAAGGTTCCCTAGGAAAAAATACATAGGAATGTGGAGGTGTTGATCAAGAGCAACCAGTAGAATAATAATTAAGTTCCCAGCTATGGTCCCCATGTAGATGAGGAAGAAGAGCAGGTAGAGAGGAATATGTAGTATCTGATAGTTTCCAAATCCAAGAAGAATGAATTCAGCATTGAATGTCTGATTTATCACAGTAGTTTCAAATAACTGTCCCTGGGAAAAGTAAGATGGCAAATCATATTATCACTTTTCTCTGATTTAAAAAATATATGAAAATGTGTGTGTGAATGTGTGCAGGATCTATGTTCACTACCTCTTCAATTTCATTAGTGTTATTGGAGATATATGTATATTGGGTAGGAGCTGATTGGGTGTGTTCTGATTGGGTGGAGGTGTGTTCTGATTGGTTAGGGGCTTGGCTGTGCTCTGATTGGATGGGGGGTTGGTTGTGCTCTGATTGGATGGGGGTGTGTTCTGTTTGGGTGAGGGCTTAATTTTTTCCATGATTGACATGCTCATGAAATTGTTCTAAACCAATTATTATGATTTTCTTTAAAAAAATAAATGTAAACAGCCTTATTAATTCTTTTACATACATACCCACATATTGTAGATTTTCTTAATTTTTTATGAATGATAAACACAAACACACAAACCAAACCAAACCAAACCAAACCAAACCAAACCAAACCAAACCAAACCAAACCAAACCAAACCAAACCAAACCAAACCAAACCAAACCAAACCATTAGTATGATCTTTATCCAAATTCATATGGTATAACATTAGTGATGCTATTGTTATAAAGAAGTATTTTTTCACACATACTTTGTATGAGAGTTTGTTTCTATAGTAAATGACAGTGTATTGTTCTAGTTGCAAAAAGAAACCATCAAATCAGCAAAAGAATCAGAAGGTGGTTTTATTATTATTTCATTAAAGTGAAACCTGATTCTCAGTTTTAATAAAAATAATCTCCTCTCCTCCTCCTCCTCCTCCTCCTCCTCCTCCTCCTCCTCCTCCTCCTCCTCCTCCTCCTCCTCCTCCTCCTCCTCCTCCTTTCTGCCCCTCTGCCTATCTGCCTATCTGCCTCTGTCTCTCTCATAGTTTTCAAAAGTAAAAACCTGAATATTTGATCTAAGTCAGACATGTCAGACTCAAGGCCAAGGCAGCAGATCCTGCCCACGATGTGTTTACAAGCAGATTAGTACCTGTTTTCCCCAAAATAAGACATCCCCTGATAATAAGCCCAATCAGGCTTTTGAGTGCATGGCAATAAGGCCAAGCACTTATTTTAGGGTTCAAAAAAATATAAGACAGGGTTTTATTTTTGGGTAAACACAGTAGGAGGAGGTGATTGAATAGTAACCTCCTCACTTCTTCAGGTATCTTGTCAGTGACAGCAGCACCTTCTGCCTCAGAGCAAGTGCTGGTGAGGGAAAGAAAGGGAAGGAAGAAAAGAGAAAGGATGGAAGGTGATCAGATTGTGTGTGTAATGGGGAAATGAGATGAATTGGTGGTAGTGCCACACAGGTCTGGGGAGAGTCAGCTGTAGCTGCAGTGTTGGTGTGGCCCTGGGATCAGTGTGCATGACTCCAGCCGATTGACATTTCCAGCAGCCTCGGTTGTTGCCAGCAGTAGCACACAGCCTTGGGGAGAGGAATCAGCTGGAGCTATGGAGCTGCTGAGGCTCAATGGAACCCCCAGAATCAGCACATCAGGTTTCTGTGGGGCAGAGTTTGAGTGAAAGAGAGGTAAGCAGATGAATCAGCAAAGGAACAGAGGAAGGAGAATCCAGCAGGCAGAGAGAGAGAGAGAGAGAGAGAGAGAGAGAGAGAGAGAGAGAGAGAGAGAGAGAGAGAGAGAGAGAGAGAGAGAGAGAGAGAGAGAGAAGGGGGGCCTGAATATCATCCCATCACATGACCTACCTGCTGGGAGAGACTGACCACCACCCCATCATATGACCTGCATCCCCCTTATGCCTCAAAGATACAGACTTACAGCATCCTACTGAGACTTAGACATAATGCACCCCTAGATTAATATGATACATAGTTTTACATGCAACTGGCCCTTTGAGGGCAACCATATTGCTGATGCAGCCTCAGTGAAATTGAGCATTATGGTTGCCCTCAATAATTTTCTTCAATTGAGTGTTTACTGCTGGATTTGTAATATTCTAGTTTATTTTTCAGTCCCATTTAGAAATTCAATGAATTTTCATATACTGTAAATAATCTATAATTTCCACTTTTTGCATGTTCAGACAGTTCTTGCTGAAAACAATTATACACACACTCACTCACTCACACACACACACACACACACACACACATTCATACATACACAAACATCATGCATGCACTACTTCTAAAATAGTGCTTTGTAGGAAAGAGAGGAAAAAGGCTGTATACCTTCAATGAAGTAGTCATGACAAATATAAAAATGTGAATACTGTATCCAGTCCAGTATTTCAGGAGCTAAGGCAGAATTTCTTCAGAACTCTTTTAATCATGTAATCCATTTATAGTTTATTATAATATCCATTTATAGATATGTTATATTGTTTTGCCTTGTCAGATCGGTATTTGCAATTGTGCTTTTTCTTCCTTTCAGTACAATGTAAAATTCAAAGTGAATTATCCATCCTGGAACTTCAAAGTTAGACATACATTTGTAGACTAAGCAGACACTATGGGCATATTTATTTCCAATATCCCATTTCATTCTCTTTTATACAATAAACTTCATTGCAGATGGATTTATAAAGCAATTTCTCTAACAAATGAATAAAAATAAAATTGTATTTAATTTTATTTTCCTTCCAGACAAAGCACAAATAAATGAGATAGGAATCATCAACAATTAATTGGATATGAAGTTTTTTTTATATTTTATATTCAGAGTACCTATGTTACTATGGAGGAATATCTAATTAGCTTCTTTCTCCAGAGGTGAACACAAGAGGGTACACCATTCTTTATAATTGCAAATTATTTAAAAACATTTTTACCTTTGGGAAATAAAAGTTAAAAATGGGAATATGATTTTTATTTAAAATATCTAATTCAAATTAAAATAAACTTCATGCTTATATCATTCCATTTTTTATTTTATTTTTTCACTAATGTGAAGGTCTATTTTTAATTATTTTTTTAATTATTATTATTAGATTTTTATACTGCCCTTCTCCTGAAGGACTCAGGGCGATGCACAGCCATGGTAAAACAATGAACCATACAAAATTTAAAGCCAATTTAAAACAGAATTACTATGACCAAATAAATCACTGCTATTGGACAGCTACCTCTTTAAAGCTTTGATCATTAGTATGAAGTATGTTAACCTTCTCAGATATTGGAGGAGTGATATCAATGTATACGTCAGTTTAAATGAAGATTCTTAAATCTTCCTATGGTTCCAAAACCATATGGTTTTGTTATCTGAAGATAACAAAATTGAGCAGCTGAGATGAAATAAAGAGACTGATATTTAGATGGGTAAAGAACTGAACCATGGATAAGTTTAATAGTAATGTAATTTTAAATACAATTCAGACTTTTAAATGAACATGCAAATTTTACAAAGATAATATTAAATGAAATAAATTATTTCTATTAATGATTTATCATTATTTTATTAATGATTTTATATGTAGTTTGCACTATCATTACTAATGATCTTACAATTCAATTCCATATAGAAGTACAGATAACAAATATTTACAGTACATAGCAACCATGAAATGATAATACATTTTAAAAACACATTACTCACCAATTAAAAATAACTTCTTGATAGCATGTATGGGAAACTAGTACAGCTGACGGTTCTTAAATCTGACTTTTCATATGGATTTGAACAAAAATCAATGATATGATTCTCTTTAAGGCAACTTTCACTTCTTTATTTCTCAGCATATATATAATAAGATTAATCATAGGGGTTAGGATGGTATAGGTGGCAGAGAACACTTTATGGAGACCATTCACTTTTATGGCATTTGGTATTGCATAGATACTTATCAATGTGCCATAAAAAATGGTGACTACCAAAAGATAAGAAGAACAAGTGGAGAATGCTTTTTTGTTTCCCTGTGGTAGAAGGGATTTTCATTATAGTTGCAATGATATAAATGTATGATGTTAAAGTCAATGTAAAAGGAGGAAAAGTGACTACAGAGCTAACAATATAGAGAGATAATTTTGATATGTATGTGCCACTGCAAGATAGTTCTATAACTGGAAGTGTATCACAGAAGTAATGATCAATTTTAGTGTTAACACAGAAAGTGAGTTTGAACATTATGATAATTATCAAACTGCTTGCAAAAGTGCCACTTATCCAGGAGATGGCGATCAACAAGAGACACAACTTCCCATTCATTATGATGACATAATATAATGATTTACATATAGCCAAATATCTGTCAAAGGACATTGCAGATAATAAACAACAGTCTACAGCTCCCAAAGAGCCAAATACAAATTCTTGAACAAAGCATCCATTGATTGAAATAGCCTTAATCCCTGTAATAAAATGGGAAAGCATTCTTGGCAATATATTTGAACTGCAACAAATTTCTAACAATGAGAGATTCCCAAGGAAAAAATACATGGGTGTATGAAGGTGATGATCTATGACAACTAGTAGAATAATGAGGATGTTTCCAGTCATAAATGGCATAAATGAGAAAGAACAATGTAAACAGAGGAGTATGAAGAAATTTATGTTCTCCATATCCCAACAAAATGAATTCAGTTACATGTGATTGATTTTCCACTTCTGAATGTTCAAGTAACTGTACCTGCAAAAAACATATTACTTGTAAATCAGTTATTGTTGTGTCTTTGATGCTAACATATCTGTCTCAAAACTGAGTTGTAGAAAGGTCAATTTCTTATTTCAAAGCAATTTTGCTTTTCTGCTTTATGAAATGAGAGGTCTATATCTCTATCTCTATGTCTGTCTGTCTGTCTGTCTGTCTGTCTGTCTGTCTGTCTGTCTATCTATCTATCTATCTATCTATCTATCTATCTATCTATCTATCTATCTATCTATCTATCTATCTATCTATCATCTATCTATCTATCTATCTTCAAAACAATAGTATATATATTACAAATTACAAATTTGGCAATTCAATCTCTAGATGCAGCTGAGAATCTGATCTAAATATTTTTAATATCACCTTTTAAAAGTGTGATGCCTTTTTCCCCAGAAAAAGGTATCCTTTTGCTTAAAACATATTTTGTTTGCTGTAACGCATATTGAACTAATATATTCTTTGTTGATGAAAATTATGTGTATGAAGCAGAATTTAAAATAGCATTGCAATAGATATTTAATTATTATTTTATTCATACACACACACACACACACACACTGTATATGTGTGTGTGTGTGTGTGTGTGTGTGTATATATATATATATATATGTATATGTATATGTATATACATATATACATATATATATATATGTGTGTGTGTGTGTGTGTGTGTGTGTGTTTTCGTAGATTTTCATGAGGTATGCAAGTTTCGGTGTATTCAGGTCTTTTCCTGTGTAAGATTGACAGTATCTTGTGACGTTTCAATGAGATCTCACTCTTCAGGCTGGTGTCTTCGGCTTCTTAATTGTGCGAGGAAAGCGTGATCAGAGCATACATATCATGTACGAATCATACATATGATTCCTGACCTCCATACCTTTTGCCGGGCCCTATTAGTCTCCCAATGGGCAGCATAGGGCCTACTGGCTGCCAGGGGAAAAAAAAAAAGCCTAGAAACTAGTGGATTGTGATTTCACTGAAATAGGGCTGCAGAAAAATCTTGGTTTATGTAGGAAAAACCTGGCTAAGAGAAATACACATAAATCCTATGAAAAAGTAAGAAAACATATGTGTGTGTGTGTGTGTGTGTGTGTTTTCTGAAGTTTTTGTGGGTGTTTGTATTTAGGTCTTTGGTTATTTGGGTTTTCTCCCAAAGTTCTTGGTGACGTTACAATGAAGTCTCATTCGTCATCCTCAGGCTGGTGTTTTCGACTTCGTGCTTCTAGGAGCACCAGCCTGAAGATGACGAATGAGACTTCGTCGAAACGTCGCCAAGATACTTCCAATTCTACGCGGGAGAAGACCCGAATAACCAAAGACCTACATACAAACACCCGCGAAAACCTCAGAAAACATGTGTGTGTGTGTGTGTGTGTGTGTGTGTGTGTGTGTGTGTGTGTGTGTGTGTGTTATGTATATATGTCATGGTGGGTGTCAGTCTGCTTCATGTATGGATTGGAGGGGTTTAAAGTGCTGATGATGCAGCTGCGGTCTGGCTTCTGGTCCTTGATCGTGTCTCATTATCAGTGTGGGTTTGAGTCTGCTTTCTGCGTGGATGTGTAGTGGTGACATCCTGTGTGGCTCTCGTGAGTGTAGGTCTGGTGTCATTCATTGTGTTAGGGACTCGTTTGTCAATAAGGGCGGGTTTCCAAATGGCTGGTAGGCGGGAGGTATCATCTCGTTTGTTCATGCTGTGTGGGCGTTTTTCTATCTCGATGGCTTCTCTGATTATTTTGTTGTTAAAGTGTTCAGTTTTGGCGATGGTTCTGGTCTTTTTAAAGTCAATTTCATAAAAATTCATAAAACAAAGAGAGCAAAATATATTTCATATATTTTATGAAATATAAATTTCATAAAACATACAAACACCCGCAAAAACCTCAGAGAACACACACACACACACACACACACTTATATACACACACACACATATACACACACATACACATACACACACACACACACACATATATTTGTTTTCTGAAGTTTTCGCAGGTGTTTATATGTAGGTCTTTGGTTATTCAGATGTTCTCCCGCGTAGAATTGAATGTGTCTTGGTGACGTTTCAGAGATGTCTCATTCATCATCTTCAGGCTGGTGTTCTCAACTTCGTGCTTCCAGGGGCAAGCACGAAACCGAGAACACCAGCCTGAAGATGACAAATGAGACTTCGTCGAAACGTCACCAAGACACATCCAATTCTACACACACAGAGAGAGACACACACACAGACACACAGACAAAGATACACACACACACACACACACACACACACACACATATATTTCAGTCAGTGTGTGAGAACTAAAAGAAATGGAAGCTCACAAGAAACATGGCAAATGGGGATGAAGCACAACTTAAATGGAAATGCTTTGTTAATCTCATCACTACTATCCCTTGCTTGTCCTGTAGTTGCTACTCATATGTATCTTGAAATTATAGCTGTAGGTTCAATAATTACTTAAATCATTGAATTAATGCTTATTTTAAAATGCATATCAAAATAAATATACTGAATATGTATGTATGTATGTATGTATGTATGTATGTATGTATGTATGTATGTATGTATGTATGTATATAATAACATGCAGTTCCAGACTTACCTTTGAATAGTTTTTGTTTAGTTTAGGGTTTTTTTTTGTGTAAACCTTTTTCCTTTTGTAATATTTGTTTTTGTAATGCAAAAAAGCCAAAATCAAGATATGAATAAAGTTGAATGCATATAAGAAATAAAGCAGGTAAGGCAGGAATTAATGGCTCCAGACTACAGAAAACAGGATCTCAACAGAGATGGCACTACTAAGTCTATCAAGAGAACAGCCAACACCCCATGAACTCAGAAAAAAAAAACAACCTAAACTTTAAACCTCTGATCACCGAGATTTAATTATTTTATATGGACTGATTGAAGAAACAATCTTAGGAACAAGTGCAACCAAAAGACATTAAGTGTCTAAAGAATCAGGCTTCAGTAGAGTCCTGACATGAAGTGTGACAATTAAAATGATGCAGTCCAAAAAAAGCTTTTGCACTATTTCTGAAAAAGTATAATTTCTGTGAAGTTAAGCATAAGTTTTATAATTTAACAAAAACAATGTAGTTGATTAGAAACTCTAATTATTGCATAACTAATAGAATTTGAATGTGTCCTAAAATTAAAATAGGCATACATTAATACTTGATTTATTAGTAGATATCAGTATAATTTATAAGAGATTGACATAAATTTGCAACTAAACTACCTAACCCTCTTTTAAAAATTTGAAAAAAATAATGACAATTTGGAACAACAGATGTGAAGTTTTGAATGTGAATTTAAGATTGTGATATGCAAAAGCTAAATCATTGGATTCCACATTTTTTGTTAATGGACACCACAAATTAGTATCTGCCTATTCTGGCATGAAAATTTCCGAGTAAGAAGGCTTACTCATATTTACTTTCTATGTTTTTTTTTAAATTTCAGATAACAAATGTTTAGTAGTAGTATCAACATTATTATTATCACTATTGTTATTTATACAGAGTTTAATAAGCAAACATTTGATTTTAATAAGTATCAAGAAATATTTATTTATTTCTTGAAACATTTTCCAATTGCCTGGTGATATTTGTTTGCAGAAGCCTATTGATATGATTACTTACCTGATTTCTAACCCATCCTATGACTATAGACCTCTGAAGAGAATCCTTTACTTCTTTATTCCTTAGGCTGTATATGAGAGGGTTGATCAAAGGTGTTAGGATTGTATAAAAGGCAGATATGAGTTTGTTCCAGTCGCTCAAGGAATTTGACTCTGGTAAGGTGTATGCAACAGTGATAGATCCATAGTAAATAGTTACCACAATGAGATGAGAAGAACAGGTAGAAAAGGCCTTTTGTTTTCCAATAGTAGATGGGATTTTAAGGATAGTAGATATTATAAATGTATATGACAATAATGTTAATGTAAAGGGCGGAAGGGTGAACAGTGATACAAACATTAAAATTAGGATTCTTAAAAGAAGAGTATTGCTGCAAGACAACTGCATAATTGGGTAGGTGTCACAAAAGAAATGGTCAATTTCATTTGGACCACAAAAGACTAACCGTGACATTAATATAATTGTTATAGTACTGGCAATGAATCCAGTTACCCAAGATCCAGCTGCCAGGTGAAGACACAATTTACCATTCATTACAGACACATAATGAAGTGGTTTACATATAGCTACATATCGATCATAGGACATTGCTGAAAGGAGATAACATTCCACAGCTGCTAGACATGCAAAGAAATAATGTTGCACAAAGCAGCCATTGATTGATATTGATCTGTCTCCATTGAAGAAACTAGCTAACATTCTGGGTAAAATAGCAGAACTATAGAAAGACTCTAAACAGGATAAATTCCCAAGAAAGAAATACATAGGAGTATGAAGATGTCTATCAGTTGCCACCAATAGAACAATAAGGACATTTCCAGCAATAGTCATGATGTAGATTATAAGGAATACCAGTAGCAAAATAATCCTTATGTTCTGAAGATGCTTAAATCCCAACAGAATGAATTCTGTGATAACAGTTTGATTTTGCAGTCCTAGACTTTCAGCCAGCTGCATCTGTGACAAACAGCAGGATAACAATATTTAGTTGTTACAAACATTACATAGTTACAAACATTACATAGCAATATTTAGTTGTTACGAACATTACATACATTACATCTTGTTTCCATTACTCATTAATAGAAAGCATACTTTCAATTTGTAAATAAAAAAAATAGATCAATTGTCATCTGGTAGTGGCAGAAAGCATTACACTTATAGATAAAGTCTTGCACAGTTTTAAAAATGTTGTTTCAGAAGACAACTTCTGAAAACTGAAAATCTCTGGAAATAAGAGGAAAATAAATAAATAAACAAGCAAATAAATAGGAGTACCAAATTACAAATTAATAAACATAACTCATATTATTATGGTGTCATGGTTATTAATCAAAGGTTTTTCCCCCTCTAGAAATTTCAACGTATTGTATAAAAAGAAAGGAGGCTGACAAAATCACATTTCTATTTAATAAGCTTATTTAGATGTTACCATATATCTTTTCCTTTCTTACAGGATCTATTTAATAGCCAATTGCTGCTAATTAATTCATAGATACAACTACGTTTTCTGAGAAATGACCAAAACATTTATTACACTTTAAACAAAAAGTAGTGGATATAAGCAACTAGAAAATAAGCTATGTGTAAAGTAACTATCAACTCTTTATTTGATATTAATAATGAGTTATAATGTATGTTACAAAGAAGACTTCTATTTTAATATAGTTTTCAACAACAGAAGTGCTTCCTTGAGAATTCAATATGCCTGTAGAAAGGGAAATTACAAAATCCAATGGGAATTTACTGTTCATAGGTGAGGTTATTATTCCATAATGAATACAGTAAAAATATTCTTTCCTTTCCTTAAATTTTTGAAATGAGAACAATATATTATAAATTAATCTAGTGGACACTTGGTATATTAAGAATATTTTACAATTTTTCCTTCTTTCTGAATCAGAACATAAACCTTTTCTAAGGCATGGAGAATTATGACTCATTGATAATATAAATATAAAGGTGAGGCATTTGAAATTATAAAGAGTTTATGATTTTAAGCACCCATAAAGTCATAGATGAGAATTCCCAAACATTATAGAAAATAATGTATAAGGATATATTTAAAAACAGTCAGACAATCAAATTTTTATTTTGGTCAAAGTTCAACATATAGTAGAAGTAAGAAAAACCCATTTTAATAGTACTACTAGAATTTAAAAGAAGTGAAAGAAAACTAAAAATTAGAGTTCCTAAAATAATACTATAAAATTAAAGTTAAAATATATTTATAAAAATAGAATAAGAAATAAATTCTCAGTAGTTTACCCATGCATAAAACCTTTAATTATCTGTTTGCAAATTTTAATTGCTGCTAGTCAAAATCTAGCAAAATCTAGCAAATCTAGCAACATTATACATAACAAACAGTTCCTTAACTAAGAAAATCAAGACCACAAATGGGGTCCTCTCTCAAAATGGCTGCTGAATGGTACAATATTTTTTCTTTTTACTAACAATCTGCTGATTTTGCTGCCAAAGTTGGTTCTTTTACAGCATTGCTCTGTACATTTGAATGGGAATGACTCAGGATGATTTTTGGATGGCTATGGAACCATCCAAGAAGGGGAATCTTGAAGACTGCAGTTCTCTATGGGGAGCAGCCAGAAAGTCATGGGTTTTCTATTGATCTTTTCCTCTCAATTCTCTACTCTTAAAGAAGATTAATCTATTAATGTTAACTGGTAGGTTGAATGCTGATTTATTTTAATCTGCTGCTGGATTTTATCTGTTCTTCCCCTCACCTACTTTTTTTCTTTTGATCTATTTGGCTCTATGTAAGGAGCTGAGAGCAAGTTACTGGTTAGTAAAAGTGATAGGATTTTATTTACTTGACTTTCACTATAGGCATTTTCCATTTTATTAATTTTCAAAAAGGTTTTTTTTAAAGAAATCTTGGATAAATATCCAAAATATCCAAAAATATCTTCCCTATTTTTATATTTATTTTCTTACTCTGAGGAATATTACATTAATGTTCCTTGTCTTCTGTCTATAAAAATTATTTTTTATCCTTCATCACTAAATGAATGACAATGTATCATTTTACAGATGTGGCATTTGAAAAAAGACCATTTGGTAATTTTCAAGTTGAAAACTTCTTTTAAAAGTTTGACAAAATGATAATGATTACAAAAATATTCAAATGCAATTTTCAATATATGAAACCAGATTTGCAAAAGGAATTTGATTTGAAGGTAGCAGATTTGGTGAAGACTAAAAGAAATATGGATCTAACAGACTTCCCTTACAACAGCCCAAAATTTACTGAGTGGATACCTGATAAATCGGTTTCCACTAAGAAGATTGAGAAAGACTGGGGAATGGATTTATCACATTTAATCACACCACAATCTAAAGAAAATGGTATTAAGAAACAAGCATGGATATTTCATCCAGGATGAATTAGTGTTATTGTTGGGATAGATAAGAAGCTGTGACAAGCTTTTTATGACTTTTATACAATGAGTTCTATACATTTGTTTGTTAAGAGAGGATTTTCAAAGTTTTACTCTTGTCATCTTTGGTGGTAGTGTTGCTCTACTTGTTAACTATTTTGTCATTAATATGGTAGATAGATGATAGTTAATAATTTTCAAATAGAATTACAAATTTAAAAACTTTTGGGCACTGTTTTTCAAGGGGTGGCCAATTAACATTGTTGAAATATATTTATCAGTATTTAACTATGTGTATATGTGTTTGTATGTTTTTAATGCACTTTTTAATGTTTTGTTTGTTTCTGTAAATTTTTTTTGCTTTATATTTCGCTTTGCTTTTTTTTGAATAAAATAAAAATTACTTTAAAAAAAGACAAAAGCATTCATTATGATATATAACAGATGTCAATAAAAGAGAACAAAGTTTTCAGAACTATATT
Organism: Coluber constrictor foxii; assembly: GCA_038048745.1. Classification (NCBI taxonomy): domain Eukaryota; kingdom Metazoa; phylum Chordata; class Lepidosauria; order Squamata; family Colubridae; genus Coluber; species Coluber constrictor. The sequence continues at coordinate 64,846,023 of CM075961.1, read as the reverse complement.
GGTAATAGGGGCACTCTGAAAGATATGTGTGGTGGTTTTGCTAGTGTTTTGATATGGACAGGTTCTCAGATAAATACTGTATATACTTTGGTAAATATTCAATTAAGAATTTCAGAAGATAAAACATATACTTTTTCTAAGAAATAACCTATAACCATTTAATACAATTTCAGGATTCTGAAAATTCAAATTTATTAGAAATATACATAGATAATATACAGCATATTTCCAGAGTATAGCAATATTTTGTTTTTGTTGGAAGATAGTAATATTCATAATCTTGACCATTTCCTTCCTCCCCCCCATATGCTGTTATTAAATATTTTTTATGTCAGGTAAAGAAAAACTCTAAACATGTGGAGATTTTTTAAAATAACTTGTTTAACATCTTTGTTTCTGAATTGTGAGGTTCCATTTTCCAAAGAAAATAAAGAAGCTAAAATCCATAATTAAGAATTGTTTACCAAAATATACTTCCCCTTTTTCTCTGTGTGTGTATATTGATGCACAGAAACACATAATAATCTTTAAAACATATAAAAGAGACTATATTAGGAGAAAAAGTCACATACATGCACATAAATTTGACTGTTTTTTTCAGAATTACAAAATAATTCAAAAGCAAGGTATCATGGAAACTCGAAAAAAAATCAAATTTGTCCATGCCTTCATTTTATCTTTACTTATGAATGGAGTTAAAGGAAAATAAAGGAAAAATATTCAATAATAAATGATAACCAATAGGATGGATCTAGTTCTACACTCTAACCAATGATGTGGAAAAATAAGTGGGCCAACATTTCACAACATAGATAGCCTTCTATATGAAGATTTTAGCTATAAAAATTAATATCAATAACCAAAGAAAGATAAACTATGGAAACTATGATAAACAATAAAAAGGGCTGATTGTCATATTGAGGACAATTCTTACAGGACTTAGATCTTTGATCTTAGAGATTTGTTGATATTGGATAACAATTTGACAAATAACTGACATATATGTTTTCTCAATGCTTTCTTTACTTCAGTGTTTCTCAGACTGTAGACAAGTGGGTTTATCATCGGTGTCAAAACAGCATAGAAGACAGAAAACACTTTATTAAGATTCCTCAGTGTATCACTATTGGGTAAGATATAGACAATTGTTATGGTGCCATAAAAAAGAGTAACCACAATAAGGTGAGAGGAACATGTAGAAAAAGCTTTTTGTCTACCACTTCTGGAAGTAATTTTCAGGATAGCAGTGATAATGCAACTATATGAAATTACAGTTAGCAAAAATGGAGGTATGGTGAACAAAAAGGAAATAAGATAAATTACAATTTTTAGGAGATGGGTATCACTGCAAGACAATTCTATGAGAGGGAAGACATCACAAAAGAAATGATTAATTTCATTTGGCCCACAAAAAACTAAGTTAGACACTAATGCAATTGTTATAGAAATAGCCAAAAATCCACTAAGAAAAGAGCTGCCAACTAATTGCACACAGAATTTACTACTCATTTGGTTTGCATAATGTAAAGGGTGACAGATAGCTAAATACCGATCATATGACATTACAGATAAGAGATAGCATTCAACTGCTCCTAATGAAGCAAAGAAATAGTGTTGAACAAAACACAGTTGGAATGAGATGGATCTATCCCCAGTTTGAAGACTGATCAAAGCTTTGGGAAGAACAGTAGAACTATAGCATGTCTCTATGCAGGAAAAATTTCCAAGAAAGAAATACATTGGTGTATGAAGCTGTTTATCTTTTATAACAAGCACAACTATCAGAATATTCCCAGCCAAAGTTATCATATAAATTAAAAGAAAGAAGAAGAAAAAAAGAAATTGTAGCTCTTGGGGATTCCTGAATCCTGTAAGGATGAAGTTGGTAACATTTGTTGACATTTCTATATTAATTTTCTTTAGGGTTTGCATCTGTGGATAAAAAATATTTGCATATAGTGTGATATTAGTATGAAAGAAACATGTTTAGAAATACCATAACATCACCTTTCACTGACCTAATCATTAATCACTACCTTAGATACAGATTCACTTAAGCATGCAAATGATTATGAAGATAAATATTGCAAAGAAGCCAATTTTCTTTTTATTGGAACTAATGGATAAGCAATACAGCAGAGGAAGGAATTGTGAAAATGCCAGAAGTCATAGAAATGTAAAAACTGACATGTTTCATCAGGGAAAAAATAACAAAAACTTTTCTAAAAGATTGGAACTTTTATACAGATATTTTGCTGAATGGAGAAAAATTAAACTATTTATTTTGAAGGTTAAGAAAGGTGTGTATTAAATGAGGGATGAAGGAACTTCCATCTAAGAGGAAAAGAGTGTTATCTATTGAAAGTAGTTCAGAATTCATTTACTTATTTATAACTTAAATTTCTTATTTTTTTTCTTTTCCCTCCTTCCTTCCTCCCTCCCTCTCACCCTCCCCTTCCTTGTTGTAGTTTCTTTACTACTCTATTAAATAATTCTTAATAAATATAAATATAAATATTTATTAAGTTAAGTTCATAGCAACCACAGTAGATTAATTTATAATTATTACACCTGTATTGTAAACTTCTGAGTGTATCCTGCTTCCCAGTTTTTGTCTCTATTCCATTATAAAACTGTACTCTCTAATCAGTGAAGGATTTAAACCCTATTTGACTTGCTAAGTTATTCCTATATGTTATCAATTCTATTACAAAAACTCCAAACCATTTATTAGGTTATAATATTTGTTTGAATTCACATTGATTTTTAGCTATACTCCTTTCTACAGTTTCATCCAACAAATATTAACAATTTACTTTATTTCAATTTTTAAAAAAATCTGAAAAGATTTTTTTAATTGATTGAGTGATTATCTTACCTTGTTTGTTAATTCTGTTCTACAATTTTGCATTTTGGGAAAAAGCCCTGTAATGCTTTAGTCTGATGATACACATCAGATAGTACATCTTGCAACATTTTGTTCATGTAGAATATCACTTTTCATACATACATACATACATACATACATACATACAATGGGTAAATGCATTCACTGAAATAGTGCAGACCTTTATACCAGACTCTTTTATGGTAAATTTTCTGACAAGTTTAATTTACAGGTACTGTAAATCACAGAGGATGAAATGTAGGGGGAGGGACTATTAAATCCCTTTCGACCTAAGCAAAGTCTAATTAATAAAAGAAGAGAAAAGAAAAATTAATGAAGAAACATAAAAAGATTAAATGTATATTAATATGGTCTACGGCGGGGTTCCTCAGGGAGTCACATGGGATTATTTCCTTATTGTAATTTTTGTTATGTTATTATTATTCACTGTGCATTTAATTAAAGTAGTGTTTATTAAATTTAGCATAATAAATGTTTGGGAGGCAATAAACAATCTGAAACTTCATGAACAGATCAAAGAGTTTAAGAGTCTGGGGATTCCTGATCTAGAATGAGCAACAATTTTCCAATTGGGTTTGCATATTTTTTTTAAAAAATATTTTTTTAAGAATTCACTGGATTTACTGGTGGCCAATAATTTTAGATAAATAGAAGGAAGGTAGGTAGGTAGATAGATAGATGATAGATAGATAGATAGATAGATAGATAGATAGATAGATAGATAGATAGATAGATAGATAGATAGATAGATAGATAGATAGATAGATAGGACAAACAAATTGTAGGTGACATTTTGATGACCACTTTTTGGAGTGATGGAAAGTAATAATTGAACTAAATGTAGTGAAACATTTAAGAGTAGTTTTCAATTATCTTTTGATAATAAACAAAATTTTGTCAGCACATCAAAACCTAGCAGTACAAGACAGAGTTTGATTGTTTTTCTTCTGGAGCCTTCTCCCATACCAGTAGCCCAAAGTGGTTCTGTAGCACTTGTATTGCTTTATTGGTGTGAATCAAAACAGCCATAGATTACATAGATACAAACACTTCAAAATCTTGAAGAGATTGGAAGTTTGTGGTGTGGTGTGTGGGAGTCTCATTAGGTATGCCCATTCTATTGAACTATTTTATTAATTCATTTGCAATAATGATTGTACTAAACATATGAAAATTGCCCTCAGGTATACAGATGCATACATATTGACTTTTTTTATTATTTTCTTTTATTAATCCTTGTAAAGCATCAAATGGGTTCATAGCAGTTTTAGAAAATGGATGGAACAAAGAAATGATTTCCATAATGCCCCAGGCCACGTTTTCCTTGGGTTTTATATAACAGTAATTTGGACAGGATTTATCGTGAAGTTTCTCATCTTTAATCATGCCTGACTTTAAAATATTTGAATAGAACTACATCTTTATTTGCCAAAAGAAATAACTTTTCCCTCTCATCACTATCATCCTACAACTCAGAAAGAATTTTTTTTTAATTTAAAAAAAAATGTACTCCCCATACAGCCTTTTTTATGAGGTTGGTTCTGAGGAACAATAAAACTGATTTGGATGGCAAGATTTTCAAGAAATGCTTCTTGACTCCTATTCTTAATTTTTCCATTTCTGTAATTGACTTTTGTTATGAGAACTGAAATATCTCTACTCTATTCCTCATTATCATCTTCTCAACATAATTTTTAGTGTCTTCAGGGAAGTATGAATACATGACAAGAAAACAAAGCCATGGTAACTACCGGCATGTCCCGAAGTTGCTCTTATTTTTTTGCTTTTTAAATTAGCCTATGAAGTAGACTTGGCTAAGTGGCAATAGCTAGTACTAAGTTACCCAATAAGCTTCAGGGCTGAATTAAATATGGTGAAGACATATGTGGGTTTACTGGAGAGAAAATGATAACACTGGGAAAACTAGGCTAATTTTTTATTGATTTTACAAATATGTATATAGCACATTTTATTTGAGAAAATCTCAAAAAAATGAGTAATGTAGAGAACAATATTAAAAACAGTTATAAAAATTTAATCTGTTTTCATATGGCCCCTGCAGAAAACTATTACAGCAATCAATACATGAATTAGCAAGTAAGCAACATTTTTTTTAAAAAAGCATTTTTTAAAAAAGCATTTGTACTAATTTTCCAAGCATAACTTTAAAGGAAAATTTCTTCAGGGTTAGGGTTAGGGTATTTGATAAAATAGGTGTTTGTTGTCACCTAACAGTACAAAGCTCCTCATTACTTATTAGCAGGATCACCTCTTACTGATTGTCACATCAGAACTGGCAGAAGAAACATGTTATGGGTCCCATCCAGAATTGTTATTTAGTGGAACTCAGGAAGTGAGCCTTTTTATGACTTGCAGTATGCTCTCTGGAACACTTTCCCCAAAGATTAGATTGTCCTTCACCATGCTTGCTTTCTAAAAGACCCTGAAAATGTGGTTGAATTCTCAAATGTGAAGTTTGGATTGTCAGTTAGAGCCCATGACATGATTATGTTAACTATGACTTGATTAATCATATTTTTTGGGTGACAATTAGGTCCTTATTTTTTTGTTGGTTCTGTTTCACCTTCTCTTAGCTGGTAAAGTCACTATATGTGTGGCCATATAAATTGAATAAAATTAAGGTAATGGAGATATACAATGAGATATTTAATTTTTGCAACAGATGATTATACCAATGAAATGGTATAATCTTCATAATGTAGACTAAACTTTTTAAGGGTTGAAAATCCATCTATAAGAGAGATGGGTGATTTAAAATTGTGATAAATAAATAAAACAAATCAATGCCCTCTAATAGTTAATGTAAAATTATTCTAGGCTGAAATCTCAATATATTAGAAGTGGAAATAAATCCACTTAAATCACTAGATTTAACATTTTATAAGATATGAATATGAAGGCACCATTTTGGGGTTATTTAAGAATACTTATCATCACTTTATTGGTCCCTGAATAATAGCTGAAAAAAAACCTGTATCATCCAAACTTAACATCAGAGTTTGAAGAACATTGGAATGAATGTTTCAGATATAATCAGTTTTATGATAGATTAGAAAAATTCAGATAAGGAAAGTTTTCCATTAACATTGTAAAGAGCCTTGGTGGCACAGCAGATTAAAGTCCTGTTAAAGTAGCACCAGCTGCCTGCAATTACTGCAAGTTCAAATCTCACCAGGCTCAAGGTTGACTCAGCCTTCTATCCTTTTGAGGTAGGTAAAATGAGGACCCGGATTGTGGGGGCAATAAACTGATTTTGCATAAAAAAGAACACTTAGGGGTGGCCAAAAGCCATACTAAGCAGGTATATACAAAAGTATGAAGGCTATTGCTTAAAACATTGTAAGCAGCCTTGAGTCTCCAGAGAAGGGCAGCATATAAATTGAACCAATAAATAAATGGAACTAATAAACATAGAAATTGTTCAATAACTTTTAGAATAATGTATTTCAATCAGATTAAATTATCCTTATTACAATTTCTGACCAATGAAATTTATTGCAGCTATGATACAGCTTTATGTACTATAAGTAAAGGGAGAAACATATCTTAGGATAAGTTATGTTTCAGGGTGTGCTGAGGGAAGCCAAAATCTTGGATGAGAATAATGTTCATGTTTTATATCTCCTTTTCTGCAATCAAAAAAAATGAGAATAAATAAAGTTTTGAAGTTTTTCTAAGCATTCATTGTTGCAAAAATGCTCAATATAATTTGCAGAAGAAGTTGGAGGAACATAGGATTATAATAGTGAAAGCAATTTATTTGCTCATGCAGATCTAAATCCTAACTTATTCAATATATCTTAAAATTATGTTCAGATGTTACCCAAATATTAAATATTTTATTTTCATTGAAATAAATGGAATTACTCAATGCCTTTTTCAAAGATGTCTTTACCTCTTGATTTCTCAAAGTGTAAACAAGAGGATTGATCATGGGGGTTAATATGGTGTAGGGAATCGAGAAAATCTTTTTAACATCCCTGAGTGTGCCAGTGTCTGGTAAAATATAGACAATCATCAGAGTTCCATAAAAAATGGTGACCACAATGAGATGAGAGGAACATGTGGCAAATGCTTTTTGTCTTCCGGTTGTGGATGGAATTTTCAGAATAGCAGTAATAATACAAACATAGGATGCAATGGTTAGAATGAATGGGGGAAGAATATCAATTGATCCAAATATAAGAGCTAAAAGTCTGACATGACTCGTGTCTGTGCAAGAAAGTTGGAGTAGTGGACTGAAATCGCAGAAGAAATGATCAATTTCTGAAGGCCCACAGAATGATAGTTGTGCCACCAGACATATGATTATCACTAAAATTAATGCTGCACACAACCATGATGATGCTATGCAAATGAAAATGACTCTATTATTCATAATCATGGAATAATACAGTGGTTTGCAGATGGCAACAAATCTATCATAAGACATCAGTGACAGGAGGTAACATTCCACAATGACAAGGCAACCAAAACAAAATAATTGCATAAAACAACCGCAGACAGAAATTGACTTGCTATCACTTAGAAAATCTGCAATCATCTTGGGTAGGATAGTTGAACTGTAGCAAACTTCCAAGCAGGACAAATTTGCTAAGAAATAATACATAGGAGTATGAAGATTCTGCTCAGATACAATCAGGATAATAATCAAAACATTTCCAGTCAGAGTCAAAGTATAGATCATGAGAAACACCAAGAAAAGAAGCATTGAAAAATCTTCAAGTTTTCCCAAACCTAGTAAGATGAATTCTGCAACATATGTTCCGTTTTCTCTTTTTTCAAAAGCATCAGTCTGCATCTGAAGGAAGAATATCATATGAATGATTTCTGAATCTGAAGAAACAGTATTATTTGAATTTATTTGTTTATATTTGTATATGTATTACAACTATATATCACTATCACAACCGAAAAAATATGAACATTTCTACAAATTAATATAAATTATTACTTTATCTATAGATGATTTATTAGTGGAATATTACTTTATTGATTTGTTGAATAACTTACATTCATAGCTACATTCATAAAAAGTGCTAAAATAAATAATGGTTTATTATTTCTGGTTCAAACAGTACAGTCATATCCAATCAAATCGCATTCCAGCTGTAGGTCATGTGGAAACATAATCACCTGAAATTAGAAAATATATTTCGGAATTACAACAAACATTATGGGTTGTTTGTTTGCTTCCTTGTTTTATTTCATTATTATTATTTTGTGTGGGTGAACAAGCATAACAATCATACTGTCCCTTGAAGATAACTAATAAAGTTTCCATCTCCTACCACTGTCTCTCTGTCTCTCTCTTTCTCTCTGTTTGTGTATTACCAAATTACTGTGATTAGAATTGTGTGGAAATGATAGAAATGATAGTAAACATCAAGATCATTAGAAGGTTTTCCTTAAGAAAGGGGAAAAATGTAATTTCTTAAATGAAAATCTTTCAAGTGAAAAGTAGTGTTCTAGCTTTAGGTTCATCCAAAATACCCTTCAGAACAAGCCAATTCTGTAATTTTTTCAAACTTAAGCATCAGTCACTTGGAATAGACAAACCTATATTTAACATAATATATTATGCTACCCCATATGATTTCTTTTTTTAAAAAAATTGATTTATATGCTGCCCTTCTCCAGAGACTCAGGGCGGCTTACAATGCATTAAGCAATAGCCTTCATACTTTTGTATATTTTATACAAAGTTAGCTTATTGCCCCCACAAACTGGATCCTCAATTTACCTACCTTAGAAAGGATGGAAGGCTGAGTCAACCTTGAGCCTGGGGAGATTCGAACACAGTAATTGCAGACAGCTGGTGTTTAACTACAATGCTTTTAGTCTGCTGAGCCACCAGAGCTCCTTTTCCTGCCTCTTTCATAGTTCTCTTTTTTAAATGATGATTAATTGATCACTTCAAGGCCTTTTAAATATTTTTTGTAAGAATAATGGTCGTAGGAGAAAAATGAAGGGGAAAAAACAAACAATAAACAAAGCTTAAGCTTCTGGGATTAATTACCAGATGGAATTAATGTTATAGCTAGAGAAAATTATATTGCAAGAATGGAACTTCATAACTTGGAACAATTCCTGTATTAAAAAAATAACAACTCTTATAGTCTTTAGGAAGACGGCTATAGTTACTATCTTTAATATTCTTAATTTATGAGAATATGCTTATGTTTGCATTATTTTGTTTACTTTGTTTAGCCATTTATTATTTTCTTTAATTTTTTTGGCATTTTACAAATTATTTTAAGATTTATTTAATTTTTTTTAAATTTGATTTATATGCCGCCCTTCTCCGGAGACTCAGGGTGGCTTACAATGCGTTAAGCAACAGCTTAATTTACTTAATTTACTAATATAACTAACAAAATAAAATACAGTTATATGTAATAAAATATATTATATATAATCATTATATATCTAATATTTAATATTCCACTATTATATATCATTATAACATGGCTTCAAAATTAATACACATTAGACAACAACAACAAAAAGAAATGCCTACAAATCTGGATGAAAACTGCTCCGCTTGATTGGATTCAGTAATGGTCCTTTGCGAAGGGGCGTTGGTCCTGCCTAACACGCTCCTTCTCGTTGGGTGGAGACAGCAGCCATGCTTGGGAGGTGACTCATTCAATCAGATCAGAGGACTGAATCTGTCAAAATTGACAAGTCCCGCCTTTGTTGCTAGGGAACCCAGCTTTTGGCAAAGACGGAAGTAAACAGACTCGTCGTGTGGCAGAAACTTCCTGGAGGAAACTCAGGACACATAAGGCACGGACTGAAAAAGGGTGGGGATGCTGCTGTCTCCACCCAACGAGAAGGAGCATGTCAGGCAGAACCAATGCCCCTTCTCCATTGAGGGTGGAGACAGCAGCCATGCTTGGGACATACCCAAGTTCACAGAACTAGGAATGGGCAGGCTCAGTCTGGGCGAATGATTCTCCCTCAGTAAGAATCCCTTGCAAAACACTACAACCAAAGGCAGCCTCCTGTGAAGCAAATTTGTCCAACTTATAATACTTAATAAAGGGGGAAGGAGAAGTCCAGGTAGCTGCCCTGCATATGTCCAACAATGACGCTTGAGTCGACCAAGCCACAGAAGTCACCGCGCTGCCTGTGGAATGTGCAGTCAATCTGGCTGGAACAGGAGAAGATGGAGACTCGTAAGCAGTAGCAATCGTTTGACGAATCCATCTGCCGATAGTAGTCGAGGAAACCTTTGAACCTAAGGAAACTGGAAGGAAGGAGACAAACAAAGACTCCGACCGATGGATTACAGCCGTTCTGTCAAGATATATCCGGAGAGCTCGCCGGACATCTAACATGTGCCACCACTCTTCCAGCAGGGTGGCAGGATGAGGATAAAAATCCGGGAGAATAAGTTCCTGCAAACGGTGAAAAACAGAGTTAATTTTAGGAACAAAAGTAGGGTCCAACCTCAGGACCACACGATTTGCATGGAAGACACAAAGATCGCCTCTCATCGATAGGGCTGCGATCTCTGAAATTCTCCTAGCAGATGTTATTGCCACTAGGAAGGCCAGTTTATAAGACAGAAGTCTTAGGCTGGTAGACTCCAACGGCTCATACAGTGCACCTGTAAGAGAGGACAACACAAAAGAAAGCTCCCAAGTGGGATACCTATGAAGCACAGGGGGACACAAATTAGCAGCTCCCCTCAGGAAGCAGCGTATCAAAGGATCCTGCAACAATGAGGACAGAGAGCCATAGGCTAGAACCGAAGTGAGAGCTGCCACTTGATGCCGAAGGGTATTGGGCGAGAGACCTCTGTCTAAGCCATCCTGTAAAAACCTAAGAACATGAACAATTGATGCCCGGATCGGCGAGGCCCCGTGTAGTTCACACCAAGTGGAAAAGGCCCGCCAAGTGGCAGAGTAAATGCAGTCTGTGGATGGTCACCTTGAAGTCTGGATAGTCTTTATGACCGTGGCTGGGAGATCGTGTCACAGCAGAGAGTCCCATTCAATCTCCAAACAGTCAGCTGCAACCACTGGGGATCCGAGTGCAGAACCACACCTTGGGAGAGACAGTCCACGGGGCAGGGCAGCCTCCAAGGTGGGGACATCGACAACTGCTGCAAATCAGTGAACCAAGCCTGTCGTGGCCAGTGCGGTGCGAGGAGGAGTAATTCCGCTTGTTCTTGAATGAGCTTCTGCAGAACCCTCAGAATGAGAGGAATCGGAGGGAATGCGTAAAGCAAACCTCGAGGCCAACTGGAGTGAAGAGCATCAACAGCTTCCGCCTGGTGTTTTGGAAACCTTGTGAAAAAGTGTGGAAGTTGGGAGTTCGTTGGCGATGCAAATAAGTCAACAAGAGGAGTGCCGAAGCAGGACGCCGGAGCCTAGAACAAATGAGGGTTCAGGCGCCATTCGGCGTGGTCAATTATCGACTTAGCCAGTCTGCTTGCACATTTGACTCCCCTGAAATGTTCTCTGCCCTCAAAGAGGCGAGCCGACGTTCTGCCCATAATCCCAACCTCTTGGCTTCCCGCATAAGGGTTCTAGACCTGGTACCCCCTTGACGATTAATGTGCGCTTTGGCGGACACATTATCTGTGAGCACCAAAACATGGGAGCTGGATACTAGATCACGGAAGGCCCGGAGGGCCAGAAATACTGCATGAAGTTCCAACCAGTTGATATTCAGGGAGGCCTCATTCGGAGATCATCTGTCCTAGGCTACCCGATCTAGGCAATGGGCACCCCAGCCAAAGGAGCTGGCATTGGTAGTAACCACCAGCCACTGGGGTTCAAAGAAAAGACAGCCCTTAGAAATGGCTGTAGACCTCCACCATCGAAGGGAGGAAAGTACTTGCCTGGGAATCGGAACCACCCTATGTGACGTGCCCCTGCCCAACCTCTGAAAGAGCAACAGAAACCATTGGAGGTCCCTGAGATGCAATCAGGCCCAGGGCACAATCGCAATGGCCGAAACCATCTTCCCCAATAACTGTGAAAGGAGTAAGGGGGAAGCTCCCTTGGAGCATTCAACCCTGGAGACAAGGGCCTTTAAACTATTTTGCCTATCAGGGGATAAATAAACCCTACCCTCTATAGAATCAATAACTGCCCCTAAATGCAAAATGCAAGTGGAGGGGTTCAGATGGCTCTTCTCCGTGTTGATGGAGAAGCCATGTGAAGTTAGGGTCTGGATCGTGAGTTGCAGGTCCAAACATGCCTGCTGAGGAGAATGGGCAAACAACAAAATGTCGTCTAACTAACATTGTAGACGAACAGAACGAAGCCGGAGAATAGCTGCCAAAGCGGCCAGAATTTTGGTGAAACTATGGGGAGCTGAGGAAAGACCAAATGGTAAGGCCCTATTCTGAAAATGAACCCCGTTATAACTAAAACGTTAAACTTTCTGTGTGAGGGGAATATAGGAACATGTAGATAGGCCTCAGTGAGATCAATGGAGCAGCGGAGATCGCCCCTCCGGACACCGTCTAAAATTGATCGCAAAGATTGCATTTTGAATTTGCGATAAACCACGTAGTGGTTCAATCGCTTAAGGTCAAGAATAGATCTCCACCTACCCGCTGACTTAGGGACCAAAAACACCCGAGAATAGAACCCCTGTCCAATTTGATCAGCCGGTACCTGTTGGATAGCCTTTATGGACAAAAGGTGTGCGATGGCAGAGTCCATAAGGGACCGCCGTTCGGGGTTACTTGATAAAGGGCAGGATATAAAAGATGACGGGGGGCGGTGGAAAGAAATTCTATAGCCAATCCCGATCTAATGGTGGCTTGGACCCAGCGATCAGAAGTCGTATTCTCCCAAATTTTGGTGAAGACGTCCAATCTTCCGCCAATGGGAGGAGAGGATGCACGACTAACGATGGCAGCGGAAAGAACGACCTCCTCCCCCTCGAAAGGGCTGCGTAGGGATGGTAGGTCTGCCCCTGAAGGATCTGTCCTGAGGACCTTGCTGCCTAGGGATAAAATTACCGGTAGGACGAGAGGGACCTGCTCCACCATCCATACCCCGAAACTGAGGGCGCTGACCATATGGGGTGAACCGAGGTTCCCCTCTATGGAACATTGCGGGCAGAACCTTCCTTTTATCCTTTGTTTCCAGGAGGAAGGGTTCCAACGCAGGGCCAAAAAGCTTCCCTCCTGAATAGGGTACAGACGCCAAACGCCATTTATGTCTGGCGTCAGCTTGCCAGTGACGCAACCAAACTAAATGTCAAGCTGCAATCGATGACGCCAGGGACTTGGATGCAAAGCATGCTGCTTCAAAGTAGCGTTTGCAGAAAACTGCAAGCCCGTGATGATCTTATTTAAGTCTTGCTTTATCCGGGTATCCTCCGGGGAAAGCGTATTCTGAAGGTTGCGCAGCCACAACAGCGTGGAGCGATTAAAAAGGAAGCAGTGGTGGCTGACTTAATAGCCCATGCAGCTGCTAGGTGCGCTCTCTGAAGCACTTGATCCGACCTGCGCTCGTCGGGACGGAGGCCCTCATCTGGATCCCCGGGTATGGAGACATTAGACAGTAGAGCAACTACCGGGGAATCGACCGATGGTACCTGAAGAAGGTCAGCCAAGTCGGAATCCACCTGAAAATTCCTCCTGTCCACTGAAGAAGGAGTAGGAGGAGCCCCGGGAGTAGCCCATTGTTTCTTAATGACTTCTAGAAACAAGGGAGATGTAGGAATGGTGGACACCTGCTTGGTTGCTTCAGCAAACAATGGGTCAAGGGAACCTTGTGTAGATGTAGAGGCAGGTTCCGGGGGCATAGGGCCTAATTGAGCTGTGTTTATAGCTTTAAAAAGCAAGGACTTAAAGAGAGCCTGAGGGAAAAGACCAGTAAAGGCCGGCTGATCAGGAGGGAGGTCCTCATCCTCCGAAAGATCTGGTTTTTGAGGTTCCAAGCCCTCAAGTAGGGAGACTTCGCCCGCTTCGGAAGGATCAGGAGAAGCTGAGGCAGCCACAGAAATGGCATCATCATCATAATATCTCTCCAGGGAACGTGGGTGGCATGAATGAAAAACAGGCTCACGGCCGAAAGATGGTCTTTGAATCGACCAGGATTGTTGCATGGCATTGGCAATCATCAGCCTTACATCATCGGGCTGAAGACAGTTATGCGCGTGATCATGCACCACACTGTGTCGGAAGCCCGGGCAGAGGCAGAAGCCAGTGAAAGATCTAGCCCAACTAACTGGTCAGGGTTATGACCACGAACAGGACCTGGATCCCCAGGTTGATGTACCGGCCCCCATAAATCAGCCGTAGGAATCGCCACCGGACAGTCCTGTAAGGAAAGCTGATCCAGGGTTAATGAAGGGGTCTTCCATGCCCCCTTGCCAGCCATCTGGGAAGACTTGCTGGGCTGGTCAATGGCCTTGTCACCCAGTGCCAGAAGCCCTTTATCCCGGCGCTTCTCCCCCGGGGGGCGCCAAAGAGTAGTGCCTGCTCTTCCCAGTAGGAACGGGCATGGTGACATTAGGGGCCCTGGGCAGAGCCTTGGGATCAGAGGCAGTCCCTTCCAGCGAAGCAGGCTTCGTGCAGTGTTTTGTCTTAGCTGAAGCCTTAGGCATAGTGCCAGGAAGGAGACCAAACGATAGGTAAGAGGGGCGTTAAGTCCAAACCCAGGCCCTGCAATTTAAGGCGGGAGCGCTAAGGCTCCACAAAAGACAGGCAAGTATAAACAAACAGTCAGGGGGGGGCGCAATAGCCCCGCACAAACAATAACTATATTAGGCCAGCAAGGGGGGCGCCTAAAAGCTCCACCATACAAAAGAACAAACGGCCGCCCATCAAAAGGACTACAAAAATGGCTGCCTGTCACAAATGCCTTTCAAAATGGTTGCCCGTCACAAATGCCTCTCAAAATGGCCACCCAGCAAATTGTCAAACGAAATGGCCGCCCGGAGTGAAGCAGAGTGCTTCCTGACTCCAAACTGCGCTGCAAGGGGCCCAAAGGGTTTGCAGACAGACTGTCTGCTCTAAAAGAATAAACTGCCAAAAAATCAAGCGTCCAGCTGATCAGGGGAGCGCAAAAGCTCCACATGCAACAGAGACAAAAAAGGGGTGACAAAATGGCCACTCATCAATCAAAAGGGAGTGTGCGGCTCCACAGAGCGATCGGCAGCAAAGGCAGCAGATCGGAGGCCTGATAAGAGTAAAAAGGACTGCAGAGGGCCAACAAGCTGAAGAGAATTGCCTCAGCAAATTCGGGAGCGCAGAAGGCTCCACAGAAATAAATCACAATGTCAGCCAACAACAAAGGTACACTTGAAGGTGGAAAGGAAGAGGGGGAGAGGGGGTACAAACTCCACAGAAGGCTGACATGCAGTTAAACCTGTTTCTCAAGAGAGCACTGGACTCCACAAGTCTAATTAACTCAATTCAAACAGAGAGAAAACCAGAATTAAGATAGGAAAATAATAATAATAATGATAACCTGGGGAAAGAAAAAACTATCCCTCCCCCACTAGTCCTTAGCAAGCCAGCAGGCTAGCTGCTGAGGCAAATCAACCACCAATTTACACTCACAAGAAGAATAGAATAGTCAGGCAGTCTGATGTCAAAACCAGGAATCAAATGTAGAAAGACAAGCTGTAAAAATTTAGAGAAAGTGCCAGAGACTCAGAGCCACACGACTGTCCAGTCTGACGGACTGAGTCAAAAGCTGGGTTCCCTAGCAACAAAGGCAGGACTTGTCAATTTTGACAAACTCAGTCCTCTGATCTGATTGAATGAGTCACCTCCCAAGCATGGCTGCTGTCTCCACCCTCAATGGAGAAGAAGTCTTTCCTTCTTCAAGGGGCTACCAGACCCAATCCTACATATATTCCATTGCAGCCTTAATAAGCCAGAAGGTTCATATACCTAGTACACAAGTCATTGAACAAGAAGCCCAGAAGGTTCTGGCTATTTCCTCAGGTTCCACAGGCTCAAATTTCCAATAACACATATCCCCCACCAGCCCCACAAATTCCATTAAAGCTGGAATCCAAAATAGTGAATAAGAGCAACTTTATTCGTCAGATGTGTAGCATATTCTTTACAGGCATCCTTAGATAAACTTTGACATTACTCTCCCCAAGAAGAAACTCTTTCAAAATAGGGTGCATTAAGAGTGGAGAAATAGTTATGTTTTGCCACTCTTACCACCACAAGACATGTCCTAACACCAGTTCTAGCTCATGCCACTCATTTATTCTTTTTGCTTTCTGTCAGCAGTGCTCTAGGTGTCTCTTACCCCATTTAAGTTCTCCCAATGTATATCACAGTGAACATTGTGAACCCTGGTACAATTCAATCTAAAGTTTCTGCCACTTTGGTATTCCACCAAGGCTTATCTTCTGAATAACCTCAACCTCCATCTATAATCCAATCATGTCCACTTATCACATGGGATAGGTTGTTCTAACACCTGCAGGAGGTATTACAGTAGAAGGGGCATTGGTCCTACCTGATATGCACCTTCTCATTGGGTGGAGATAGCAGCCAGATGTGGGTTGTGCTCATTGGTCAGAAGAGGACTGAGCCTATTTTAGAATCTAAATCCTGCCCCTGTTACTAGGGGCACCCAGCTTTTGTCGAAGAAGGAAGACAGACTTGGAGTGTGGAATAAACAGAAACAACATTAGTGACCAGACTGACAAAGGGTGGGGTTGGCTGCTGTCTCCACCCAATGAGAAGGTGCATATCAGGTAGGACCAATGCCCCTTCTCCATTGAAGGTGGAGACAGCAGCCAGACATGGGACATACCAAAGTTCATTGTCCCAGCTCGTGGGAGGGAACAGTCTGGGCTTGATGTCTCCCCGAACATCAACACCCTGTAACGCTCTCCTCCCAAAAGCAGCCTCCTCAGAGGCAAACATATCTAACTTATAACATTGAATCAAGGGGGAAGGAGAAGTCCAGGTAGCTTCCCTGCAGATCTCTAGTAACGAAACCTTAGAGGCCCAGGCAGCTGAAGTCGCAGCACTTCTCTTAGAATGAGCTGTCACACTAGTAGGCAGGGCAATGAACAAAGTTTGTAAGCCATAGTTATCATAGATCAAATCCAATGACTAATCGTCTGTGAAGTCACTCTGTTTCCTAAGGAAGCAGGAAGAAAGGAGACAAATAACGATTCCGTCTGATGAATATCAGCAGTTCTCCAGAGGTAGAGCTGAAGAGCCCGGCGAACATCTAACGTGTGTCATTGCTGTTCCACAGGAAGGGAAGGAGTTGAATAAAAATCTGGAAGAACAATCTCCTGTAAACAATGAAAGGGAGAGTTAATCTTTGGGACAAAGGTAGGGTCTACCCTTAGGATCATACTGTCCGCATGGAACACACACAAATCGTCTCTCATGGACAATGCAGCAATCTCAGAAATGCACTGCACCAAGGTTATGTCAATAAGGAAAGCCAACTTAGAAGACAGGAGCCAGAGACTCACCCAGTGCAGCGCCTCGTAGGGCAACTCCATAAGGGAGTGCAATACCAGCGGAAGATCCCAAGTAGGGTACCGATGTAGTATTAGAGGAGATAAGTTCTTAGCTCCTCAGAGAAAATGATGCACCAGAGGATGGTGTGACAATGAGTGAGGAGAGTCGTAAGTCCAGATCGACGAGATGGCAGCCACCTGTTTCCGAAGACTGTTGGGCAAAAGACCCTTGTCCAACCCAGTCTGAAGAAAATAGAGAACCTGAACCACTGAAGCCCAAAGAGTGGAAAAACCCTGGAGTTCACACCAAGAAGAAAAGGTCCACCAAGTGGCCGAATAAATCTGGTCCATAGACAAATGGCGAGAGGCCTGGATTGTCCGAATCACTGAGGCTGGGATGCGATCTCACTGTAGAGTGTCCTGCTCAGCTGCCAAGTGGTCATTCATAGCCACTGAGGCTCTGGGTGTACTATCGCCCCTTGGCTGAGACAATCGTTGGTGCACGGAATCCTCCAGGGAGGAGTACTGCTAAATTCATGAGGTCTGCAAACCAAGACCTGCTCAGCCAATATGGTGCTATGAAGATTACCTCTGCCTGTTCCAACATCAGTTTCTGCAGAACCTCGGGATGAGAGGAATTGGTGAGAAGGAATATATCAGGCCCAGAGGCCAAGGGGAACACACAGCATCCACTGCTTACACCTGGAATGATCAGAAATGAGAGAAAATCAGGGAAGCTTGGCATTCTGTGGAGATGCAAACAGATCCACCTCTAGCGTGCCAAACTGATCCGCCAACATTTCAAAAAGGAGCAGGTGGAGACTCCATTCTGAGTGATCTATCATTTGGCAATGCAGCCAATCTGCCATTATGTTTGCTTCTCCCGAGATATGGTCTGCCTTCAACAAAGCCAGATTGTTCTCCGCCCAAAGACCCAGTCGTTTGGCTTCCAGCATCAGCGATCTGGACCTGGTTCCTCCCTGGCGATTTACATGGGCCTTGGCTAAGGTGTTGCTAGTGAGAACCAGCACAAGAGAGCTGGACACCAGCTGACAAAAGGCCCAAAGTGTGAGAATACTGCTCGTAGCTCTAGCCAATTGATACTGCGAGAACTCTTGGAGGCTGACCACATGCCTTGAGCTACCTGAGATCCACAGTGAGTTCCTCAGCCAAACTTGCTGGCTTTGGTGGTCACCACCACCCATTGAGGCTCCAGGAAGAGACAGCCCTTGGAAATTGCAGGAGTTCACCCCAACAAAGGGATGGGAGTACTTCTCTCGGTACGACCAGCTTGGCTAAGGAGGAGCCCTTCCCTGCTTTCTGCAAAGGTAAGAGAAACCACTGAAGGTCTCTAAGGTATAACCTGGCCCAGGGCACTATTGAAATGGCTGAGACCATTTTTCCCAACAGTTTAGAGAGGAGCAAGGGAGATGCCCTCCTATCCTTCTGCACCTTACCACAAGGGATCTCAACCCATTCTGATGATCCAGTGAGAGGAAAACCCTGCCTTCAACAGAGTCAATAATAGTTCCCAAATGAAGAATCTTAGTCGAGGGAACTAGATGGCTTTTTCTCCATATTAATGGAGAAGTCGTGCAAGGCCAGAGTCTGAATAGTGAGTTGTATGTCTGAAAAAGCCTGCCACAGAGAGCTAGAAAAAAATGAGGATGTCATCCAGATAACCAAAATTTTGGTGAAGCTACAGGGAGTAGAGGAAAGACTGAATGGTAAAGCCCTGTACTGGTAGTGGACCCCTGCATAACAAAAACAAAGGAACCTCCTACGAGAAGGTAGAATGGGCACATGAAGGTATGCCTCAGTGAGATCTATTGAACAGAGATCACCCCTCCGAATGCAGTCCAGAATTGATAGCAAGGATTGCATTTTAAATCTCTGATATCATACAAAATAGTTCAAATGTTTAAGGTCTAGAATAGGTCTCCACCCCTACCCAAGGACTTAGGGACCAGGAAGACACAATAATAGAAACCCTGTCCAGCTTGATCTGAAGACACCTTTTGAATAGCCCTAATGGTGAGCAGGTGACTGATAGCCAATTCCATAAGGGCTCAGCGTACCGGATCCTGAGACAGAGGGCAGTGAAGAAAGGAAGACGGGGGTGGGTGGAAACAAATTCAATGGCCAGTCCTGATTGAATGGAGGCCCAGACCCAGCAATCCGAAGTAGTACGCTCCCAAACCTTGGCAAACAGGCCCAATCTTCCTCCAATAGTAGAATTCAGTGTGCTACTAGAGACGGCGATGGATGGAATGACCCCTTCCCCCTCGAAAGGGCTGTTTAGACACATAAGGTTTATTCCTGAGTAGTCTATCTTGAAAACCTCGCTGCCGGGGGTTGAAATTACCCATGCTGCAAGATGTCCCGAAAATGTCTCCAAAGCTCAAAATTGGGGCCAAGGAACATAGGAAGAGAAACTAGGCTCCCCTCTGCAGAAGACAGCAGGCAAAATCTTTCATTTGTCCTTGGTCTCTACTAGAAAGGCGTTGAGAGGTTCCCCAAACAGTTTGGTTCCTGAAACGGAACAGACACCAGATACCACTTATGTCTAGTGTCAGCCTGTCAGTGGCGATGCCACACTAAGTGATGGACAGCAATAGAAGAGGCCAGAGATTTTGCTGCAAACTGCGCCGCATTCAGGATAGCATCCACCAAGAATTAAATTGCTGCCACAATTTGCTTCAGCCTCGAATCCTCGGGAGAGAGTTTATCCTGGAGTTATCTGAGCCACAATAGTGTAGCATGATTAAAGAAAGAAGCCATGATAGCCAATTTAATGGCCCAGGCAGCACTGTGGTGAGCCCTCTGAAGCACTTGTTCAGATTGGCGCTCCTTGGGACAAAGGCCGTCTCCGGGTCCCCGATGAAGTAGAAAGTAAGGCTGCTACTGGAGCGTCGACAGAGTGCACCTGGAGCAAAGTCGTCAGCTTAGAAGAAGTAGTAAAATTCTTCCTATCTGTCAGTGAAGGAGCTGGGGCTGACCCAGGCGACGATCATTGTCATTTGATGACATCCAGGAAGAGTGGAGGAGTTGGAATGGAGGTCACTGGTTTGGAGGGTTCACCAAACAAGGGGTTCAAAGA
This sequence comes from Coluber constrictor foxii, assembly GCA_038048745.1. Classification (NCBI taxonomy): domain Eukaryota; kingdom Metazoa; phylum Chordata; class Lepidosauria; order Squamata; family Colubridae; genus Coluber; species Coluber constrictor. The sequence continues at coordinate 64,825,564 of CM075961.1, read as the reverse complement.
ACCCGGTGCCAGGGTAGGCTCAGGTTGAGGAGCAGCAGACCCAAGTTGAGCAGTATTCACTGCCTTAAACAGAAGTGACTTGAAGAGAGCCTGGGGAAACAATCCTGTGAACGCAGGCTGATTGGGAGGTAAGCCCTTGTCCTCTGACAATTCAGGCTCTTGAGCCTCCAACTCATCCAGAAGAGATGGCTTACTGACACAGGAAACGGCCAGAGGGTCTGAGCCTGCAAGTGATATGGCATCTTCCATATCAACCCTGTCAGCTGAGGCAGAAGGATCTGAGTGAACCGAGTGAGCTAACTCCTGCCTAGATGTAGACAACAAATGCGCTGACAGGGATTGCTGCACTGCCACTGAAATCATTTGTTGAATGTCCTCAACAAATGGAAGACTGAGTCAACCTTAAGCCTGGTGAGATTCGAACTTACAATAATTGCAGACACCAGGCCTGTCTAGTTAATGCCCATAACAAGGCAGCACAGAAATAGGGGTGTCCTGCATTTAAATCTGAAGCCTCTGTAAAAAGCCGACAAGTGGTTAATAGAAAGGAGCACGAAGCTCCACTTGCAGCAAAGCGTCTCAGCAGGCAGCTCGTTAACAAGGCAGGCTGTGTTTAAAAAACCCGAAACCTCTGTGAGAGCCGACAAGCGGCAACAGTAAGGGAACATGAAAAGCTCTTCTTCAGCCTGATCAGGTCAGTGCACATCACATTAACTTGAAAAACTTCACTCTTCCATGAAAAGCGGACAAGCGGCTAGCAACTGGGAGTGCGAAAAATTCCTCCATCAACAGATCGGCTCAGCGATAAGATGGCCGTTCTTAAAGTTCAGGGAGTACTAGGCTCCACAGTCACTCAATGCAGAAAGTGGTGGACTCCTCAGGCCCTGCCAACAACTCTCCCCCCCCCCCCATGGGAGCAGAGAGCTCCACCAACAATTTAAGTACTGACCAGACCAGCGATGATCCTGAGGGGCAGAGAGTAGAACTTGAACCCAGGGCTGAAAGATAGCCTCTGAGGTTTGAAACAACAGAGTCCAGCACCCAGAGGGGCAGTCAATAGCAGATCCAAAGGTTGAAATCCAGAAAGTCAGGTAAGAAAACACTGTAACAGCTAAAAATCTGTCAGAGTCACTAATCCACACAACTGTTCAGTCTGACGGACTGAGCAAAAGCTGGGTGCCCCTAGTAACAGGGGCAGGATTTAGATTCTAAATCCTCTTCTGATCAATAAGCACAACCCACAACTGGCTGCTGTCTCCACCTTCAATGGAGAATTTGAGGTTCACCAGTGAGAGATCTGACCATGACAAAGGAAAAATTCATATTTCCTCAAAATCTAGACTAACCCACCATTTCCTTAAAACAAAAACCAGATCAGACATATTAGCACTGAGTTGGCTCCTGGACAATTAGAGCAAGGCCCATGGCTTCAATAGTTGCCATGAACTCCCAAGCTATCTCCTACTCAACTCCAAGTGAAGGCAGGTTAAAGTCACCTGGGATTATGAACCCAGGGAACTCCACTGCCAACCCAGCCATAAAGATAGTGAGTTTAAGAAGGGAACTACTACATGGAAGGGAGGATGGTATTAAAACAACAATCCCACTGCCTCTTCTTTATTCCCAATTTAAAAAATAGTCTCCCACAATCTACAACCTGAGAGTCAAGACCTCTTGATGACTCTCAATTATTTCAGATGATCACTGTCACCCCCGTTCTCCTTCCCTGGAGTCTCAACTAGTGCCAAACCTAGAAATCAACCAGACTGATCCCAAAGAAGAAATCACACATTCTGGTTCTAGCCAGTTCTCAATAATGCATGCTATATCAGCCTTTTCCTCAACAATTAAATTGTAAATTAATTGTTGCTGATTGGTCTAGCATTTATCAGCAGTATTCCAAAGCCCAGGGTCTTGAAAGCCTGCCATCCAGTTGAGACTGGAAGATACTACAAGAATAATTTACTTGTGTCTTAGTCCCAGTGTGCAGGATTTTTCCCTTTTTCCTCAGCTCATCATCACCAATCTTTTACTGACTACTTCTATTCCTTCAGAGCCCTCCCTCATATCTGTCCATAAAAATCAGTTTTACAACCCATGGCTTGTATCCCATCACACCAGAGGTGGGTTTCAGCAGGTTCTGACCAGTTCTGGAAAACCGGTAACAGAAATTTTGAGTAGTTCGGAAAACTGGTAGTAAAAATTCTAACAGGCATCGCCCACATCTATTCTGTGTCTCCCAAGTCCCAGCTGCTTGGGAGGAAATGGGGATTTTGCAGTATTCTTCCCCAGCCACGCTCACCAAACCATGGCCTCCCAGGCCCACCAAGCCACAGAACCAGTAGTAAAAAAAAAAATGAAACCCACCACTGCATCACATAATCATCATTTGGACTGCAAATGAAATGTATCTGCCAAGATTGATTGGTTTTATCGATTTGTTGCCCATCTTGTTCTTGCAACTCTGATCAGTTTACAATAAAACTATTATAAGTTTAATTAAAATATTATAAAAATTTAAACAGTAAGTCAATAAGTACACTAAAATCATAAAGAAATAGCTAAGATAGCAGGTGGTATACTATAGAGTGGAATAGGGAATCTTCAAATCCAGTAATTACTTCCAGGATGATATAGCCCTGTCTGGTCCCTAGGTCAGTTGGCAGAACCAGGTTTTAAGGCCTTTATGAAATGATGAGGATTCATCTGTGGAGAAGGATATGAGGTTCCACATGGCATGTACCTGTGACATTCCCATGCAGTTATTTCATTCAGATGGTAAACAGAAGGGGAGAGCAGAACCCAAATGAATTTCAGCAAGGAGAATGCAGAAGTTTACTTAAGGGTAAGAAAAAAAATATCAAAGAGATGAGGATAAATGGGGTAAGGGAAACCATGCTTATTAACATTTTGTGTGTAAAATATGTGGTGGACTTAGGTTGTCATAAACTTAACGTCTACAGCCCACAATGAGATGTAAATTGAGAAAGGGAAAATGGAAAACATAAAAAAGCAAATCTAATCTGCATTGAGAGAATTTGAATGGAAGGGTGGACTGTAGGATTTTAAAATGATAATGAAGTGACTAAAAGGCTACCTTTGCAGAAAAAAAACTAGAATTGTGCAGAGATGTTCAAGAAAAGAAAAGAATAATGGGTTAAGAAAAGTACAAAGGAAGTCGATTTCAAATGCACTTTAAGAAAATAAATCCTGACTATATGAATTGTTAGATAATGGAACAGAATATTTTAGGAGATACTGATGTGCTGGAATGTTTTTTACATTAATGGAAAAATCCATTAACAATGGATTTTTCTCCTGATCAGGAATTTGTCTAGGTTATCAAAATCCATTCCAAATCTTCCATTCTATTATTCTTTCATTTTATTCCTACGATCTCCTTCTTTGAATAAATATCATCTGTATTTAAATTGTAGTTGTTGTTTTTAAAAACAACAACAATTAATTGATTAATATTAACAATACCATTCAAATAAAGTAATTAATATTTTTAAAAAATGGTTTTAAAAGATTCAAATGTTAATACTCTGCAGCATTCTCTTTTCTAAGTAATCCCTAACTGATTGGAGAAACAACATTATCCCTTAATAGGCACATATTATAAATGTGTGTCAGAAAGAAACTTTCTTTAAAAATATTATTATTCTCTCCTCTCTGTCTTTCCCTCCCTCCCTCTCCCACTTTCTCTCTCTGTGTATATGAAGTTCTTCATCCTTCAAAAGTTTGTCCCCATTATGGCAAAGATCTGAAAGAAAACATTTCTCTCAGGAACATTCTGTTTGTTCTCTACTTGATTTAAACCCAGAAGAGTGAGTCTAACTTGAATGACAATATCACATCCTGCAAAAATAATAGGAACACAGTTTTCTGCTTAAAGAGCCTGAAGCACAGGTAGAGTGTTTACATGCCTTTTTTATTTCATATCTTTATTAGTGTTTTCTTATATTTTCTATTAGCAGAATTAACTTGAAATGGATATTTTTATATAAAGGCTTAACATCATTTTTAAAGAAATCAATATCAATGAAATATACATAATTCAAAAATAGGTTCAAGTTTTACTCCTCTTCCTCCCTTCTCCCTCTCCCTCTCCTTCTCCTTCTCCCCTTCCCATTCTAATTCTCATTCTCATTCCCCTTTCCCTTTCCATGTCTCCTTTCCCCTTCTAGAAATACATTCTCTTAAAAAAACAACAACAAACATATAGTAAACAGTACAGTCCATTCATCAAATCTGGAAGAAATACTTAAATTCAAAGAAATTAATTCAGCCACAACTATCAGTTATTCAGTGGGGTTTATGTGAATGTGACTTATTAAGGATGAATAAGTACTCGGTGGCATATTTTGCTAAAGCTAAATTGAAATGATTGCATTTACAACAAATGGTTTTACTTACGTACACTATTTTTTAATTAATTCAATATTGGTAGATATGTGGCTATGCCTACAGAAACCATAAATTTCAAGATCATCAACTTTTGATGTTTTATTAATAGATGCAGTCTATAAAACCTTCAGAATGCCAGAACACAACAAGAATAAAAGAATTCATCCTCTTGGGATTTGGGAATACTGAAAACCTGAATGTTCTTCTCTTCATGTTATTTATAATCATTTATATTATAACTTTATCTGGAAATCTTCTCATTATTGTATTAGTTGTGACAAAGAAACATCTTCACACTCCTATGTACTTCTTTCTTTCTAATCTATCTTGTTTGGAGATCTGTTACACCTCAGCTATATTACCCAAAATGATGGCCAACTGTCTTACAGAAAAAAAGACAATATCTTTTTGGGGCTGTATGTTACAAATACAATTCTTCTTTACTCCAGGAGCTACCGAATGTTACCTCTTGGCAGCAATGTCATACGATCGTTATCTAGCCATATGTAGACCTTTGCATTATGTTACACTTATGAATGACAAAACATGTATCTTGTTAGTTTTAATGTCATGGTTTATAGCATTTCTTATTATTGCAATTTTGACATCCTTGTTGGCTCAACTCACATTCTGCAAACAATATGAAATTGACCATTTTTTTTGTGATTTCACACCATTAGTACAACTTTCCTGCAATGACACTTGGGTGATTGAAAGTGCTTGTTTGATAACATCATCTATAGCAATTTTACCTACATTTTTCATAACTATCTCATCTTACACTTTTATCATCAGTGCAATTCTGAAGATCCCATCAGTGGATGGGAGACAAAAGGCATTTTCAACCTGTTCTTCCCATCTCACAGTGGTTTCCATTTTCTACGGGTCCTTAATATTTGTCTACATTTTGCCAACCACCGGAAAATTCAAAGATATAAAAAAGGGCTTCTCTTTCTTTTATTCAGCTCTTACCCCCATGGTCAATCCCTTCATTTATTGTTTAAGAAACAAAGACATAAAAGAAATCCTCAGAAAACTATTCCTCAAGTTCCGGATATTTTCTGTGTCCCTTTAATATTAGTGCATGCAATATAAATATGTCCTTTAATTATATATGTTGAATGATATTTACTTTGTAATTATACAATTTTCTCTGGCTATTTGTGGGACTGTCTCCTTGTGATCACATTTACTACCCATCCCATCAAGTCCTGCAGGATGGTTATGTCAGTTTCATCTGACAGGACACAGATATGCCTTTTTTTACTGTGAGTCCTGTTTTCTGGAACAACATCCACTCCTCACACAAGGTTTCCACCGCCAAGGTGAGATAAGTCCCAATAATCTTTCAGGATGGCTTGAAATTGTATTGTTTCCAGAAGTTTAGAGAGCCTTAGAGATTCATAGGGAGCCTGGGCAGTAGAAATAATGTATTTTGATACACGCTCTTTTCCTACAAACTTGCTTTTATTTATAGTTTTAGTTTTTTAACAACTCTGACATTATTTTAACTCTGCTAACCACAGTTACATTCAGTGAAATAGGAAGCTGTATAAAATAAATAAATAAATAAATCTCTCCTATTTTTTAAAAAAAATAGATTTATATGCCGCCCTTCTCCGGAGACTCAGGGCGGCTTACAATGCGTTAAGCAATAGCCTTCATACTTTTGTATATTTTTTACAAAGTCAGCTTATTGCCCCCACAAACTGGGTCCTCAATTTACCTACTTTTGACAGGATGGAAGGCTGAGTCAACCTTGAGCCTGGTGAGATTCACACTTGCAATAGTTGCAGACAGCTGAATGTTAATAACAGGCTTTTAGTCTGTTGAGCTATCCAGGCTCCTATTGATATCACATATGTTCTGCTATGTTGAAATAATATTTTATAGTTTTCTAGTCCAGCATTACAGAATGTAGCTTTTTAAAATGAAGTTTTTTGATTACAGGGTTTGTAAATCATGCCATTATAAAGAATTAATGAATAGCAAGTTCTATCTTGTCATGCTCTGTCATCACAAGTAACTGCATTTCTTCCTGATAATATCATTAAATACTAAAATACTAATATCTTTTTGACACTAATATTTATCCAAGGAAACAGATTATTTAGTTACCTATTTCAGGTGGCTGCCTATGTCAGACTCTTTAAGGAAATGTATCTGTTTCCGTGTACTTCCAATTTTCTATGTTAGAGAAGTAATAGGCTATTATTTTCCTTTGTAGGAACAGGTAAAATTGTATTGGATATGCATTATTTCACAGATACCCATGTTTTCCCAAAAATAAGATCCAGTCTTATTTTCTTTTGGGCTCTATGGCTTAATTTCAGGTATGTCTTATTTTTTTTCCATGTATGGGAGACCCACTTCTGCTTGCTCATGATGGGGAAGGAGGCTTTGTGGCATGCCAGTGTTTCTGCCATGAGGTGGGAGTGGAGCTGCCCACGTGCTCTGCACTGGCTTAGGATACCTGCAGCCAGGTCACACAAGCCCAAACACCTGCAAGACCCTGCATTGCCACTGGCCCACTTCTTCTCCTTGCTTGTGGCCACAACAGAGCAGGAGCTGAGTGATGCACCGATGCTGTGGACACAAGGCAGTTGTTGGGACATGGATGGTCTGGTTGTGGGGTCTCTGAGATAAGCTGGTGTGTATGGGGCCACTATACCCCCCTTTTCTCATGTTGGTGGCCTCTGGAATCGACTCCCCTTCGAACTCCGGTTGGCTCTTGATCTTCACACCTTCCACCGCAAATTAAAAACTTGGTTATTCAAGTTCCCCGACCTGGACTGATGGGATTTTATGGGTTTTTAAATTTTAGTTGGTCTAATCAGATTTTAACTTTGTACTGTGGCTTTGTGAATTTTATTATTGTGAGCCGCCTTGAGTCTGTTTGAGATAGGATGGCATATAAACCAAATAAAATAAATAAATAAATCACAAGCAACCAGACAGAATCGGTGACCAGGCAGATGCTTAGGTGTTTAAGTAAGGGCTTATATTGGGTGGATGCATAAAAACATGCTAGGGCTTGTTTTCAGAATGGTCTTATTTTTGGGAAAATATGGTATGTGTAACAGAATCATGTTAGTAATTTTTTAAAAAGTATGTGTTCAGGCCTCACTTCCAAGGATTCTGATCTCTTAAGATTGACCTATTAAAATGCAAAGCACCGAGATCAGAATATTGAACATTGTTCTTTTGGGCTCAGAGGTCTTTTAACCAGATGGATTCAATGCTGCTTGGCATCTTTGGTCTTCACTACTACATTATTACTGTGGCCTCATGCTTCCACTATTGGCATCATTGATTGTACAGCTTCTGTATTTGTATTTAGCATGTCTTGGATACTTGTAACATCTGGTTGCTGTCATGAATATTAAATATGTTCAATAAATTTATATATAACAAGTTAAAGGAACTGAAATGAGTATATATGAAGATACAACAATGAGCTTGAAAATTAATATTTCTTGCATTTTCTTGGAAGTAGTTATGCTGTATGTTCTGTTTCAGGAATCTATATTTTAGGGTTACATAAAAATATCACTGGCTTAAAAAGCAAAAGTGCTTATTTGTTTAAAAGTGATGCCTTAATTTTACTTTCTAAAAAAGAATTCAACAATGTTGAATTTATCACTTTAACTATTTTTTGAAATTCATGGATGTTTCCCAAGTTCTCCAATAAGAAAAATTAATAACTTGAAACTGAATTAAAAAAGAAAAAGTCCAATAGAAATTTTTAAATCTTACTGATTAGCTTCTCACCTCTCCCTAATAAAATTTTATCTAAATCATGTTGTTCTCTTTGTATTTCATATGTTTTTGTATCTTCCTTGTATTTAGATTGTATTAGTGTATACGTCCACCAATCAATATCTCTATTTAGATCCAATTCCAATTCTTGTTTTGATTTCAGTTTTTCTTGTTGTTCTATTATATCTCTGTATCTTATTATTTTATTTAATTCTATTCAATTTGGATGTTTTAATGCTTCTCTCGGTGAAAGCCAAATTGGCATTTTTGTATACTGCTGTTTATTTTCAACCAAATTTGTAATAACACATTTCTTAATGTATGTCTTTTGAAATAACTATGTATTTTGTATTTTCCATCCCAAAGGAATACGTGCTAACCTACTTGTAACTCGTGCCCCTCAATTGCTAATATTCTTTTGTCCCTTAGTTCTATCCATTCTTTTAGCCGTGTTATGCCCACAGCTTGATAGTATAATTCCCATTCTGGGAGTGCTACTCCCGCTCTGTCTTTTGTATCCTGTAAGAGTTTAAATTTAATTCTCTGTTGCCTTCCCTGCCATATAAATTTGGATGGTATTTTATTTAGTCTTTCAAAAAACTTTTTCAGTTTTATTGGTATGACCTGAAATAAGAATAAGAATTTTGGCAAAATATTCATTTTAATGGTGGTGATCCTTCCCAATAGTGATATCTGTAAATTTCTCCAGTTGCCCAAATATTTTTTTATCTGTATTACCTTTTTTTATCTGTATTTTGTCATAATTATCTTCTTTAATTAAGGAGGCTCTTGCTGATAGCCAAATCCCTAAGTATTTTATTTTCTTAAGTTACTTGCATTTGTATAACGTTTTCCAAATCTTTTTCCTGTTTCTCTGTAAGATTTTTAGTTATTAATTTTGATTTATTTTTATTAATCTTAAATCCCGCTACTTCTCCGAATTTTTCTAACTTCTTGAGTAATTTTGGTCCTGATTCTAGTGGTTCTTCTACTATGAACACCAAATCATTGGCAAAGGTTTGTATTCTTCTTTCTTTATCCTTAGATCTTTTATTTCTTGATCTTCTCTGATCTTTTTTCAAGAGCATTTCCAGCGTTAATATATACAAAAGTGGGGAGAGTGGGCATCTCTGTCTTACCCTTTTTGTTATGCCAAATTGTTCTGTGATGTCATCATTCATGATTACTCTTGCCATTTGTTTTGTATAGATTTCCCCTATCATTTTTTCAAATTTTGTCCTGAATTGCATAAATTTTAGTTGTCCTATTAAAAATTTCCAATTCAAATTATCAAATGCCTTTTGGGCATCAAGGAAAACCAGTGGAGCTTGTTTTTCTGGGTGTGATTCATAGAATTCTAATGTGTTTACTATTATTCTCATGTTTTTGATTTGTCGGCCTGGCAGAAATCCATTATGGTCCAGATGTATATGATTGTTCAATACTTTTTTGATTCTTTCCTTTATAATTACTGCAAATATCTTATAGTCAGTGTTTAGTAAGGAAATTGGTCTATAATTTTGTATTAAATGATGATCCATATCTTCTTTGGGGATAATTGTAATTATTACCTCTGTCCAAGTTGTTGGGAATTTTGCATTTTCCAGAGCATCATTGTATAATTCTAACATTATTTCTCCCAATATTTCCTGTAAATTTTTATATATTTCCACCAGTAGCCCGTCTGGACCTGGGCTTTAGGTTTTTTTTAGTTTTTTTTCCCAGTGCCAATTTGAATTCAAGTTTTGTTATTGGCCTATTTAATATTTCTTTTTGTTCTTCTGTAATTTTTTCCATTTCTGATCCTTTTATATATTGTTTTACTTTATCCTCCTCTATTTCTTCATGTTTATATAAATTACAGGGGATCTTCCTGTAATTTATATTCTACTTTTTTAAATTCTTCATATATTTTTTCTTGCTGTTGTCTCCTTGTTTTTCTTCCCTATATATGCAATCGTCAATCTGCATATATATGCTTTTGTTGTATTCCAGATATTTTGTTAAGAGGTATCTTCTTTTTTGTTTATTATAAAAAATGATTCCAATTCCTTTTCTAGCATTTGTTTATAACCTTTCTCTCTACATATGTTTTAGTTCATTGTCCATCTTCTCCATCTTTTTCTCCCCTTCCATTTTATGAGTATTGCATTATGGTCTGTCTGTTCATTTAGCCCTATTTCTATTGTTTCTAAACCTGTCCTGATATCTGCAGTCATCCAGGCCACATCGATTCTGGACCAAGGTTGATGTGGGTAGGAGTAAAACTTATACTGGTTCTCATCTTCATGTGTCTCCCTCCATACATCTCTCACTTTTAATTCTGAAGCCATATTAAAAAATTCTTTTGGTAATATTTCTTTACTTTTTTTATTTTTCTTATTGCTCTTGTAATCTTTTTTGACGTCTACCATAGCGTTGTGGTCTCCAATTAAACAATATTTTCATAATCTTAAGTCTATTATTTTATTGTGTATTTTTTAAAAAACAGAATTCATGTTGGCTTTTGGGGGGGCTATATATTACTATTAATAATTATTTTTTTCTTCTGTTTCTAATTCAGTCATTACTATTTTCCGCTCCTTGCCTTTGTAGATTAGCTTTGATTTTATCCTTTCTTTTACATAGATTACTACTCCTCTTTGTGTGTGTGTGTGTTTATGTGTATCAACGATGTGTATAATTTTCCTAGTTTTGGATTTTCTAGTAATTTTTGGTATCCTTTTTTAATCTGTACCTCTTGAAGATATATCACATCTGCTTCCAATTTTTGTAATTTTGTGAATATTTGTGTTCTCTTCTTTGGTGCATTTAATCCTTTTATGTTTACTGAGAAAAGCTTAATTGCCTCTTCCATTGCCTACTGTTGTTTTGTGTGTGTATGTTTCTTATCTCCATCCGCATTCTTGCTTTCGCCCCTTCTTTTTCTTCTCGTTCTTTTTCCTGGCTCGTTCTTATTTCTCTTTCTCGCTCCATTTCTTCTATTTGCTCTTCTTCCTGGCTTTTGCTCTCTGTTTCTTCTCTACTTTCCTGTTCCTCTTCCTATGTGAAATGCAGATTGTAAAATTCTCTTGCTTTCTCTAGTGTGCCTAGGGCTGCATAAAATCTTGGTTTGCTGGCTGCTAGAAAAAAAAAGCCTAGAAAAGCCACTAGGATTGTGATTTTACTGAACTAGAAATACACATAAAGCCTACAAAAAGGAAAAATACACACACACACACACACACACACACACATTTCTATAAGCTTTTCTTTTTTTATTGAAAAGTTTTATACAAATACAAATATAAAAAATATATAATATATAGCTCTGTTGCCTGGCGGCTATCTGCCTGGTTTATTGGGCCTACATTTAACTGGCGCCTAAATCCCTCACAGAGGAGCCCCACGCTTCCCTTGGCAGCCGTGTCAGCTGTCATTTTGAGCACGGAGCCATTTTGTCCTCGCTGACAGTTTCCAGGCTACTTGACTGTGCTTGGGGAGTCTCTCGTTTACCACTTGAACATAGTAGTACATTTAAATAGGCTTCCAAAATTTGTTAGCTACTATTTCAGTCTGATATTGGCTCTTGGCAGTTTGCTTAACTTCTCAATTGGTCATATCTGATCTATATCCTTGGAGTCTAGCTATGCCCAAGGCCTTGTCAAAGACTAAAGATGGCCAGAAGGCCACTGTGCAAGCTCAATCTGTCTTTTCCCTTAGAGAGGAGCTTGGCCAGGATCAAGGACTCATTGCCCGAGTTAAGCCTTTGCTTACAGGCACTGCCTTACCACACGGGCCCCCAAAGTGGGAATGTCATGGATAAGCCTGCCAAGAGCCACTGTAATGAGAAAGGGCTCACTCATACCAAACTGGTTAAAGCCTCTTCTGGCATTTCTAGGGGCGCAACACCTATGGCCCCAGACTAGGTATCACTACAAGATTACCAATTGCCTCATGATGTTGATGTGTGGGGTTCCACCAATCCTGGGGGCAATTTTCCCGCTGTGGAGTCTAACGCTCCCGTCACTTCGGTGCTTCATGCACCTCAATCTTCTGCTCCGGCCCGATCCTCTATGGAGATTGGGTCAGCTCGAGACCAAATTCAGACCAATTTGAGCCCTGAGGACATTCAGCGCATGATTGCAGTGGCTGTGCAGCAGTCCTTGGCAGACAGGGGTATCCCAGCTAATCACTCCCTCCTATTCAATCAGCTGCCTCTGATCAGGAGGAGGGTTTTGATGATTTTAATATGGATGATGCCATTTTCTTGGCACATTCAGATTCTCTTGCTATTTCTTGTGGCAATGATCATATTATCCAAGATGACACTGAGCCTCCAGAACCAGAGTTCTCAGAGGATGAAGGCTTACCCCCGTATCAGCCGGCCTTCACTGGCCTTTTTCCCCAGGTGCTTTTTAAGTCTCTCTTATTTAAGGCAGTAAATGCAGCCCGACTGGGCTCTACTACTCCCCCAGAACCTCCCTCAGCCTCGGCCTTATTAAACCCCTTATTTGCTGAGCAGCCTAAACCCATAGCGGCAATACCAACTCCCCCTCTATTCTTGGAGGTCATATAAAAACAATGGTCGGCAGCCCCTATTCCATCTGCTACTGACAAAAAGAATTTCATGGTGTCCTCAGACCTTGATTCCCTGCTCCTAGTTCCTTCTGTTGATGCTCCGGTGGCTGCCTTGCTTTCATCTTCGGCTATTCCAGGAGAGCCGGAGGAGGGTCTCTGCCCGGAAGAACATAGGTCTGAACAATTCCTTCAAAGGGCATACTTAACAGCAGCTTGGGCCATCAAATCGGCCACCACGCCTCATTTTTTAATCAAGCAACCCTCCTGTGGCTCCGTCAGCTTCAGGAGAAGATGGGGGCAGAGGACTCGAGATTGAAACAAGACCTTAACAAAATTGTGTCTGCAGTGCAGTTCTCTGCAGACACTACCTTGAACGCTACACGGTTTGCAGCAAAGTCCTTGCCTCTTCTGTTGCCACTCGCCACTTGGTCTGGCTCCGTCATTGGCAGGCAGATGCCAGATAAAAGTGGCATCTGACTTCTGTCCCTTTCTCGGGTTCGAAACTGTTTGGAGACCACTTGGATAAATTCCTCGTGGAAACGAAGGACAAGTGAAAGATCCTGCCAGCTGTTTTCTGAAGAGGAGAGCCCCATTTTTACCCGTCTGTTCCCCGCCCTCCCTTCCGCCCTTCAGAGAATTCCTTCTGCCCAGCCCGTCCTATGGGTAATCTCAATCAGGGGAATCAGGGTTATAGACAGAGAAATTTTCAAGACTGATCTCCGAGAGGGAGGAACTTCATCCCCGGAGGCCTTTTTGAGGGGGAGGGTGTTGTTCTGTCCGATGCCATCGCTAGTAGTACCAGGGAACCTCCCATTGGCAGTAGATTGGCCTTCTTCACTAATATTTGGGAGGGTACTACTTCAGATTGCTGGATCTGGGCCTCCATTTCATCAGGTCTGGCCATAGAATTCATCGCCACCCCTCCGGCATCTTTTATTTCTTGCCCTATTTCCCGGATGGCTGAACGTAGGGCTCTGATTAGCCATCTTCTGTCCATAAGGGCTATCCAATGGGTGCCTGATAGTCAGGAGGGTCAAAGGTTCTATTCTCGAATTTTCTTGGTTCCAAAGTCGTCGGGTGGGTGGAGACCTATTAAACGATTGAACCAATTCGTAGTCTATAGAAGGTTCAAGATGCAATCTTTGAGATTGATTCTAGATGGTGTTCTGAGGGGCGATCTCCTCTGCTCAATAGATCTTACGGAGGCTTACCTCCATATTCCCATTTGTTTGTCGCATAGGAGATTCCTTCATTTTTATTTTGTGGGGGTGCATTACCAATACAGGGCTTTGCCCTTTGGTCTTTCCTCTGCTCCCCGTAGCTTCACCAAGATTTTGGGAGCCTTAGTGGCTTACCTTCACCTTAGAGTGATTCATCTCCAGTGCTACCTGGATGACATCCTTATCATGTCCTCTTCTCACCAGTGGGCCTGCTCTGACCTCCATCTTACGATGGAGATACTTACCTCACATGGCTTCTCAGTTAATTTTGAGAAAAGCCATTTAGAGCCCTCAACTAGAATCCTTCATCTGGGCACTATAATTGATTCTGTAGAGGGCTGAGTTTTCCTCTACCCTGGTAGACAGGCCTCTTTGAGAACCCTTGTGCTTAAAGTTATACGAGACAGATGGGCTTCTCCCCTACTGCTATTCAAACTTTTGGGTAAGATGGTCTCAACCATCTTCATTATCCCTTGGGTTAGGCTGCACCTTAGAGACCTTCAATGGTTTCTCATACCTTTGCAGAAAGCGGGCAAGGGTTCTCCCCGACCAAGGTGATGGTCCCAAGGACAGTCCTTTCATCTCTTCACTGGTGGCATTCCCCAGCAATCTCCAAGTGCTGTCTGTTCCTGGAGCCACAATGGATAATGGTGACCACAGACATCAGCAAATTTGGTTGGGGCGCACATTGTGGAACTCATGTCGCACAGGACACTTGGTCCTCCAATGAAGCTGCCCTCAGCATCAATTGGCTAGAGCTGCGGGCGATTTACCTGGTGCTTCAGGCTTTTTGGCTGCTGCTGACCGGCAGACATGTGTTGGTTCTCACCAACAACACGTCGGCCAAGGCGCACGTGAATCGCCAGGGATGCACCAGGTCCCTCTCTCTCATGTGGGAAGCGAAGAGCCTGGGTCTCTGGGCAGAACAATATCTGGCCTTGTTAAAAGCAGATCACATATCAGGTATCTTGAATGTTACCGCAAACTGGCTAAGCCGCCAACAAATAGACCACAGAGAATGGAGTCTCCAGCCTCATCTTTTCCAATTGATAGTGGAGTTTTTCGGGGTTCCGCAAGTCGACTTGCTTGCCTCTCAGCAGAACGCCAAGTTGCCCCGCTTTTTCTCCCATTTCCAGTCTCAGCGGGCAGAAGTGGTGGATGCCCTGTGCTCTCCTTGGCCACAGGGCCTGCTGTACACCTTTCCTCCGATTCCCCTTATCCTGAGGGTCATTCAGAAGCTATTGCTGGAGCAGGTGGAGATTCTGCTCTTGGCCAATAAGGTGCCATTCTGCTGGCGCCTCATTGGCCAAGAAGGTCGTGGTTTGCAAACCTCTTGAATCTATCTGTCACCCCTCCTTGGAGACTTCCATGTCCCCCAGATTGCCACAACCAGGGAGGGATTGTACACCCGGAGCCTTAGTGGCTTCAACTGACCATTTGGTGGGATGCTCTGCAGCAGGACCTCATCCCTCCTGCAGTAATCCATACCATCCAGGCATCCCGATGGGCCTCGACGGAACGAATTATTCGGCCACTTGGTGGACTTTCTCATATTGGTGTGATGCCCAAGTGTTTTCCCTTTTCAAGCTTCTGTCATACAGGTCCTCATGTTTCTTCAGGCCAGCCTGGACAAAGGGCTGGCTCCGAACACTCTCCAGAGACAGGTCACTGCTATTTCTTCCATCCTAACGTATAACTCCACTCATTCATTGTCACAACATCCGCTGATTTGGCGTTTTCTTCAGGGAGCATCTAGCCCACCTGTGCTACACGGTATCCCTCTTGGGATTTGGCTCTGGTGTTGGACTCCCTTATGGGGGCCCCATACGAACCCCTTGTCTCTGCCAGTTTGTGCTTTTTGTCTGGCAAAGTAGCCTTTCTAGTTGCGATTACGTCTGCACATCGAATTTCGGAGCTGGCAGCATTTCCATTAGGGATGATTTATGTGTTTTTCACACAGATTGGGTAGTCCTTCGACTGGACCCTACATTTGTGACTAAGATTAACATTCCATTTCATCGTGGGCAGGAACTAGTTCTGCCTGATTTCTATCCCAGTCCTTCCAATCCATTGGAGAGCCAGTTGCACACGTTGGATGTCAATCGTGCTCTTCAGCTATACATCCAAAGGACTGCTGATATCCCTCGGACAGAATCATTGTTCATTTCCTTTCTCCCTGTTTCCTTAGGACAGAAAGTAACTTCTTTCACGGTGGGACGTTGGCTCCGAATGGTCATCACCACAGCATACGAGCTTCATTTCTTGCCTCCTCCTACCCATGTGACAGCTCATTCAACCAGAAGTGCTGCAACTACGGCGGCTTGGTCTTCCAAGGCGTCATTGCTGGAGATCTGCAGGGCAGCAACTTGGACGTCTCCCTGGCCTTTTATTAGACATTATAAGCTGGATAAATTCACCTCCATGGAGGCTACCTTCGGGAGGAGGGTGTTGCAGGGTGCTCAGGCATGGGGGGAATTCTTCTTCCCAGACTATTCCCTCCCGTGAGCTGGGACAGTGAACTTTGATATGTCTGACATCTGGCTGCTATCTCCACCCTCAATGGAGAAGGGATGTTGGTCCTTCCTGATATGCCCCTTCTCGTTGAGTGGAGACAGCAGCCAGCCTCTCCCTTGCTGTCTGTCTGGGAAGTTCATTTATGCTGTTTAATGGTGCTGTTGTCCTTTTTTCCTGTTTATTACACACACAGAGCCTGTCTTCCTCCTTCAATAAAGCTGGGAGTCCCAGCAACAGGGTGGAATTTAAGAACTGCTGTCTCCACTAAATGAGAAGGGGTGTATCAGGAAGGACCAATGCCCCTTTCTTTTTACTTTTTGTATCTCAGTTTTTATAGTCACCAGTCACAATTTAGGTTTCTCAGAATTTTCAAATTTAGATTACTTAACCGCTTCTTTGACTCATAAAGTAGTTTTGGTTTCTCCATGTCAGGGGTTGCAATCAGCCCCGTTCCCATCCTGGGGTAATTGCACCTAAATTAGTAGTGGATCATTGTTTTTCCTTGAAGTATACTTTGTTAGAGAAAATAAGCCGAGATACATTCTAAGAAAACTCATATTTATTGTAAAGAAATAAAAACATCTCACTTGCTAATTAAGTTACGTTTTGGCAGAGTTCCTGACTACCTCTTGGCAGGTAAACAAAAAAAGTTAGAAGAATGAAAGAATGTGGACATGCACAATAGCTTACTGATAACGGTCTGGCAAACTACTGTAAGTCTTAAAGTCCAAAAAAGAAAGCTCATCTGGTAACTACAAAAACATAGTGACACTTCAGTCTTTTCTCACTCTCAGGTTCCCTCTGTCTCAGGGGTCCTATCTCCACCACTAATTCTCCTCTCATTCTGCTGTTTCACTCTCTGGGATTCTCCTTCACTCGCATTAATCTCTTTTTGAGTTTCGTGTAGCGCTCCCTTCCAAATCTATTGCCGCTTGTCTTGTCCATCCCTTTTGCATCTTCCTCTTTCGGTGCTTGTGATTCTCCATTTTTTTCCATCTCCTTCTTCTGGGTTCAATTTGTCTGCCACTAGAAACTGTTTTCTCCACTTTTCACTTCCCCTCTATACAATCACCGTCATTCCTAGTCCGCTTTGCAGGCCAACATTCTCTCCACCAGTTTTAAGGGGACTAGTCCCTTGTCCTCCCAGGCGATTGCATGTCAACCAGGGGCTTCAGCTCTTCCCCTTTTATTTCCCAATCTCTACATGATCAAGAATGCCCTGTAAGGGCTCCTGATAAAGAGTTTTTGGGTTTCGGATATGGTGCCCTGTTTCCTCTCCATGATGACATCACCACTGGAATTTCTATTGCAATACAAAATGGAGGAGATAGTGAAAGACACAATGATTAAATGGGCACAGAACTTTAATTATACAATAGATTTGGAGAGATGGAAAACAATGTGGCAAGTAAATTCAAAATTAACATTATCCGTGGCATACAAGGAAAACCAGCTGAAAATGTTTTACATTTTTCACTGACAATGGAAAGATGCTCCCAAATAATACCTCAACCTGTTGGAAATGTAAGAAAACTCATGGAACATATTATCATCTATGATGGACATGCCCAATAGCTAAAAAAAAAAAAAAACTCATGGAACATATTATCATCTATGATGGACATGCCCAATGGCTAAAAAAAAAATGGGACAAATATAAAGAAAGGGCTAGAAATATTCTTGTTAGGAATATTCACAAGAACATACACCAAAGAAGAAGAAATATCTGATCATAACTGCTACACGAATATCATATGCACAAAATTGGAAACATGAAAAGATACCATTAGACGAAGAAGTGATAGAAAAAGTTTTAGAATGTGCCGAGATGGACAAATTAACAAAAGAAATTAAAGAAAAAGAAGAAACAGAATACTATATAATTTGGAACAAATGGTATGAATGGCTTGAGTCTAGAAATAAAGAATAATAAATACAGAGAAGAATTTAAAAGTATAAAATATGTATATAGCAAATGTATAAAAAGTTAAAAATTATGATTATTAGTGTTAGAAAATACAATGTAACCAAAGAAAAAGGGACAATGTAGAAAATGAAGTAGTAATAGAGATATAGGAGGATAGATACAAAATGGAAAGAAGACCACAAAGAAACACTGTTGAAAAAAGAGGAGATATTTATATCTTGTACGTTATATGATTGTCATATCGTGTCATAATAAATTACTATTAAATTTAGAAAAAAAGAGAGAGAGAAAAAAGAAATGCTGAATTAGTAGACTTAAATAGAAAGATCTCCTCTCCCAGTTCCTCAGATACAACTATCCTTCCCCTTGATTGCAATAGCACTTAGATGCATATACTGCTCCACAGTGCTTTACAGCACTCTCTGAGTGGATTGCAATGTCAGCATATTTCCCTCAACAATCTCTATCCTCAGTTTATCAACCTCAGAAGGATAGAAAGTTGAGTCAACCTTGAGCCCTGTTAGGATTAAACTCCAGATTGTGGGCAGAGTTAGCTTGCAATACTGCATTCTGGACTACCAGGCTTCTTCACTGATTTCTCTCACTGACCAACAGGGAAAAAAAATATATGCTGACTTACTCCCTCCAATTGATACTCTCTCTGGATTACATGCAACCATTCCCCTTCAAATGTATAGGTTTACCCATCCTTTCCACTGTCTTTCAACAGGCCGTCTTTCCACTGTCTTCCTGCGCTGGTGCTGACTATTCAGTCCTCCCCTAAACTTCCAGCATCACCTTCTTGGAATTGTTCCCAGGTCTGTCCTAGGGGCCACTGGGCTCCTCCTGCAGTCTTGAGCCCCAGTTCCATTAGTCCTTGGCCCCTGTAGTTGCCACCACTATTAAGCCTCCAGATCTGATATCTAGTCCTCAGTTCTGACTCTCTTCTGTTCACTAGTCCTGCAACTTTACCTGTCTTATTGCTGATACTGTGGACCAATTTTGGATTTCCCTGCTCTGCCCTAGTTTCCACTGTTGACTCTCTGCCATGGCCACTGCCCTTATCACCCTTGGTCTCAACATGGAACCCATAAAGCTCTGCACAATATCAGCCAATTCCAGCTCCTGCTCTGACTCCAGTTCCAACTCTGGCTCTAGCTCTAGATTCAGCATGGGCTTGGGCTTGGGCTTGGGCTTGGGCTTGGGCTTGGGCTTGGGCTTGGGCTTGGGCTTGGGCTCCAGCTCCAGCTCCAGCTCCAGCTCCAGCTCCAGCTCCAGCTCCAGCTCCAGCTCCAGCTCCAGCTCCAGCTCCAGCTGGTTTCAGCCCTGGTTATGATCATGGGTGTGAATTCAGCCCTTCTCTGCAACCTCAAGTGACAGATCCTTGGCCTGGTTGTTGCTGAGCCAAGTCTATTGTTTTGACCCTGTTACTATTCTATTGGCCCTATGCATTGTCAGGCAGGGACATATTAGGCATTTGACAAGTGCACCACACATTTGTGGTGCACTTGCGACCCCCACATTTATTCTTCAATATTGAGGGTAGATTATTAGGAGCCTCACACTAGGCATTCAGCATCTTGGTTTTCAATCTATAAAAGTACCTGTTAAAGCCTTGAAGAATCCTGTGAAGTGGAATTAAAAAAAGGGTTGAAGAGAAATCAAATCCTACAATAATAAATGAGTTAATTATTAACTTTGTTAAAAGTAAAAAAAAAGGAATATAAAATTTGTTTATTTGATCAGAATTGCAGAAATTTACTGCAAAGTTCTGACAACTTTGCAACTTTACAGACGTTTTCTGACACCAGGATTAAAAGCAATAATATTTTATGGTTGTTCTTATTACACTTTCTTTTATTGTAAATATTGGATAGAATTATTGGACTAGATTATTTATAAATTGTACATATGTTTTGCAATTAAAAGTCATAATTGAAAATTATACGTTTCATTGAAAATATTACATTTTAAAAACTTCCTTAACATTTCCAGTTCTGCTGGAAATATTAATAAAAGAAAGTAGATGAAGATGTGGGAGAAGAAGAAAAAACCCTTTTATTACCTTCTTCTTATTCCTTTCTCTTACCTCCTCTAAATTTTCATTTCCACTAGGCAAATTATCTTCTGCAATATTTTCTCTTGGGACTATTCTGATTACTTTGTCCTTAGTGTAGGTTCATTCCACTGAAAACAAGAGAAGGCCACAACTGAGTTGAATGTTTAAATTTAGTAGCCAATAAAACAATGACTGTTTTTTTTAAATGCCACATTCTTTGAAGAATTATTTTTGTGACACCTGAACTTCATCTTTCAAATCAAGAATCATAGGTATTTCGTTATTATTATATTTTTACCTTTTCTATCAGAAAAAATGACCTGGAAAAGTATGTTTTTATTTCAAGATTTAAGCTAAGAAAGTTTTAAAATATAATTTAAACAATAATTTTAAATTATTGTTTTTAATTTTATGACATGTGCAATTTGTAAATAATTGAGTCCATTAATTCTATTAGGAGAAAATATTTATAATAAAGGAAATTAACATAGTCCTGGCTATCAGTCCTTCATAATTTCTGTGGGTCTCATGTGAATGTGATTTAATGTGGAGGAAGCTCTATATTTTTTGTGGAATTAATGCAAATTTTGCTGTATCCCATGGAAAATGAATATATTTGTAAATGTTTCTTTTTTCATACATTGCAACAAGTTTCATAGGAACCTACATGGACTATACATTTCCAAATCTGCAACATATGACATTTTACTAATAGATGAAGTTTGAAAAACCTTCAGAATGGCAGAACACAACACAAATAAAAGAGTTCATCCTTCTTGGATTTGGGAACACTGAGAACTTGGACATTGTTTTCTTCTTATTATTTCTAATCATTTATAGTATAACACTATCTGGGAACCTTCTCATAATTATATTGGTTATGATGGAGAAGCATCTTCATACTCCTATGTATTTCTTCCTTTCTATTCTAGCTTGTTTGGAAATCTGCTACACCTCAACAATAATACCTAAAATGCTGGCCACTTTTCTATCTGGAAAGAAAACAATTTCTCTTTGGGGCTGTATTTTACAGATGCATTTCTTTTCCACTTTAGGAGCTACTGAATGTTACCTTTTAGCAGCAATGTCTTATGATCGTTATCTAGCCATATGTAGACCCTTGCATTATGTCACACTTATGACTGACAAAACATGTATTTTGCTGGTTTTAATATCATGCATAATAGGATTTGTACTTATCACAGTTTTGACATCCTTGTTGACACAACACGTATTCTGTAGTCAATACAAAATTGACCATTTCTTTTGTGATTTCACACCTTTAATACGTCTTTCTTGCAGTGACACTTGGGTGATTGAAAGAGTTGCTTTGATAACATCATCTTTAGGAATTATACCTACATTTTTCATAACTGTCTCATCTTACGCTTTTATCATCCGAACAATTATGAAAATCCAATCTGTGAATGGGAGACAAAAGGCGTTTTCCACCTGTTCTTCCCATCTCACTGTAGTCTCCATTTTCTATGTCTCCTTAATGCTTGTCTACATTATGCCAACAACTGGCAGATTCAAAGATATGAATAAGAGCTTCTCTTTCATGTATTCCATTCTAACCCCTATGGTCAATCCCTTTATTTACAGTTTGAGAAACAGAGAGATAAAGATAATCATTAGAAACACTCTGTGCTAAGGAATTTTTTTGGTGGAGATAATTGATTATATGTGTGTATTTGTGCACCCAAGCTTTTGTGTGTGTATCTGTGTGTTTGTGTGTATTTGTCTTTCAGTCAGTCTTGTCTCCTGGTAACTATATGACTAGAAATAATGGTTTCCCAATTTCCATTACAGTATCTTTAACCATACCATCAAAATACCTCTCCATAAATATTGGTATATAGCATAGATATCCTTCCAATTATAGTTATATTCATTTCTACGGATAAATGATTTTTATTTACAATGAATTCGATCATTTGGAATAACTTCTTGCCTTCAGCAGTTTAAATTACTAGAATGTGTTTCATCTTTGGTTTCAACTTTTATGATTCTGTGTTAAGATTCTTTCCTATTCATGTCTATTTCAAAACTAGTGTAAAATTCTTCATTGTCAGATAGATACATGTATAAATGCAGGTGATAAAAATGTAATTTTTCCTTTCACTGGATTGTCAGAAATATAGGAAACTATGTGCCTGCCCTGTTGAGATTGAAGTTGGAGCACTTCACACACTAATACAAGATTAAATAGGCACTTAATCTATTTTTCTACCTTTTTTGGGCTGTCACTTCTTTGGTAACTTTTGTAGAAAAGAAATAGACAAAAATGTTTATTTATTTATTTATTGGATACTTAAGGTTTGTAAAATATCTTTTTAAAAATATATGTTAAATACAATACAAAATAAACATAATGTAATTAATTTATTTTTGTTGGTAAATCCTTATTTGAATATTAGAGTATCTGCGAATGGTACATGAAGTTAAACAGTCACATAGTATCACATACCATTACACATATGTTAAAGGGTTTCTTAGAAATATCTTTTATTGATGTGGTAAAATTGAATACGGAATAGTTCTTGCATTAACTGGAAAAGATTCAGTATTCATAACTTACAGCTCAGTAGGATTTTTTTTCTTAATGAATTTTCAAGCAGGTATCAAGTGAAGCATTATGTACAATGCAAAAAAGGCACAGAAGCAGAATGGATTATCATACTATGTACCAACTTTGCAAATATTTAAAAAAATGTGTATGAATCTGAAAAATATATTTTTTTAAAATACATCTTCTCATGTTCAGTTTGAACAGTTCACAAGGTGCAGAAATGACCTGATCTACTGATTTAAACTATATAAATTATTATTTTTTAGGAAATTGACTGCAAGAGTAACACCTAACTAATTAACCAAGGACAATGACTACAAATGGGAAAAGATACAGGCAGAAACAAGATTTAATAAGATTTAATTGCAATTATAGATAGTTAAGATCTATTAATAAAATGGGATATATACATAACAATTGCAGCTTGAGTTGGATTCTTTTTTTACAAGTTTTTTTAATTTTTTACAAACATATCAAGGCGTGAACCTGGGTGGCACCTGGGTATCATATATTCTAACACAAATAAAACTAGTAGAATTAATCATGTCACCTATTTCTATCCTACCTAACTTCTGATCATGTCACCTACCTAAAAAAAGAAAAGAAAGAGAGAGAAAAGCAAAAGGAAATTAGAACAACAACAAGAAGAAGAAATCATCCATCCAATGTCTCTTGCCCGCTTCAATACTTCAATTGCCTCAAATAGCTCAACAGACTAGATAGCCTGTTATTAACATTCAGCTGTCTGCAATTATTGCAAGTTTGAGGCTCAAGGTTGACTCAGCCTTCCATCCTTTCTAAGGTAGGTAAATTGAGGACCCAGTTTGTGGGGGCAATAAGCTGACTTTGTATAAAAATATACAAAAGTATGAATTATATTGCTTAACGTATTGTAAGCTGCCCTGAGTCTCCGGAGAAGGGTGGCATTTAAATCTATTTTTTTTAAAAAATGCTATGCTTTTTTTTTTTTTGCTTGCCTCCCATATTCCTCTCTTGAATCTTTATCTCTGTCTGCATCTGCTTCTTGGCTGTTCAATCTAGGTATTTCTCCCACTTCTACTCTCTACCACTGCCTAGTTTCCAAAATTTCTGCCAGGTCCCTATCTCCCTTTTTCTACAACTCTTCAGCCAAAGAGGTTGTAGAAAAAAATGTTTTTAAAAGAAAAAAAAAGTCTCTGACGATCAGGCAACTCAGCTGGGATCATTAGAGGCTTTAAAAAGCATTTTTAAACAATCTCTTTGGCCTAAGAGGTTGTAGAAAAAATGGTTTTAAAAGGTAAAAAAAAAGTTGGCTATGCCCACCCAATCACATTATCCCCCCACCACCACTAAGCCATGCCACAGAACCAGTAGTAACAAATTTTACATTTCACCACTGATGTCTTGTGTAGTCATCGCCCTTCATATGGTATTTTCCATTCATTCCGTAATCTCCTTATATCCTTTCTCCATGATGTCTCCTTCAAAATTCCATTCATTTCTTCCTTATAAAGCATCTTATTTTGTTTTAGAAACTTCAACTTTTGTCCATCAGTCCAAGAACTATTTATTTAGTCCCTAAATTGCCCTTTGAAGAATATACTAGTCCCAGTTCTTTATATTGCATAGGTAAACAATCATTTAATAATCCCAGATGTTATCAAAAGTCTCTTTGCATTTCCCTTTACAGATTAAGTCTTCTAGCATAACATTCATGGGGTCCCTTTAATTAAATAGCTTCCTTATTTCCTTATTTTCATATTTGAGTTTTTATTTTATTTTATTCTTAACTATCCCATGACTACTGGAGTTGGGTTCTTAATAATATCATCTTATGTCATTAGTAAATAGGAAAATTGTACATACAGTAATGTATGGTTTTTGAGACTTTATGTAGTATAATTGTGAGTTTGAGATTCCATTCATTTTTTTCTGATTCAAATGGATATCTTGGTATTATTTTTCCTACATAGCAATTGAGGAGTGAACAAGCAAGGCATAACAAAATGAACTAATATGTTTGGTAACATATCTACTCTTTGAATATTACACCTGTTAGAAATCAAGATACAGAGATGGAGTTAAGAATCTAAAAAATGGAATCAATTCTTGGACATCCCAATTTACCTCATGGCAACCTGGATTACATTTACCTGTGTGGAGAGATATCTGGGGAAATAAAAAAGAAGAGGAAATGAACAACTAGCAAATATTTGTATTCAATACAAATAGATGAACTATTTATTTTCAGTCAGGCATTTAATGTCTTTTGATTTAACGAAACAATTGGGAGTTAACACTAATGATATGGGAGTCATTATCTTCCAAGTTTAATTTTTTAAACCTTAAGAGTTGTTTGTTTAAATAAAATATAAATGAACATTTTTCAATTCATTGAAAGGGTATATCCATATATTATATTGGAATTTAATACAATACAGACATAACCAATAGCACAAAATCAAACTAATGTATTAGACTTTAAAAGAAGTGATGTTAACCAATCATAGATGAAATCTTAAAGAGGAAAACAACTCAAAAAACTTGGGAAACTCTGAAAAATGTAATCATAAAAGTCCAGTCCTCCACAATAATGCTGGGGAAAAAAAATAAATCAACCAACAAGCATGGTTGCATAAAGAACTCTCTGATAAATTAAAATACAAAAAGGACAAGTATAAAAAATGGAAGGACGGACACATACACAGAAGCATTTTGATGATGTCAGGGCTGGTGAGCAGAACCTCCCACCAGTTTTACTACCAGTTCTATAGAACCAGTGCGACCTGGGGGCAACCCACCACTGCTACTCATGGTCATTTATGCCATAGTCACTTTCTGTTTTGACTTTGCAATGTACTCTACATGGAACTGCCTCTAAAAAGTATCTGGAAGCTCCAGTTGGTGCAAAATGCAGCAGCTCGCATAGTTTTGTGCAGACCTCAGTGTGCACATTTATCACCTCTCCTGTGGAAGCTGAATTAGTTGCCAATTTATTTCTGAGTGCAATTCAAGGTGCTGGTTGTCATCTTTAAAACCCTTCATGGCTTGGGAGGTATCATCTGAGGTACCATCTCTTGCTGGTCACATCTATCTGATCCATTAGAACAGGGAGGCAAGGAATGGTGTGGGCCACATCCCCTAAGGAGATACATCTGATGGGACCCCAAAAAGGGCCTTCACCATGATAACTCCATCTCTCTGGAAATCATTTTTCCAGAAATTAGTCTGACCCTGACTCTTAACACTATTTTGGTGTGCCTTGAAGATGTGGTTTTGCCAGTGGTGCTGGGGAATCCAGAGTGAGATGGAACCCATTAAATGGCTGGTATGAATATCTGTTGTCACTGGGAAGGGAGTCAGAGGGTTATTCTTTTATTATTGTTTCTTTATTGCTTTTATTTTTATTTCTTTTATGTAGTCCTTTTATATCCTTGTAAGCTGTCCTGAGTCACCATGTATGAGCAGCCAGCAGTATACATTTTATAAACAAATAAAAATAAATAAATAAATTAGGGATGACATGATAGCAGTGTTCCAATATTTGAGGAGTTGCTACAAGGCATTAACCTATTATTCAAAGCACATGAAGGAATGACAAGAAGCAGTGGATGAAAACTAATTAAAAAGACAAACAATTAGAACTAAGGAGAAAACTGTGATTTAATTTAATCATTAGAAAATGACTCCTCATGACTCATGACTCCATTTCTGCACTGCCAACCTAAATATTTTCTTACAGCTACAGTAAGCCCTCCTGTGGCCTGATTTCTGTTTCAGTTTTATGTGCTGAGAAAGATCAGGTTCTAAAACTTAGAAGAGAATTCTGCATATTATCAGCAGTTGGTCAAGTCTCCTGGAAAATTATACCATCAGAACGCTTTATTCTTATGAAGTTTTTTTCCTCTCTATCTCTCTTTCCAACTCTCTTTCTCCAAACCTTTATTTCCATGAAGCAAATTATCTTCTAGAAGCATGCCCCCTCCTGGGACTATTCTGGTTGTTTTGCACTGCGTATAGCTCCACACCATTGAGAACAAAAGAAGGATGCAACAGAAGTGAACAAAATGATAGCCTACGAAGACTAAAATCATAGCCTATGAGAATAAAACACTATTTCTTTTAAAATGCAACATAATTAAATACTAGCTTTAAACATAAACTGGGACATTGGAACAACATTTGAAAACCAGAACCTTAGGTATTCTGCTTATGTGGTTTTCATTTCATTATTAGTATTTTCTATAAGCAGAAATAATACTTGAATTTAAATTCTTATTTAAATATTTAATTTTTAAACAACAATATTTACAATGAAATTAATGATTTTCATGACTGTTAATTGTTATTGTGTCACTAGCATATATTTTGTATATTATTTATTGTTAATTGTTAATATGATACTAACATATATTGCAATAAGAATACTTTTTTCCCTTTAAATCCAACACATTTGTAAATAATCTAGTCTGTTAATTCCATTTCAGGAAAATATTTCCAAACAAAAAATTTAATGTAGTCCTGACTATAATTTCAACTGGTCTCATATGAATGTTCTACATTTTTTGTGTGTGGAATCAGTGTAAATTTTGATCAGTGGAATCAGTGTAAATTTTGCTACAATTCATGAAAGGGAAGGAAATGCAAAAATTATTTCATAGAATTAAACAAGTTCTGACTTTATACAAACCTGACAGATAAATATGATTATATGTTCCATATATTTCCAGATAATGAATGCTTTATGTCTTATTAATAGATGCCGCTTGAAAAGTCTTCAGAATGACAGAATGGCAGAACACATCAAGGATAAAAGAGTTTATTCTTCTTGGATTTGGGAACACTAAAATTTTTAATCCTCTTCTCTTCATATTATTTCTAATAATTTATACTGTAACATTATCTGGAAATTTGCTCATAATTACATTGGTTGTGATGGAAAAGCATCTCCACACCCCTATGTACTTCTTCCTTTCTAATCTCTCCTACCTGGAGATCTGCTATACCTCAGTTATAATTCCTAAAATGCTGGCCACTTTTTTTTCTGGAAAGAAAACAATTTCTCTTTGGGGCTGTATATTACAAATGCATTTCTTTTGTACTCTGGGAGCTACAGAGTGTTACCTCTTGGCAGCAATGTCATATGATCGTTATCTAGCTATATGTAGACCATTGCATTATGTCCTTATCATGAACAACAAAACATGTATCTTGCTAGTTACTCTATCTTGGATTAATGGTTCATTTCTTATTACAATTTTAACATCCTTGTTGACCCAACTCACATTCTGTAGCCAATACAAAATTGACCATTTCTTTTGTGATTTCACACCCCTGGTAAGACTTTCTTGCAGTGACACTCGGATGATTGAAAGTGTTGCTTTGATAACATCATCTGTAGGACTTTTATCTACATTTTTCATAACTGTTTCATCCTATGCACTTATTATTAGAGCAATTCTAAAAATTCCATCTCTGGATGGGAGGAAAAAGGCATTTTCCACTTGTTCTTCCCATCTTACTGTAGTTTCCATTTTTTATGGATCCTTAATGTTTGTTTACATTTTGCCAACCACTGGAAAATTTGAAGATATGAAAAAGGGCTTTTCTTTTGTATATACAATTCTTACCCCCATTGTCAATCCCTTCATTTACAGTTTACGAAATAAAGACATAAAAGAAATCCTTAGAAAAGAATTCTTCAAATATGGGAAATTGTCTCATTAACATCAAGAGATACAGTTTGAAAATATTTCCATTGTAGGTATTCAATCATTTTATTTCAAACTATTTCTAGAAAGAGTTTTCTCCTTAGTCATGAATATATTAATGTATTTACTGGTGGAGAAAGAAATATTCAGTAAATATTTTTCAGTCCAGTTGTGCCTCTTTTGGTTACTTTGGTTCACGGGATGTCACTTTTTAACAGTAAAATTTTGTGGCTTGTCACTTGTTAATTTCAAATCACTGCATTATGAAGTATTAATAAGTAACAGATACTATCTTCATTGATTATATACCACAGAAAACTGCATCTATTGAACTTGATAACAAAGTAATACTAGCATCCTTCTTACATTATTGGGTATCCAAGGTGATTGTTGATTTCTTCCATGCCCCCCCCCCCGGTTTTCAGTCCAAGGTGCTGACTTTCAAAAATCTACTTTGAACAATTTACCTCCTGCAATTTACTGGCAGAAGGTGGTGGTGGGAGTTCAATAAAGACATGGCTAGGTTTTATTTGTTTTCCATGTATTTATTTTATTTTTATTTTTTTAATTATTATTTTTGTTGAATTAGACAAGTGATATTCAAGAGCTGCTGAGAAGTTTGTGGAGGTCAACCTGGAGTACATAAACATGCAATCACAGGCTGTTAATTTTGATCTGTACTGGGAAAAACTCTGCAATTAGAGACAAAAATATGATAATGCAAGTGCAGATAACAAAGAGTTGGAGGTAGCAAACACTTTAGATACCAACAAGGGGACCCTGGCAAGCTATAATAATAGGCAAAAGCCAAAAATATTAATTTCAAGAAAGGCAAATGCAGAGTTTTATACACAGGCAGGAAGATACAAAAGCAAGGAACCTGGGTACTTTAATGCTTTTTAAGATGAATTCATACTGCCAAAGATGTGCAGCAGCTGAAAAAATAAATAACTAAACAAACAAACAACTAAACAACAAAGCAATTGGAGTTTGCCTTGACAAAAATAGAGTATCATGGTCAAGAACTGTCAATTTTTTTCTCTCTCTTGTGAGTTGGTATATCACACATGGATTATACCATCTAGCCACATTTAGGACATTGATAAAATTCTGAAGTTGCTTAGTTGGAAGTAAAAAATATTTGGGAGGAGCTTATACTGTAGCTACTATCTGAAATTTGCATACAGAAGTTATTCTGTTTTATTCAGAAATGTTCCAAGATATAAACCAATGAAAATATTGGATCTAAATGAAAAAGAAGTACAGTAGATTTCCTTGCAATATAAATTTATATATATATATATGTTTAAATGGAATGTTTAAAAAGGTCTAAAAACTAGTGAATGGAGATTTCACTGAAAATTAGGCCATGAAACATCTTGATATACATAGGAAAATCCCTGGCATAAAAAAATATACACATAAAGACCTACGAAAATAAAATTATATATATATATATATATATATATATATATATATATATATATATATATATATATATATATATATATATATATATATATATATATATATATATATATTTAAAAATACAAAAAAATGTATGAATAGTGAAATTCTAATAAAGATAAAAATATTTTTTTAAAAATAATTCTGTCTCAGAATTTCCAAACAGGAAAATTCTCTAACATTCTTTTTGAGTCAGCTTCTCTAGCAATGCTAATTCGATTGATAAAGAAATACCCTCTCTAACTAGCAGAAACTGAAAAAAATGAAAAAGAGAGTGGGGGAGAGAGATAAAGGGAAAACCGTTCTCTAATTCATCCTATTATTTTCCTTCCTCCTTCAAACCTTCATTTCTGCTTGGCCAATTATCCTTTATTATCATCATCCTCTTTCTCTTGAGACTATTCTGATTGCTTTGATCTTTATTTTATACCATTGAGAATATAAAGTGATATAAATAATATTTATCTATAGCCAATTAAATATTGATTGTTTCTTTCTAAATTTCACAACCTTTTGTGAAATTTAAGCACAATTTCTTTTTGTGTTACCTTGACTGCTGCAACTGGAGTTTTAGAATATTAATCATAAGTATGTTGTTTACTATTGTATGTTGTTGTTGTAGAAGATAGAAAAGTTGTTTTTTTAAACAATCTGTTTTTAGCCATGTTCTTACATTATTTTATGGTGTAGTTTGTAAACCACCCAGAGTCATTTAGGTGAGATGGATCACATAGACATTTGACAAATAAATAGTTTTTTTAAGTAAGATTATTAATTGCATATTAATCTAAATTTGGTGCCTAATTGCCAAATCAAAACTTTCTCAAAATTGGAATATAATATCTTTAGGGAAGGTGTGAAGTGTATTAGTCTATAATTTTGAAAATTATAATGTATTAGATGCACTTTACAGTTTGAAATAGCTCACTCATTAATCAGACTTAGAAAAAACGCAAACAAGAATATCAGGCTTAGTCATGACTATGTGTTTTATAAGATTTTTCTAAGCCTTAATTAAATATAATTTAATAATTGTTTGCTTGCCTGTCTCTTTATCTATTATGCACCATCATTATTATCTACTGTATATATCTAGCAATGCATGTATATTTTGAAAAAGTTTTTGATTTCATTCAATAGAGCAAGAAACATGGGTTCCTAAATTTGCAGTTCCTCAGCATCTGATGTGTGAATTATTAGATGAAGCTTGTGAAACTTTCAGAACAGCAGAATGTAACAGTCATCGAAGAGTTCATCCTTCTTGGATTTGGGAACACCAAGAACCTGAATGCTCTCCTCTTTGTGCTATTTCTGATCATTTATTTTGTATCTGTATCTGGAAACATTCTCATCATCACACTGGTTGTGGCAGAGAAGCGTCTTCACACTCCCATGTATTTTTTTCTTTCAAATCTATCCTTCTTGGAGATCTGCTATACCACAACTACAATACCCAAAATGATGGTCAGTTTTCTTACAGAAAACAAGACAATTTCTCTTTGGGGTTGCATTTTACAAATGCACATTTTCTGCACTCTGGCAGCTACTGAATGTTACCTCTTGGCAGTAATGTCATATGACCGTTATCTAGCCATTTGTAGACCTTTGCATTATGTCACACTTATGAATTGCAAAACATGTGTTTTGCTAGTTTCGGTGTCATGGATAATAGGATTTATGCTTATCAGTGTCTTGACATCCTTGTTGACCCAACTCACATTCTGTAATCAATACAAAATTGACCATTTCTTTTGTGATTTCATACCCCTAATACGACTTTCTTGCAGTGACACTTGGGTGATTGAAAGTGTTGCTTTGATAACATCATCTCTAGGAATTATACCTACATTTTTTATAACTGTCACGTCTTATGCTTTTATCATCCAAGCAATTATGAAAATTCAGTCTGCGAATGGAAGACAAAAGGCGTTTTCCACCTGTTCTTCTCATCTCACTGTAGTCTCCATTTTCTATGGCTCCTTAATGCTGGTCTACATTATGCCAACAATTGACAGATTCAAATATATGAATAAGAGCTTATCTTTCCTATATTCTGTTCTTACCCCCATGGTCAATCCCTTTATTTACAGTTTGAGAAACAGAGAGGTAAAGGTAATTATTAGAAATATTCAGTGCTGATTTCAGAGATATTTAGGAATAATTAATAGAGTGTCTGTGTGTGTTTCTCTGTGTGTGTGTGTGTGTTTGCATGTTTGCCTCTGAATCAGTCTTGACTCTTGGTGACTACAGAACTATGACTTCTGATTCCCCAATTTCCAGCCTGCTGCCTTTAACTACAGCAGCAGAATACCTCTCACTGAATATTAATATACACTGTATAAATATCCTTCCAGTTATAGTTACAACATTCTTTCAATTCTATGATTAAATGAATTCAATGGATTTCTATTACTGAAGATCAATGCCTTCTCTTCCTCTTCTTCAGTTTTCTCTTTCCCTTTTTTTCACCAGTGATAGACTGAATATTTATCATAGATATCATTTGAAATTTATCATTTTGAGATTTTGAGATTTTTGCAGTTTTTATACATTGTTTTAAGAGATTTCAAGATTTACAATGTTGAATTGTATTTAGGTTATATGAAACATGGTGCACAGCCATTTATGTCTATCAAAATATTATTATATAAAAGTCTTGATTTTTAAAGAAAAAGATGACTGAAATTCTTATAATCCAATTAATGTTGAATTAGAGGAATGAAGCAGTGCATAAATTCTACCGTCCTCTCCAATATTTGAATTAGGATTATTGTACAAAGGAAGATCAGAATAGTTTCCATGGTAGTAAAATGTAAATGAGCATATCTTGGCCCCACTGATCTCATGGCTACTCAAGAAATGGAATTTATGTGAAAATATATGCCAGAAATCATGATGAAATTTTATACAACTGGAGATAACTGCAGACAATACATAATTCATTTCTGTCAGATCTCTAGCTGTCATCTATCTGACTTTCACTACAACTACAGCTGCAATTCCCAACTCATCAACTGCTGGACAAGTGGTGACAATCTACAGCAATAACTCTTCACTTCTGCTCTCTTGGCAAAAAAAAATTATGATCCTCTTATCTCACAAAGCTTTTTTTATGATTTTGGAGAGATTAAATAAGAAATGAACCTATTAGGATGACTTTCTTGGATGAAAGAACATCCATGTTTCTCTGCAACAACAGTGCCTTCCCTCCAGCGCTTCAAATAGTTCTGATGGATTGTGGACAATTTATGACATATATTCTGGTATAACCTTGTTCTCTACTTCTTCAATCACAAATATGCATTAAAAGTAATAAAGATGTTTATTTTGGGGCAGAAATATCTGAATTCAAGGCAATAGGAATAGGCAACTTGGTCTAAATAAATATTCATAATCCTCATTCTAAGTAAGAGCTTCATAATAACTAGAAGAATCTTTCCAACTCCTCATTCAATTCTGAGGACACTGTTTTCAGGTTGTAGTATCTTCTGCACTGATATTACCACCTCCATCTTGAGGACTAAAGTAAGTCCTGCTATCTGAAAGCTCCAGTATTTTAATGCTATCCAAGTTTCAGATAAAAGCACTAACACTGCTTTGCACAACAATTTATTTGAGTATCTTGTAACTACAGAATATTTCTTGGTAGTGAAGATCATTATTTATCAATGATAATGAGATAAAGGAATAACCTTGAAGTACAGGAAGAAGAGCCACAACCAAGACAACAATGAAATAAGTGAAATCTACGTTTGAGGTAGACATGTAATTTGAGAATGACCCTCCCTGGTTCTTATGAAGAAAAAGGGAGAAAGGGGAGACACATATTCAGACTTGCAATATTCTTTTACTGTAACTTTACAGTATATATAAAAAAGTAATATTGGCTTTGGTTTTCAACTTAGACCTAACTTGGAGAGCTGATGAATAAAATTTCATCTTGCTTTTAAGTGGAACATGCATAAGACTCTCAAATGTACAATATAATATTATGTTCTTGTATATCAGCTAAGTTTTGTGGACCCAACAGAAGTAACCATTTTTTCTGTGCTTTAGACATCCTTTAGTTGCTATTTTCAGTGGTTTTCTGTTTTTATGGTTCCTTCATGCCCATCTATGTCTTATCAAATATATCAGCGGAACTAAGAATTCAAAGAGGCTGTACAGAAAGCTTTCAAGGGGGTTGGAGTAGAGGATCTCCAAGGTCCATTCCAACTTCCTGTTATTCTGTTATCTGCCCAGTTACTAACGTTCTACAAAACAGGTGCAGGTAGAAATATTTGTATATTGGGTTTCATGATAGAAATGTTCTATGATTCTGGATTAAGTTTTTTCCTATTCCTGTCTATTTCAAAGCTACTTAATAGTCTTCACTATAAAATATAGGAATTCAGGTAATAAAAATGCCATTAAAACATGTGGATACTTAAGGTTTGTGTCTTCTTTTATAAAGAGTTAAATACAACACAAAATAAACATGTAGTGAATTGATTTTTTAACAATGTTCATTTGGATATTAGAGTATCTGAGAATGGCATGCAAAATTAAATAGTCACATATTGTCATATCACACATATGGTAAAAGAGTATCTTAGAATTGTGATCTATTGATATTTGAATACTGAATAATTTGGGTTATGAACTGGATTTGAAGTTTGGATGGTCAGGCTCCCTTTGCAATCATGTGACTAAACTTCAGACACCAAGCAACACAGCCATTTGCAGCATCCTGAGGTTATATGATCACATTTGATGATGGCTTTCCCCAAAAATGGGCATTTACTTCTAATTCTTGGCAAACCCACAACCATAGTGAATTGTTGGTCTACTTAATGACCATGATTTTGGCTTAATGACTTAGTGGCCTTTGCTTTATGACCCCTGTGTTTGCTTAAGTGCCCAGAAAAAAATCATGAAATTGAGTCAGTTATGGGACCAATTTATTTTATATCCATCACAATATATGATCATAAAGGGTAACCTCTGTTATGGTTGTATTCCAAGGACTAATTGTATCTTAAATAAAGTAAATATATTTAGCAATAGCAAAATGTATACTGCTTCAGAGTGCTTTATAATCCTCTCTAAGATATTTATAGAGTCAGGATTTTGCCTCCAACATTCTGGGTTTTCATTTTACTTGGAAAGTAAAATGAAGCTTGGAAAGATAAAAGGCTAAGTTAACCTTGAGCTAAATGAGTTAGCCTGCAATATTGCATTCTAACCACTGTGCTATCATGGCTCTATACAATTTCAGCTTCAGTACTGACTCTTAATAAATTATGCTATTATCTTTGCCTTTAGTATACAGAAGATTTGTACATACAGAAATAAGTGATCTTAGAAGTTTTATAGAATACAATTATGAAGTTGATGTTATTTTTCCTACATAGTAATTGATGAATGAGTAAAGCATAACAAATGGAAATAGTATGTTTGGAAGCACAATCTGCTGAATATCAAATCTAGTAGAAATGAGGAAAGACCCAAGAAGCTAGGGATACAGCCAGCGGTGAAATCTAGCAGGTTGTGAGTTCTGGAGAAACGGTAGCAGAAATTTTGAGCAGTTCAGAGAACTGGTAGTGGAAATTTTGAGTAGTTTGGAGAAACAGCAAATACACCACTGACTAGCCCCAGAGTGGGGAAGGAATGTAGATTTTGCAATATCCTTCCCCTGCCATGCCCACCAAGCCTCACCACACCCACCAAGGCATGCCCATAGAACCAGTAGTAGAAAAAAATTGATTTCACCACTGGATACCGCCATGGACACACACACCCCTTCTTACACCTGTGTGAATCTCAGTTTATTTCAGGGTACCTGGATTACTTATTCCTATGAAGAGACATATCTGAGGAAATACAAAAGAAGAAATAAAATAGATAGCAAATACAGATATGTATATACAAATATAGTAAATGGATGAACCATTTATTTTTAGGCAGGCATTTCATGGCATTTGATTTAACGAAACCATTGGGAGTTAACACTAATGATATGGAAATTTCCCAAGTTTCTTTTTTTTTTAAAGATATGTGTGTTAAGATAAAACATAAATGAATGTTATTCAGTTCACAGAAACATCCTCATGTACATTCTCATAAAAACAAACATGTTTTCAAACAATATTCGGAATAGATGTTCTGAAGCTTTCCATACAGAATGGATATTAACAGAATGGTTTCAAACAGCATCCACAGTGAGCAGCTGTATGTTGAAAACCTCATACAGTTATTTTCCAGTTCTTTCTATAATCTTAATATTTTATAGTTGGTAAAAAGCAAGTAAGCAACTTTCTAGAACATACAGATTTTAAGGTAACTGTACAGAGAAAAAGAGAGAAAGAGGGAGGGTGGAGAAGAGAGAGAGAGAGAGAGAATTTAATTTAAAATGCTTAAATTTATTGATTTATTAATTTATTTACTTATTTAAACAATCAAATTTTTCCTTCTAGGATTTCCATCTCAACAATTGGAAGCATTGTCAAGAAGTAGACGAAGACATTTTATTACAGTGGTATATATGTCTACAGTTTGCCAGCAGATTTGGAGGGGGATTATAAAAGTAGTATTTTTGTCATAATCACTTGAATCCATTTACCTAAACATCTAATTGATAATTCTTTTAAAAGTTTATCATTTTATCTTCCACATAGTCCTCTGCGTAAATATTATTTCTTATTATGTCCTATCCATGTACTGATCTTATAGATTCTTCTAAACAATACCTAGTTAAAACAGTCATCTATTTATTTAGGATGGATGATTTCCAGGAACATGAAATTCGGTTCCATAATCACTTTTAGGAATTATGGAACTTAAAATCCACATATCCATTTCAAGTTCATATTTGTTTGATACATATGAAGGATACTTTTTTTATATAAAAAAATCATTTATAATATTTTAGCATAAATACAACAACAATTGAGTGTCTCACATGTTTTCAGGTGTGAGTAATAATTAAAACGAGTGCTGTCAGTATGCACATTTTAAAAAATTATTTGTCTGATGATCTCTGAAATATTTTGTTATGAAATAGTCAGAAAATGATAAAATAAAATTTTGGAGAACAATCTTTGTCTTAACATTAAAATTCAGTCTGTAAGTCTTGGATTCAGCAATTATTTGTGCTAAATATACAATGTATTTATTCTTTGTTTGACCTTAGTGTCAGCTATATGCTAGGTACATGAATTCCTTAGAAAACTGCTTTTATTCTCATTTAAAATTGAGAAAATTAATTAATTGTATATATGTTGGAATTTATTAAAATAAGAATACAATGGACTACATCATTATTGACTACTTCTAACTTAACTTTGCATATTTTTAAGCAAAAATCCTAGCAAAATGATAATTTAATATAATCCCTTTAAATTTGTTATTACTGTTTGTTTTTATTCAGATGTCTACAAAAAGTAATCCAGATGGAGAAAATCAAACAATTCCCATGATGTTTATTCTTCTGGATTTCAACACTGGGGAATTGCAGCCTTTGTTTTCTACATTCTTTCTACTCATCTACCTTATAACTATGACTGGAAATATTCTTATTGTCCTTCTAGTGATTGTAGACCGACAACTTCACACACCCATGTATTTCTTTCTGGGAAACCTGTCCTGCCTAGAGATTTGCTATAGTTGCACCATCATGCCAAGGATTCTGGTCAGGTTTCTGAGTGGAGATAACACTATTTCTATTAGAGGATGCCTTGCACAACTTTATTTCTTTGGGTATCTTGCAACTACAGAATGCTATTTTCTGGCAGTAATGTCTTATGACCGCTATTTAGCAATATGCAAACCATTGCATTATACAATGCTTATGGATAGTAAAACTTGCATCCTGCTTATTACTGGTTCATGGATAAGTGGTTCATTGTTTATCAGTTTTATCATATACTTTGTATCTAAACTGAGTTTCTGTGGACCCAACAAAATTAACCATTTTTTCTGTGATTTGATCCCATTGATAAGGCTCTCATGTGATGATACCACTCTGGTGGAAATTACAGCTTTCATTATCTCCTTCATAGGAACTCTGGCTCCATTTATTATAACTTTGACCTCTTACATTTGCATAATTAAGAACATTTTGAGAATCCCATCCATAAAAGGAAAACAAAAGGCATTCTCAACTTGTTCCTCTCATCTCACAGTGGTAGGTTGTTTCTATGGCTCCCTGATAATAGTTTATGTCTTACCAAACTTAAATTCACTGAGTATTCCAAAGAAACTGTTCTCCCTGTTCTATACTTTACTCACTCCTTTGGTTAATCCCATTGTCTATAGTTTAAGGAACAAAGAAGTAAAGGGAGCAGTGAAAAAAATATTCACTACATTTCCTAAAAGTCACTAACATTTTAGGTATAAAGACAAATATGGTTTTACTTATATTGTTTATAATTTTTTTGTTAACTAGCTTTCCCAATGTAATCTAAGATAGAGTTGTTTCAAATTTGGTCATGACTACAAAGAGGCATTTTCTTAATCAGTGTGTTCTTTTGTAAACTTCCTTTATAAAAATGCATTTTAAGGTGATTCACAGAATTTTTGATTGATTTAACTTTTGAATTAGATTATTTAATATTGAAATACTTTAAGAATATAAAGTATTTCCATCTTAATTAATATTCCAAATTTAAGGGAACACATGCTATATAAATACTATTACGATGATAGAAGAAAGGGACAGCTTTAATTCTGAATCAATAACATTTATTGGGCTACCTAGCTACTTCCCCTAGTCAGTTGTCTTCTGCAAACACCAAACCTAGGAAACCATTCTATGGTTTTATTTTATTAATAATGTGCTTAGAAAAAAAATGGAACCCTAAACCACATATTGTTAAAAAAACATTTCATACATTTTAAGAAAAACTCACTATGAAAGTTTGGCAGCCAGAAGTTTATTAAATGCAGCTGATTACCTATAGCATTCAAATCAAGCTCATTGCTACTGTTTGCCTAGCCAATTGGAAATGGAATATTGCTGCAATGAACTTTTGGCAGTACTATCATGCTTTGACAGTTTATGGGAACCCAGACATAAATAAGAGGAAAAAATGGTGATTATTTATTCTATACAGTAGAATTTTGTATGTATCTCATTTTCCCAAGCTCTTAATTTGTACTATATAAATAAGCACAGAAACATGAACAAAAAAGTATATGAAAGAAGAAGTTACAAAATTCTGTTTCTGTTATATGTTTCTTCAATATCTCTGGAAATCTTCAAGTCCAGATTACAGCTTTGTTTTGTGCCCTTTATAAAGGAAAGAACTATGTAAGCATTTATTTCAGATGGCATAATATTCAAATGAAGATTCACCGTCAAATAATCAATTCTTTGAGGGTGGATGTTTATTTTTATCCAGACTCCAACTTCCCTTTCTATGGAAAATGGTAGAAAGATTACTTGGGTTTCAGGTTGTGGTTCAGAATGGAAAGAATATTGGCTACAACAGGCATTTTCCAGGTCCTGTCTATTAAAAAGTGTCATGGTATAGGACCCAGAAAGTACTTTCTGATTGTTCTTAGTCTATGGAATGATATCCCCTTGGAGACTCAGTCTGCTCCCACCAATATGATCTTTTTAAAATTGCTTAGGATCATTTTTTTTTACTCCCAGCTTCTGGGCTACAATGGATTTTTATTTTTTTTATTTTCCCTTCCCTTCTCTTCCCTTCTCCTTTTGTCTACATGGAATACACAGAATTTTGATTGTGATCCAAACTGTTGAGGAAGAGGAATGAATTACAAAAATCATAGAGCCTTTATTCCCTTGCACCTAGCTTTCAGTTAAACACCCCCTGAAAACATCTTTCTTCTAGATCATCATAACATTGCCTTCATCTAGTCACAGTCATTGTGTAAGGTAAGTTTAAACCTTCCTCAACTAGACGAATATTAAAGTAGTGTCTGCTCTGTTCAATAAAAGACTTTTCAGTTGCAATTGGTATAAAACAATTCCATGGGTCTTTTTTATAATTTCCTGATATGTGTTCATACCCTTGAGTTTTGTTAATCAAATATGTTACATCTTTGTTAGTCTCTTACCAGTATATCTTACTTCCAAATTTATTTTTCCCCAAATAATTACTTTTCCTTCAGAAGTGTGAATCTTGCAACTATATGTTCCCTATTCCTGCTTTGCCACTGTATTTGGAAGATATTCCCTCTCCCCCCACCACTGACATGCAAAAAAAGGGGGGAAACAACTAAATTCACTTTATTTATCATGCATTGCACATAAAGAAATCTGGATGACATACAACAACTCAGCACTGAATCAAAATACAATAACACAATCATGGGGGGGGGGTGGAATGGAAAAATTGTATAGTAAAACTTTTTCAATAAAAAAAAATCTCTGGTTTAAAATCAATTTGTCTCTTAGTCAATATGTCTCTTAGTCATTTTTTCCAACCATGGCCAAAATCTCTTTGCATCACATGTCCAGGATCTTATTACCATATGTCCACCACATGTGGTAATAAGATCCTGGAGTCTGATGACACTTCCAACACTTTTCTGATTTATTCTGAAACATTCTGGCTATCCTTATCGGGGGTAAATGCCACCTGTAAGACATCTTATACAAATTCTCTTTATAAGCTGTAGACATTGTCATTTTATAATTATGTGACCACTATTTTTGCCATTTCTCTCAATCAATCCCATAACCAACATTTTTTCCCCACAATATCATTGTTTCTTTAACCTGTATTTTTGAAACTTCCATCAATTCTTCTTTTTGTTTTTTCAATATATTTTTAGTCTTTGTTTTATCTTTATTAATTTTTAAGCCAGCTACTTTGCCAAATTCTCCAACAGTTTCTATCAGTTTATTTATTGTTGTTAATGGTTCTTCAATGATAAAGATCAAATCATCTGCAAAGGCTTGGAGTTTATATTCTTCTTTTCTAATTTTCATGCCTTTTATCTCTTTTTCTTCTCTAATGCGTCTATTTAAAACTTCTAAAGTCAATATAAACAACAATGGGGACAGCGGACATCCTTGTCTAGTGCCTTTTTCTATTTCAATGGAATCGGTCAGTTCTCCATTTATCATCACTTTTGGTGTCTGTTTAAAATAATAGCTTCAATTGCCTGTATAAATTTCCTATCAAAGCCCATCTTTTCCATTTGAAGTATCATAAATCGCCAGTTAACATTATCAAAGGCTTTTTGTGCATCTAAAAATACCAAAGCCATTTGTTTTTCAAGATGTGCTTCATAGTACAGGTATCCTGCTTCATAGTACAGGTATCCAAAATTACTCTTATATTATCTCTAATTTGTCTTTTTGGTAGGAATCCATTTTGATCCACATGTATAAAATTGTCCATATATCTCTTAAGTCTCTCTGCCAATATGGAAGCAAAAATTTTATAATCCAAATTTAGCAAGGAGATAGGCCTGTAGTTTTTAATTTGTTATGTATCTTCTTTGTGAATCAATGTAATATACTCTTCAGTCCATGATTTAGATATTTGCTTCTTTGTCATCACCTCCAATAGTGGAAGGGTTAAGGATTGTTGTAATATCCTGTAATATTCAATTGGTAGACTATCAGGCCCTGGTGCCTTCCCATTCTTTTGTTTCTTGATTGCTTCTATTAACTCCATC
Organism: Coluber constrictor foxii; assembly: GCA_038048745.1. NCBI lineage: Eukaryota > Metazoa > Chordata > Lepidosauria > Squamata > Colubridae > Coluber > Coluber constrictor. The sequence continues at coordinate 64,783,752 of CM075961.1, read as the reverse complement.
ATCGTTATATTTCTTTCTAGCATCTCCTCTACATCTTTACAAATCCAAGGTAGTTTTGCTTCTTGCAGACACTTAAGGACTTTATACTCGTCTATTGTCTCTCTTTTATATAGTTGTCTATAAAACTCTTGTACTATCTTCCCCATCTCTTTATTTCCAAATTTACTTTGCCCTTGTGGATCGACTAGATGTGTTTTTTCCTCTATTCTCTTTCCTTTTTCAATTTATAAGCTAGCCATCTGTCTGGTTTATTCACATTTTCAAAGTAGTTTTGTTTAGCACTTCTTATTTTTGGGGCTAATTATTCTTTCTCCAGTAGATCCATTTTATGCTTTATTGTATCCATTTTGATTTTAATATCCTTCTTGTGTGGATCTTTCTGGAGTGCCTTTTCAAAACTTTTGTAATCCTTGATTAGTAATTTTGACAGTAATCTTCTTTTTGCATTCCTTTTCCTTGTGTAATCTATAATTATTCCTCTAACATGCCTTCATTGTATCCCATTGGTTTTGTATCGATGTATCTTCTTTCTTATTTTCTTTAAAAAAGAAAGCCAAGTCTCTTTCCATTTTATGCACAAAATCTTGCTCTTTTAATATTGTATTATTTAAAGTCCATCTGGATCTTCTTGTTCATCCTTTCCAGGTTATCATCACCAGATTGTGATCTGCCCATGAATTGGTTTCTATTTCAACATAGTCTATATTCAGCAACAAATCCATTGTAGTCCATATCATATCTAGTCTAGACCAAGATGAATGTCTGTCAGAGTAGAAAGCATATTGTTTATTTTCTCTGTTTCTTTCTCTCCATGTATCTTTCATATTTATTTCCTCCATCACCTTAAAGAAAGATCTTGGTAGTATCTTTCTAGTGTGTTTTGTTACCTTATTCGTTTTGTAATCCAAATTTTCATCCACAATTCCATTGAAGTCCCCCATCATACATATATTAACATATTCCATTTCAATTATTTTATTATTTAATCTTCTATAAAAGTCATTTTGATTTTCATTTGGAGCATATATTGCTATTAAAAGAATTTTCAAATTATTATCAATTATTTCAACCATCCAAATTCTACCTTCTAAATCTGAATATTTTTGCTCCGCCACTATTGCATTTTTAATATATAATACTACTCCTCTTGTTTTGCTTTGTGATAGGGATAAAAAGGTTTTCCCAAGTTTTAGTTGTGTCAATAAGTATTCATGTTGTTTTTTAATATGTACTTCTTGTAAACAAATCATATAAGCTTTTAATTTCTCTAATTTGTGGAGTACGTTCTTTCTTTTAATAGCCAAATTAAGTCCATTTATATTTATTGAAATTAATTTCCTTTCTTTCATATTCATACTTTATATGTAGGTTTTGTTGCTCTAGTAGATCTTACTTCATGTTGTTCCTTTTGTTGAATAGCTCCTCCAACTGCTCCCTCTGTCAACTCGAGTATTGCCAATTCAAATTGCATTTCCTTTTCTTTTTCTTTCAGAAATTGGTCATAGAAAGCTCTTGTTTTATCAATTGTATTTAGCTAGTATCTTTGAAGTTGCCATATAAAAGTTAATCCTTCTGGGGTCAAACATCTGTAGTTAATTCCCTTTTTCATCAATATTTTCATCAAAAACTGGTACTCTCTTTTCAACTCTCTTACTTTCCTTGGTATTTGTCTCAAAACCACAACTTCTTTTTCTTTATATTTCAAGGTTTTTTCTCTTACTGCTTGAAGAATTTGTGCTTTTATCAATTTCTTAATAAATCTTATATGTACCTCTCTTAGAAGTTTCTTACGTATTGCATATCTGGTGTATACTGGGTAGATCTTGTCAATATCTTCCATCACCTTCTCTTTTGTGGTTTCTAAGCCTTCAGATAGCAATCATCATATCTGGGAGGTTTTCACCTTTTTCTTCTTCCACATTTTGAAATCTTAAATAAAATTCTGCTTTTTCAATTTTCCATCCAATTAATCCACTTGCTTCTAGTTCCACATCTCCCAATCTATTCTCAATTTCTTTTGTTTTCTCTTCCTTTTGGTCTTCCCTCTTCTCTAATTTTGTCAATCTCTCTTCATAATTCACCATTTTTTGTTGAATATTATCTACTTTTTCATCTGTTTTAAATAGCTGTTGTTCCATCCTTTGAACTTTTTCATCTATCTTGAGTAGCTGTTGTTCTGTCCTTTGAACTTTTTCATCTGTCTTGGATAGTTGTTGTTCCACTTTAACCAGTTATTGTTCCATTCTTTGTACTGTTTGTAAGATTGTTTGTATTGGTATTCTCTGTCTTCATCTTTTTCTTGTTGAAACATTGTCTGGATAGATCTTTGCCCACCAGATGGTGATAATGCAGGCATAGCTGCAGCAGATCCCACTGTTGCTACTTTTCTACTCATTTTGTAATCCAATCAAGGGAAGAAAAAGAAGAAAAAAGAAACAAAGAAACAAAGGGAATAAAAAATCCAAAATAAGAGGGACTTCCGGTGGCGCCTTCCTCGTTGGCGGCAGGCTTTTCATGCCTGCCGGCTTCTTGGCGCGTTAGAGCCGCCGTGCAACAGGCAGGCAACTCGAAAGACCTGCTCCTTAAAGGAAGGAGCAGGGAGAGCTTCTGGGGGTGAGGTTGAGCCCCTCTGAGTCACCCCAGGAATTTTTCCTTTGTCCTGGGGAAGGCTCAGAGGGATGGCTCCCTCCATACCCCCAGGGTATGCTCCGCGCCGAGAGGGTCCTCCGCTAATTAGTGGAGCCAGACGCTGGGAGCAACACCACAATTGAAGTGATAATTGGAGCAAGCTGGAAAAAAGAGAAGAGCAGTTAAAGCAAGTATGGATTTTTTCTACTGATTTTCTGGAAGAGGAAGGAGGGGAAGGGGGAAGGAGAGGAAGAGAAGTGAAAGTTCTTTAAGATGGCGACTGGCTCTGTTTGAAGAAAAGTGAGAGCGGAAATGGAAGTGGAGTCCAGTCCTGAAAGACTTTGAAAGAAATATTCTGTTACAGAAAAAGAATCTAAAGGAACAGAGGCTGAGTTAAATAGATTTCTTCTGGTTTTTTTTCCTTTTCCTTTTTTTTCCTCTCTATTGAAGTAAGAAGGAATTTTTTTGGTCCTTTTTAAAAGCAAAGATGCCTAAACTTAAAGGAAGGGGAGGGCTCCCCCTTGAGTCAGATGAATAATAAAGTTGAAATGACTCATTTGCAGAGACTTACAGAACTGGATTTAAAAGAGTTAATTACAAGGTCCTTAGAGAGTGTGGTAGATAACATAAAAGGATCACAGAAGGATTTTGAGGAATTGGTTTCTGGAAAATATGACCAACTAAGTCAAATTATTGCTCAAGTAGCTTCAGATCTTTCAACTGCGGTGGCTGCAATGGGGAAGAAAGTGACTGAGATTAGTAGTAAATTTGAAGCTCAGATACAAGAATTACAAAGGAAACTTCTGGAAGCAGAGGCCAAAAACCACAACATTCAGAATGATGTTATTATGCTTCAAGTTAAGGCTCTGGAACCTGCAATTAGGCTAAGAGGTATAAAAGAAGACAACAGAGAAAACTTAAGAATAACCTGTGCAAAGGCCTTTGCAGAATTATTAAAGATACAAGATGAACTAATTTTGGGTTCTATAGAGAAAGTTTACAGAGTTAATTCGTGTTTGGCTAAACAAAGGAATCTGCCTAGAGATGTCGTTGTTTATTTCACTGATAAAAGACTGAGAGAGGATATTTTACAAAAGTCTTATTCTGAGAGAGTGCAGGTAGCAGGTACACAAATCAGGATTTTTAAAGAGCTACCATCGAAGGTTACCAAAATATTTTTAAGGGAGCACCGGAATATCTCAAGAATAAAACATCCAAAATAGAGTCTACAAAATGTGAACAGAAAGAAGAAAATCAAAGTGTGTTAAAAGTAAAAGGAGAATTTGGTGGTTGTCCAGAGGACTCTACTATGGATTTTTCTGATGAGAAAATTGAACACCTCAGTGACCTTGGAGGGGGATCACAGGACCTTGAACTGCTGGAGGAAGATTCAAAAAATAAAGTTTTACTTCAAAATGACCAGCAGCAGAGGTCCAGTACTTTTCAAGAAAAGGGGGGTGATGCTAATCGACAGGAAGAAGTTAATGAGGAAATCCGACTGGAAACCACAGATGATAAATTTAAGGAGCATCGTGAATCGTTTGATACTGAATTAGAAAGCATTGAAAGATTTGGAAAAAATGGATTACAAAAAATCTTTTAAGACGTATAATAATTTGTTAACAGTCTACTTTAAGTTGGATTAACACTAAACTTATATATTAAAATGGATTACAAAAATTTTACTACGTAGTTTATCCTGGATTGGTCATAATATCCTGAGTGTTGATAGATTGCTGCAAAATTAGCAGCGATCATAATGGTTATTAATGGTTTTTTTTATTTACTATAATATTGTTTATTTTAGAAATATATTAATGTCTGTTTTTTTTTACCTTTATTTTTCTTCCTTTCCTTCCTTCTCTTTCTCTTCCTCTTTCAAAATTTGTTTAATTTAGAATTTGAATATTTAATAATCTTTTTCTTTTTCTCTTGTTCTAAACTTTGTTTTTTTTAAAAAAAAAACTTGTAGTGGAAGTCAGGGGTGGGTGGGGAGGGAAGGGGTTGGAGTTGAGGGAGGATAGGAGGGGTTGGGGAGGGGGGATAGGGGAGGGGGGGTGAAAATGAAAAAAATTCTTGTATTGTAAAACTTTTTCAATAAATAAAAAATCCAAAATAAGAGGGACAAAAAGGGGGACAAAAAATAAAGAATTAAAAATCAACAAAAAAAATGATCAATCAAACTCTTCTGGTTCTTCCAAACCATAATCCTTTTGATATTAAAAAGGAAAACAGAAAAATAGAAAAGGGAAAAAAAAAAGATCCAACAAAAAGAGGTAAAAAAGAAGAATAAGCCATAAAAAGCCAAAGGAAAAAAATATAAAAAGTAAAAAGTAAAAATAAGGGTATCAATTACAAAAACCAAAAATAAAAACCAGGAGTTCTTCAGACACTTGACTACCTTAATCCAATACAATTATATCCATATTGTAAGAAGGAACAGAAAGGAGCGGAAAAATGAAAAGAGAGAGAGAGAGAGAGAGAGAGAGAGAGAGAGAGAGAGAGAGAGAGAGAGAGAGAGAGAGAGAGAGAGAGAGAGAGAGAGATCTCAAAAATATGAGAATCAAAGGGAAAAAAGAAAAAGCATTCAGAGAGTGGTATGTTAGTCAAGCCAGAATATTAAGACCAATAATTCAGAAAAGAAAAGAAAAAACAAGTAACAGCTCTACAAAGCACAGTGATCTTGTATCTTATTTCAAGGCTTTTGCTTCCATTACCACCAGCAAGCACCGGTTTAAACAGTGCAGATAAACCACATTCTCCAACTGTTCACTGGTCTTATCAACTTCACATGCAGCCTCTTTGTTTTGTCTACATCGTAGCTCTTAGCTATCAACTTGAATAAACATAAAAACAAGTTTCTCCAGCAGATGGCAGTACACTCTCCTGTCTTTCTACTAGAAAAAAATACCCAAGAAAAGGGAAAAGTTTTAAAAGTTTTTAAAAGATTAGAAAAAGAAAAAAAAAACTTCAAATCCAGTTAAATACTCCAGTCAATATTCATCAGTACTTCTCTTAGAAAACAGACAAAGATTACCAATCCTGCAAAGCTTCTCTCTTTCAATTTAGTCCCGGTCTCAGTCAGTAATGAAAGTGAAGCAGCTAAAGAATTTTTTCCCCCTTTCTTTAACTTTGCCGCTTATCTCATCTTAGATACAATCTTAAGAACCATTTACCCTCGGGGTGTTCTCTGTATCATTTAGTAGTAGAAAACTCTCACCAATCCGATACACTGTCACTTTCTCTTGCTCTTTTGTCAAGCTGCCCCAGCCTTGGCAGCCATTGATGGCTGCTACCCCAACACCAGTAAAAGAGCTTTCCCTGGATCAATCAGGAGTTTGCGGTACCCCTGAGATTGCAAGGAGGTGCTCTACACTACCACAGTCAAAACTAGACTGTGGGGTCCCAAAGGACCTGTCTGGGATCGGGGCTATCGCCGGGGGTTTCTGGAACACAGAAATCCCCAAACATGTTGCCGTGGAGTCAGTGACTCCTCCCCCAGGCATCACTAAAACTTTGAGTTGCAATGAATGTATATACATGAAGTTAGGGAACAATTATTTTATGAGAGTTCATAAAAAATACTTGGAAAGGAAAATGGGTTTAATTAGTACTTGAGCCAAGACATTACAAATAGTCCTTGACTTATAACAGTTCATTTAGTGACTGTTCAAAGTCACAATGGCACTGAAAAAAGTGACTTATGACCATTTTTCACACTTACGACTGTAGAAATTGCACCATGGTCACATGATCAAAATTCAGAGGCTTAGCAATTGTCTCATATTTATGATGGTTAAAGTATCCCAGTGTTAGGTAATCATTTTTTGTGACTTTCTGAAAAGCACGAGGACTGACTGTGTCATAGTTCAAGTATTATTTTATGCAGTATATGTTTCCAGTTAATATAATGGTGACATGTTTCTTACTGAAGAAATATGCTGAAGATCAATCTTACAAAGCATGTCTGCAGGTGATATATGTTTCCAAAATTACAATTTGCCATAGAAACACACACCCATGGATCTAAGAATACACTTCTAGAAATATATGTGCATGTGGAAGGCTTCCAAGTAAAACTCTATAATGTTATATTGTATGTAATTATAATGAATAAATGAAATGAAATAGAACAAGGGCAGGCTAACACACTTCTGCTGAACAGAAGTTGATGAGAATGTCAGTAGCTGGGCTTTGCACCTGAATGAAAGGGCAAGGAATAGGGCAGGAGTTCACCATTCTGTGCTCTGGATAGCTGCAAATTGTGATAAAACTGGTAAGTTCCAAGGGTTTATTGACAACTACTGTTGAATAGAGAGAATAGATAAGAACCGTAAAACACAACACTAAGGTCAATGTGGCATGTGGCAAAAAAGGGGTTGAGAGGGTTTTTAAATCGGTTTTTAAGAATTTTAAGGGGCTCTGGGGTGGGGGTGGGAGAGGGTTTGGGGGGGAACCCAAATGGGAAAAGGACAGGCTCGGTATTGGGTGTTACGGAGGGTGTAGACTCTGGAGGTAAGAGGGCTCCTAGAGAGCCCCCTGTCGAGGGTTGGGCTATAGAAACATTGTGTGGGAGGGGCAGATATGGCGTGAGCGGGGGACCGTATCATGTGAAGGGGGCACGCACTCGCTGTCTTCGAGCGGTTGCATGCCCCGGTCCCCGGAGCTATTCCCGTTCCCCAGGTTGTTCGGAGTCTCAGGACCCGAGGCTCCGGTTGCTGTTATGCAATGCCAGGTCCGTTGTAAATAAGGCCCCCCTCATCTGTGACCTTCTTCAAGAGGGGGGTGCGGACCTGGCTGGTATTACTGAGACCTGGTTGGGCCGCGAGGGTGGGGTTCCCCTCGTGGAGATGTGCCCGCCAGGTTTCCTTGCATTTCACCAGCCGAGAGCTCAGGGCAGGGGTGGGGGAGTGGCGGTCATTATTAAGGAAGGTCTGGATCCGAGGGAGGCCACTGTTCCTCAGATAGCCGGGTGTGAGTCCATCTTCGTGAGGTGGGGTCCTGGTGGGCAGATGGGTTTGTTAGTCACGTACCTGGCTCCCTGCCACGTGGCAACGACCCTGCCCGAGCTCCTCAATGTTGTAGCCGATGTGGTGATTGGCACCCCCAGGCTTATGGTCATGGGGGATTTCAATCTGCCATCTATCGGCGAAACATCTGAGATAGCTCGGGAGTTCATGGCTTCCATGACGGCCATGGACCTGACCCAGGTAATTCAGGGCCCAACTCACATTGGTGGACACACCCTGGACCTAGTTTTTGTCTCTGGACAGTGGTTGAGTGGTCTTGATATTGGGGATATAGGCTTAGAACCCTTGTCATGGACTGACCACTCGCTCCTTCGGCTCGACTTTCTGACCGCTGTACCCCACCGCAGGGAGGCGGAACCGACCAGATGGTTCCGCCCCAGGCGCCTGATGGATCCTGATAGGTTCCAGACGGAGCTTGGGCCATTCCCTGAGACACTGACACACGACTCGGCCGAGGACCTGGTGGCTGCCTGGAATAGAGCGGCCGGTGGGGCCTTGGACCGTGTCGTGCCTTTGCGGCCTCTGACCCGGTGCCGAACCAACTTAGCTCCTTGGTTCACCGAGGAGCTGAGGGAGATGAAGCGCCGGAAAAGACGCCTAGAGAGTGGTTGGAGGGCCAGCCGCTCCGAATCTGACTTGACACTAGTAAGAGCTCATATTAAGACTTACTTAGTGGCGATAAAAACGGCCAAGTCTAATTACTTTGCCGCTCTTATCGCGTCATCAGATAATCGCCCAGCCGCCCTGTTTAGGATGACCCGCTCCCGCCTCCATTCGGGAGCGCGGGAGGATCCCTTACAGGGACGTGCTGAGGATTTTGTTCAATATCTGGGTGATAAAATAACTCAGATTCGGGACGACCTGGCCGCCGACTGGGTGGGTTCAGGCGGGGTGACTGAGCCAGGTCTTGAGAGTGTTATCTGGGCTGAGTTCGATCCTGTGGCTCCCGAGGACGTGGACAGGATTCTGGGAAGACTGAACGCAACCACATGTTTACTGGACCCGTGTCCCTCCTGGTTGGTGCTGGCCTCCCGGGAGGTTACACGAGGCTGGCTCCAGGAGATTATAAACGCTTCTTTGAGTGAGGGTGTCCTTCCGCCTGCCTTGAAAGAGGTGGTGGTGAGGCCCCTCCTCAAGAAGCCCTCCCTGGACCCAGCTGTTTTAGCAAACTACCGTCCTGTCTCCAACCTTCCCTTCCTGGCGAAGGTTGTTGAGAGTGTGGTGGCGTGGCAGCTCCCCCGATACCTGGATGAAGCCGTCTATTTAGACCCGCTCCAGTCCGGCTTCAGGTCTGGGTACAGCACCGAAACGGCATTGGTCGCGTTGGTGGATGATCTCTGGAGGGCCCGGGGTAGGGGGTACTCCTCTATCCTGGTGCTGTTAGACCTCTCAGCGGCTTTTGATACCATTGACCATGGTATCATATTGCACCGGTTGGAGGGACTGGGGGTGGGGGGCACCGTCTTACGGTGGTTCTCCTCCTACCTCTCCAACCGGTCGCAATCTGTGTTGACAGGGGGGCAGCGGTCGACCCCGAGGTGCCTGGTATGTGGGGTGCCGCAAGGGTCGGTCCTCTCGCCCCTCCTGTTCAACATTTATGTAAAGCCGCTGGGTGAGATCATCCGTGGTTTTGGGGTGGAGTTCCATCAGTACGCTGATGATACTCAGCTGTACATTTCCACCTCAGACCACCCCAACGATGCCGTGGAAGTGATGTCCCAGTGCCTTGAAACTGTGCGGGTCTGGATGGGGAGAAACAGGCTTCGACTCAACCCCTCCAAGACCGAGTGGCTGTGGCTGCCGGCGTCCCGATATAGCCAGCTGACTCCATCGCTGGTTATTGGGGGCGAGTCATTGGCCCCCACGGAAAGGGTTCGCAACTTGGGCGTCCTCCTGGACTCACGGCTGTCTTTAGAGGATCATATGACGGCCGTGGCCAGGGGGGCTTTTTATCAGGTCCGCCTGATTCGCCAGCTGCGACCCTTTCTAGATCGGGACTCCCTACGCACGGTCACTCATGCTCTTGTCACTTCCCGTCTGGACTACTGTAATGCTCTCTACATGGGGCTCCCCTTGGGGTGCACCCGGAGGCTCCAACTGGTGCAGAATGCGGCCGCGCGGGGGATTATGGGAGCGACGGGACGCTCCCACGTGACACCTCTCCTGCGCGAGCTGCATTGGCTGCCGGTGGACTTTCGGGTGCGTTTCAAGGTGTTGGTAATCACCTTTAAAGCGCTCCATGGCTTAGGGCCAGGGTACTTACGGGACCGCCTTCTGCCGCCAATTGCCTCCCACCGGCCGGTTCGCTCCCACAGAGTGGGCCTCCTCAGGGTGCCGTCAGCCAGACAATGCCGGCTGGCGACCCCCAGGGGGAGAGCCTTCTCTGTGGCAGCACCCACCCTTTGGAATGATCTGCCTCCAGAGTTAAGAATAATCTCTGACCTCCCAACCTTTCGGCGGGCTTTAAAAACCCATCTCTTTCAGCTCGCCGGCCTAGCCTGATCCCTATAACATTTTAGTATTTTTAGAGTTGTATTTTAAATATGTTAATTTTTAAATTTTATGGCCATTTATATTATTATTTTAAGAAATTTTAACTTGTGTATGTTTATATGTTGTTCTTAATTGGCTGTACACCGCCCTGAGTCCGCAAGGAGAAGGGCGGTATATAAATCCAAATAAACTAAACTAAACTAAACTAAACACTTCAGGCAGAAACTATTAACATACATTGGGCTTTTTTAGTCTTTTTTAAAGCATTTTTTTTGGGGGGGGGGAAAGAAATTTACAATGAATATAATTTTTTTCAGTGCAACAGAGAGACTAATCCAACTGTATGAGAAAATGGACCATGATCCCTTAATAAGAATGAAAAGTTAAGAGACAGAGAAAATAAGGAGAATTTAAAAGGAAAAAGCTTGCCTGGAAATAATTAGGAAAATTAAATGTGGGACAGGACACTAGTCAATTTTGAAGTTTTATTAATTTGAAAATTTGAAATAGTTGAAATAATTAAATAATATGTAACACCGTGGGAAACAGAAATAGTTAGACAAAGATGATTGACTGACTTTATTAAACATGATGTTGAGGGTAGAATAAGGCAAGCAAGTTCTATAGGCGTCTTTCCTTTGCCTGACTACCTCTTCTCAGTAGAAGAAAGATTGGAGATGGATTTAAATAGAGTAAACTGTTTGTTCTCCTGCACATTGAAAGCAATATAACTGTATTGGCAGTGGGAAAGTATCAAGCACTTGATTTTTATTCTCCTCATCTCTCTCTTGCACAGCAGAATATACTGAAAGTTGTTTGTGAAGCATGCCCTCAGTTCCCAAGGCTGGCATTCCATATGGGGTAGCCAGAGACACAGCTGCGAGGTGAGGCAGGGTGTGGTTGGCCTGCCTGCAGGGGCCCTGAGGTAAGCCAGTGCAGGGCACATGAAGCAGCTTCAGCCCCATCCTTTCTTGCAGAGGTGGCACCGGTTTGCAATACAGACTCCTGTTTCACCATGAGCAAACAGAAAAAGTGGGCCTCCTGCCCATGGCGGGAAAAAAAATAAGACAACCCCCCAAAATAAGCCCTAATGCTTATTTTGGGGCTTAACATAAAAGAAGACCCATTCTTATATTTGGGTAAACATGGAAGTAGAGAGTGTGATGTGTTCCCAGTTTACATTTTAATGGCCTGCTCTGTCAGGGTTAATGGAAGTGGTCTTGGAGGTTCTATTGCCCAGTGGGTTCTACTATTATGGCAGTTTCTTGATTGAGGTATTATTTGATTCTTGATTGATAGTCTGAGCTTAATCTTGAAGTTATTCTATGTTCATCTGCCTATTTTAGTCTTTTTGTTACCTTTTTGGTTTGTTGGTTATCTCTTTTGCATGGTATGCAGATATTGCTTATACCTATCTATTAGAGTCTAGTTTGTCAGAATGCCAACCTTCTAAAAAATCTGTAGCATTTTTGGACTTGGCTTAGTCTAGGATGGTCACACTTTCCCATTTGGAACTATTGGTAAGCCTGTCCATGAGTTGTGAAATTAAAGATTTCTTTAATTCATTATGTCTTCTGAGTGGTAGTTGATGTTCATGAATACCTTCTGCTAATCTTCCTGATTATCCTTTGTAGTGGCTATTGCAGTCATTGTATTATTGAACACATTGTAAGCCACCCTGAGTCCCCAGAGAAGGGCGGCATATAAATCATTTTTTTAAAAAAATGTATGCTGTAGATTACTCCTAAACAGAGCATGTTTACCTGCAACAGTAGACAGTAAACATTTTTAATCAGCTTTTTATGAAAATAGTACACATTAACATTGCATTTTCTGCTGGAAATTAATATTGGAATCCTATTTGTCTGATATTTTTTATCCCTCCCCCCAGTGTGTTTATATGTATATTTGTGTGCTTGTCTTTGTGTGTATTAAATATAAAGGAATAAAAAATAAAGATTCTTAGATACTGCTTTATATTGAATATCTATACTTTGCTGTGTAAACAATAAATGTTTTTTTTAATTACTAATACAAATTGCAGAATAGTGTCTTTACAAAATAATAAAGATTTCCTTCTCTGAAGCACATAAATGTATTCAAGTCAATTTATTCAAAACATATTCTATTCTCAAAATTTATTCACACAGTGCTATAAGTCCATTATGTTATTCACCAGCTTGCAACATTTGGTGAAGATGCCTACAAAATCAATAGCAATAACCACAAGAAACTTCAGCTAGTGAAATGAAATGATTTCACAGTTTCAACAGAAAATGAACAACAGATATATTAGGAAATGACTGTTTTAACATTACAAAACCAACAGACTAAAAGAGTTATACTGATGTTCAACATTGCATGACAAGCTTGTTCTTAACTACTATTCTTCCTAGTGCCCCCAGAACTTCTTGATTTCGGAGAGTATAAACCAACGGGTTAAATACAGGGGTTAGCACACTATTAAAGATAGATAGTATTTTTTCAATCTCATGCATCTTCTTGTTTGGAGGAAGAAGATAGGTAAATATAGCAATACCATAATACATAGTCACTACAGACAGATGGGAACCACACGTTGAAAAAGCCTTCATTCTGCCTCCTTCTGAGGACATTCTTAGGATGGCCTGAAGAATGCGCATGTAGGAAAAAATAATAAAACCAAGGGGAAGAAGGAGTGTCAAAATGCTACTGAAGTATATGTTTATTTGGCTCAAAGAGGTATCTGTGCAAATGAGGTTAAACATTGATTTAAATTCACAACCAATATGGTCAATTTCATTGTTTCCACAAAATCTGGCTGGGTTTGCAAGGCAAGGGACTATTATAAGCGTAAAGGCTATAAACCATGAAACAGCAGCCAAGAAGATGCAAACTGTCCTGCTCATGATAAAAGTATAGTGCAATGGCCTAGAGATTGCAATCAGACGATCATAAGCCATGATGGCCAGGAAGAAGCATTCTGTTGTCCCAAATAAGAGAATAGCATACATTTGGGTAAAGCATCTAGTAGAAGACATGACAGGCCTTTCCACAAAGCAATTGGCAATTGACTGTGGGATTGTGGATGTTGTGAATCCAAGGTCAATAAAAGAGAGGTTACATAGGAAGAAGTACATGGGATTGTGTAGCTGTGGATCACTTATGACTACTAAAACAATGAGGCCATTTCCAGCAATTGCTATAAAATAGGAAACAATATACACTGGTATTAAAACCATCCTTGATTTGGGTCTACTGGACCAGCCTATGAGAATAAATTCAGTCACTAGAGTCTCATTTTCTCCTACTTCCTGCATTAGGGCTGATCTGGAAAGGACAAGAAGAAAAGACACAAATATATATATATATATATTGCATTTGCAAAATGCTTGAAAGTCTTCTTTTAATATAATCTGTATTTGAATGTTTAATATCTAAGTAATATTTCCTATGTGCATGAATTATTTTTTCCATAAATGATCAGGAATCAAGGAATATTTCAATTTCCAGATAAGTTTTATCATAAGATTCCATTTTATAGAAAAGGAAACTAAAATTAATATTCTCTTTCTATGCTGGCTACCTAGAAGGTTTTTATAAATTGTTAAAGTTGATATGGGATTAATTTCTTTTTAGAATCTCCACTAAATCTTTATTCAGAAAAAAGAAATATTTAATTCTGAAGGAATTGTCCCAGAAATTTGTCGGGAGTTATTGAAAGAATAAACTTTCACAAATCTTTAAGATTCCCTTTGAGACACTTGAACAAAAACATTGTTGTAAGATGTAGTTTCTTAGCAATGAAAAAAGAAACAGCAGTCCTATTCAGAATTTCAGTAACTTCAGAAAACTGGTATTTTGCCTTCGGTGCCTTCTATTTATTTGAATATTCTTCACTTATTTCTTACTTCTTGTTTCATTTGAAAGTTAAGCCACTTTTACGAAATAAATAAATAAACCTGATCATTTACTGAATAACTTTAAAATGTCAGTTTCATCTAATGTCAGTTTCTTCTATAAGATATTATAACAATTTAAGAATGTTAGCATAATAACATTTGTTATTGTAGAGTTAGCAATTATCTCACTATGCACCATATGAAGTAAATTATTGGAAATTATAAGAACAAACTTGGTATTATTGCAAATAATGTGATGACATTTATAACAAAAAGAAATGCACTAATTTCTTATAATGTAAAGACCTGATGCTGTATTCTATATTCTTTTAAATAATAAAATAATATATATATCATTTTTTTTCAATAAGAAACCTATTTTAATTATTTCTCAAAATAAATATTTTAAATAAGTCTGTTTAAGTGAATTTTTAAAATACCTCTTAGTAACTGGATCTTGAAGTATCACTTTATGTTTTGCTAGAAAATTAACATTAAAATAGCAAGCAACTCATTTCATTTTAAATATGCTTGTTTTATAATCAGTCAAAATCACAATATATGTTTCTATATACAAAAATATACATGCTTTGTTCTCTTTAGGCATATTCCCCAATGCCTCATTATCTACTAAAGTTATGCCAGCTCTACAACTTTGAAAGTTGTGAACGTGAACCAATGAAGGTGGGAAACAATTATTTTATATGAGTTCATAGAAAACACTTAGAAATAGAGAATAGATTTGGTGTTGCCCCATGTAATAGATTACATGGGGCAACACATTATCATAAGCCAAGCACTTTTTAAATTATACATACGTTTCTGATTAACAGAATGATGACATTTTTCTTATTTTCCAACAGCTTATGTTACCTACAATTTTGTTGGTTTTAAAAATGATAAACTGATCATTCAAATACACAATGTGTGTGGCCATAGAGATATTCTTATAGAGATAAATGTGCATGTGGGAAGCTTCTAGGTAGAAGGATGGCAGACTAACACACCTATTTTGAATGGCAGAGAAGACACTGGTACCCACGCTTTATGCCTTACTCAATGGAGTTTCCCCAGACAAGGAAGAAGGCAAGAAATTGCATGTGTGTGCTCCAGAGGCCTATTGTCAAATTTTGATGTTGTCTCAAATAAATTGAATTTCAACAAAAAGTCTTTGATAAAATCTCTCATTTATTAAGCACAACAACTGATACCCGACTCCATCACAGCCAACACTGGCTTCCTGACCCAAAACCCTTCCTTTCCTTTCCCCACTCCTCTGCACTCATTGGCCATCTTCCAAGTCACTCTGCCCCTAATCTACTGCTCCATCTGAAAGGAATTTCCCCCCTTCCATCCCATCTCCTAGGGGATATCATCTCCAGGGAAAATAAGTAGGTGAAAAGTCAAACATCCCTTGCCAGGTGCCTCTTCTCCTCCTTCTGTGTCAGCACTAGAGTAAATGCAGCTTGAAGTGCTGATACCTATTTCTTCAGAGAAAATTGGCAAGATCCAAGAGCAAACAGGCAGCCATTGTGGAATAGAGTGCCAGAATCCATAAAAGACAACCCCAAGCTCAAAATTTCAGATGTAGGCCATTAAATGGTACTGGGCTATTTGAGTGAATATAATTTACAGCTAATATAGATTTTCAATGGATAAGCCATACTCAGCAGGTATATATAAAAGTATGAAGGCTATTGCTTACTGCATTGTAAGCTGCCCTGAGTCTCCGGAGAACGGAGGCATATAAATTGAACAAACAAACAAACAAATTTAATACCAATTGGATGGAACATCATTCCATGAAACCAAGTAAAAGTTAAGAGAGAGAGAGAAAAATAAGGAGGTTTTAAAGCAAAAAGTTTGCCTGGAGCTTGATGTAAGAAAATTAAAAATGAGATAAAACAATAGTCATATTTGGTGTTTTATTAACTGCAAAATTAGAAAGTTGAAATTTTAAATTAAATAAAATGTACCTCCATGGGAAACATAATTGTTAAGATTATTTGACAAAGATGATTGGCTGCCTTTATTAAATGTGGAAGTGGGGAAAGAGAGAGAGAAAGAAAATAATTTTCTTTCTTTGTCTGGCCATTCTTTCTACCACCATCCCCAAAAGCAGAAACCTTGGAGAGAGATTTCAAGAGCTCTTTGCTCCTCTCATACATTGTTAGCTGGCAGATAGTAAGGGTCTGAAATTTGGTCTTCCACTTCTATTACAGAACAGAGAGAATAGATAAGCACAAGTAAAGGAAAGAATAATGAGCATTGGCTGTAATGATGATCACATTACTAAGGGGCAAACGTAAATGGTTGTAACATGATTTTTTTTCTGCTCTGTCATAGCATTGAATTTGCTTGGCAAATAGTCAATAAGTGAGGATTACCTATAGATGGATTATTCATAGATGGATATTTGGGAGAAATGTATTAAATTTATATTGTAGTATTATATTTACATTACATCATAATTTAAGAGACCTTTTTTATAAAATGAAGTATTGTTGGTATATGACAACCAAGAAATTATGAAATATGTATTTTTTTTATAAATTGTAAAACATATATAAAGACATTGGAAGAAGAACCAATGCCACGTGGGCTAAAGCAGCCATAGAATGGATTCCACTAGATAAAAAACATTCAAAAAAAGATCCCTAAAACCTAAAACAAGATACTATATCTCTTTTCACTAGGATGCATGGAAAACAAATGTAGCATGGGGAAGAAGAGAAGAGGAAGAGGAGGTTTTGGCAAGAAGAAGGGGAGACAGAGGGAGTGTGGGAGGAGAAAGGGAAGGCTGAAAGGTAATGATAGGGAGGATCCTATTGTTCCTAGGCTGGGTAAAAGGAGGCCTGAGAGGATAGGAAATGGAGAAAGAGGCCTGGGGAAAGAGAGAGGGAGTGAAGGCAATAGGGAGGATAGAAGAGGCTTCAGTGGGGCAAACCTGAAGGAGAGGAGGGGAAAGGAGAGGAGAGGCTCCTGGGGGCAAGTCTGAGAAAGGGATAGGAGAAGAGAGGATTTTGTGGGACAAGCTTGTGGGACAGAAGGGGATAGGAAAGGAAAGATGTCTGTGGGGCAAGCTTCAGGGAGAGAAGACGCTAGGTTAGAGGAGTCTTCTGTGGGGCAAGCAGAGGAATCCTGAAAGAGCAGATGAAGAGGAAGGAGAGCTCAGCAGATAATTGAAGAGAGTGTGAGAGGAGAGAGAAAGAAAGGAAAGAAGGAAGAAGGACCAACCAGCCACATGCATACCATATCACCAAGTGACCTGCCTGCTGAGAGGAGAGTAACCACCATGGTACTGCATGACCCAGGCCAGTAGAGGTACTTGAGCCAAGGATCAGCGTGGACCGGTGGCCATACCAAGAGGGCAAGGAGAACCCAGACTTTCGGGGGTTAGTGCTACACAAATGAGAAAAGACTCATGGTAGATTAATTTTGTGTATGGAAAGTATAGCAATATTATTGCATGAATAATAAAATAATACAATTTCCACAGAGGACTAGATTATGATGTTAGATTTCACAGAAATAGCAAACTATTATCTTCTCTCCTTTCCAATTTTTTGCAAATACAATTCTAGCTGCTGTTAAAAGGTTCACAATTAAATATTGCAATTCTTTATTAAATGTCTCTGGTAAGATCCCTAATAAAAATATCTCTGGTTTAAGGTCAATATGTCTCTATGTCATTTTTTCTAACCACGTATGTATCTTAGTCCAAAATCTCCTTGCCTCCATGCATGTTCACCACATATGGTAATAAGATCCTGGGGTCTGATGACACTTCCAACACTTTTCCGATTTGTTCTTGAACATTCTGGCTATCCTCGTCATGGGTAAATCCACCTGTAAAACATCTTATACAAATTTTCTTCATATGCTGTAGACATTGTCATTTTATAATTATGTGACCACAATTTTTGCCATTTCTCTAAATCAATACCATAACCAAAAATTTTTCCCTACTCTATCATTGATTCTTCAACTTGTTCTTCTTCTTCTTCTCTAGCAAGTATCCATATAACTTTTTAATTACATGGTCATCAGAGCACATTAATATCTTATCTAGAAAGCATTATAAAAACCTTCTTGTTTGAGATCTTCTTGATATCTAGAAAATATTTGCTTATATGAAAACCAATCCATCTTAAATCCCTAATCTTCTAGATCTTGTTTTAGTTTAAATTCACCCTTTTCATCCAATAATTCACTATATCTAACAATTTGTTCCCCTTTAAATATCACTGGATAAGAAAAGGCTTCAATTGTAGATACCCAGATTGAAATCTTCAAATAATGACATTTTTTATCCTCTCCCAATTCAAAAACAAAGCTTCACGTATCTGATGTCTTCTAAAATACCCCTGTATTTTAGTTTCTTTATACCATAAAAAGGCATGCTATCCCATCAACAAGTCATGTCCCTCCAAATTCAATAATCTAGTGTTTTTCAATGTTACCCATTCTACCATTGACCCCTCCATTTTGGCATCTTGTAACAACTTAAGTTTTATTCTTGCCTCCTTTCCCTGCCAAATGTATTTCAACACTATTTTATTCAAATCTACAAAGAATTCCTTGTCTGAAAAAGATACAAAATTCTAGGTAAAATATTCATCTTAATAGTTGCAATCCTGCCAATCAAAGATACCTACAAATTTTCCCATTTCACCAAATCTTGTCCTATCTGTTGCTTAAGCTTATTATAATTATTTTCTTTAAGAGAACTACATCTCGTTGTCAATTCTATTCCCAAATATTTTACCTTGTTTGTGACCTGCATCTTCTTTTTGTTTTTAACATATTTTTAGTCATTATCTTCATCTTTTCTTTATTAATTTTCAAACTAGCAACTTCCCCAAACACTCCATTTTTTTCTATCAGATTATTTATTGATGCTAGTGGTTCTTCAATAATAAAGACCAAGTCATCAGCAAAAGCTTGTAATTTATACTCTTCTTTTTGAATTTTCATTCCTTTTAGCTCTTTTTCTTCTCTAATATTTCTATTCAAAACTTACAAGGTCAATATAAACAACAGTGGGTACAATGGGCATTCTTGTCGAGTACCTCTTTCTATCTCAATAGAGTCAGTCATTTCTCCATTAATCATTACCTTTGCCGTCTGTTTAGAGTATATAGCTTCAATTGCCTGAATAAATTTCCTGCAAAGCCCATCTCTTCCATTTATATCATAAATCGCCAGTTCACATTGTCAAATGCTTTTTGTGCATCTAAAAATATGAAAGCCATTTGCTTTTCAGGATGCACTTCATAATATTCTAGAGTGTCCAGAATTATTCTTATATGATCTCTGATTTGTCTTTTTGGGAGAAATCCATTTTGATCTGAGTGTATAAAAATATTCAAATATCTCTTAAGTCTTTCTGCCACTATTGAGGTGAAAATTTTATAGTCCGAATTTAGCAGGGATATAGACCTATAATTTTTGATTTGTTGTGGGTCTGTGTCTTCTTTGTGGATCAATGTAATATAAGCCTCAGTCCATGATTGGGGTATTGTCTTATTTGTCATTGCTTCATTCATAATATTCAATAACGGAAGGTTCTTGTGGCATCCTATAATATTCAACAGGCAGACCATCTGGTCCTGGTGCCTTTCCATTTTTCTGTTTCTTAATTGTTTCTGTTAATTCCATCATTGTTATGTGCCCTCCCAACATCTCTTCAATATCCTTAGGAATCAAAGGTAGCTTTGCATTCTGTAAATAATTTTTAACTTTCCTATCTTCTATCAACTCTATTTTATAAAGTTGTCTATAATATTCTTGTATTATTTTTCCCATATCTTTGTTTCCAAATTTACTTTGTCCTTGATCATCAATTAATTGCATCATGATGATGATGATGATGATGATGATTCCCTTTCTTTTTTCAATTTATATGCTAACCATCTCCCTGGTTTATTTTCAAATTCGCATTTTCAAAATAATTCTGTTTAGCACTTCTTATTTTTTGGGCTAGTTCTTCCTTCTCCAGTAAGTCCATTTTGTGCTTTAGTATATCCATTTTCATTTTTACATCTTTCTTATATGGATCTTTCTGGAGTTCCTTCGAATTTCTTATATTCATTAATTAATATTGTAAAAGTTTGTCTTTTCTTCACATTTCTTCATATTTCTTTTCCTTGTATAGTCCATTATTAGGCCTCTAGCCTAGGCCTTCATTGTATCCCATAGATTTGGTGTCAATGTATCTTCCTTTTTATTTTCCTTGAAAAAGAAATTCAGCTCTCTTTGCATTTTCTGTACAAAATCTTTTTCTTTTAAAATTGTATTATTCAAAGTCCATCTAGCTTTCCTTTTTTGACTTTTCCAGGTTACTTTCACCAGATGGTCAGCCCACAAATTGGTTTCTATTTCACCTGTTCTATTTTCAAAGTCAAATCCATTGTTGTCCATATCGTATCTAATCTGGACCAAGATGAGTGCCTGTTGGGGTAAAAAGTATATTGTCTATTCTTCCCATTTCTGTCTCTCCATACAGCTTTCAAGTTTGTTTCCTCTATCATTTTAAAAAAGGAATTTGGTAGTGTATTTCTATTATGTCTTCCTGTTTTTAGTGTTTTATAATCCAATTTTTTCATCTACTATTCCATTAAAATCTCCCATCATGCATATATTATCATAATCCATTTCAATTATTTTCATATGTAAGTTTCGATAAAAGTCACTTTGGCTATTATTTGGCACATATATTGCTACTAATAGTATTTTCATATTATTATCAATTATTCCCATCATCAAAATTCTACCCTCTGAGTCTGCATATATTTGTTCTGCCATTATTGAATTTCTAATGGGTAAAACAACTCCTGTCTTTTTACTTTGCAATAATGATGAAAAGACTCTTCCAAGTTTGGGTTGTACCAATAATTGTTCATGTTGCTTTTTAATATGAACTTCTTGTAAAAAAAATGTCAAATTTTAATTTCTCTAATTTATGAAACACCTTTCTTATTTTCACAACCAAATTGAGTCCATTTATATTTATTGAAATTAATTTCATTGTTTCCATATTCATACTTTATATGTAGGTTTTGTTGCTCTAGTTGATCTTAGTTCCTGTTGTTCCTTGAATTCCACAATCCACCTACTGTGCCTTCCGTTGATTCAATCATTGCCATTTCCTCTTCTGTAGGTTTTAAGGGCACCACTGCAGCTTGTGTTTCTGTTTCCATTGCTACTTCCTTTTCTTTTAGAAAATCTTCATAAAAAAACTCTCGCTTTATCAATTGTACATAACCTGTATCTTTGAATTTGCAATGTTAAGATTAGTCCTTCTGGTATCAGCCATCTATAATTGACTCCCTTTTGGATTAGTATTTTAGTCAAGAATTATACTCTTTTCTCATATCTTTCACTTTTCTTGCTATTTGTTTCAAAACCACCACTTCTTTCTCCTTATACTTCAGTGTTTTTTCTCTTGCCGCTTGAAGAATTTAAGCTTTAATTGATTTCTTAGTAAATATTATGTGAACTTCTCTTGGCAGTTTATTACGCATTGCATATCTAGTGTAAACTCGATAAATCTCATCTACTCCATACATCATCTCTTCTTTGGTTGTCTCTAAAGCATCTGCAAGCATCAAAATCATAAAGTCAGCAAGATTTTCTCTTTTTTCTTCCTCCACATTTTGAAACCTGGGGTAGAATTCTGTCTTATCCATTTCCAATTCAACTACCCCGCTCCTTTCACTTTCTACCTCTATCAGTCTGTTATCACTGTCTTTCATTTTTCCTCCTTTTGATTATTTTTTTTCTCCAGCTCTTGTAATCTTCCTGTATAGTTTAACATTATCTGTTGAATGCTGATCACTTTTTCATCTGTCTTAATTAGTTGCTGTTCCATCTTTTGGATGTTCTCATCTGTTTTAAGCAATTGTTGTTCCATTCTTTGAACTGTTTGCAAAATTGTTTGTATCGACATTTCTTTGTCTTTATCTTTCTCTTGTTGAAGCATTGCCTGGATGGTGGGATGTCCTCCAGATGGAAATGAGGAAGGCATGGTTGCAGCTCCCACTGTTGCAACTTTTCTACTCATTTTGTTCAATAATCTGCTGGTGCCAAGGCCAAAAAATTGGTGTGTGTATATATACAGTGTGTGTGTGTGTGTGTGTGTGTGTGTGTGTGTGTGTGTGTGCACCATATGTATGTGTATGTGTGTGTGTGTATATATATATATATATATATCAAACTATCCTAAAAATATGAGTTCCAGGTATATTAGTAAAAGAAAAAATAGACATTCTGCGAATTCTGGAACTTTAAGATTTTAAAATTTTAAAAGAATTAAAATTTTATTTTACTAAGCTTTTGTCAGCCATCTGCTGACAACATCAGAGTATTAAACTGCCAATACAGAGATCTCTGCTTTATATACCATTAATCAATTTAGCCCTTGCATGTATAATAGGCCCTTCCAGCCGTTTCCCACTTGTAATCAGTTGTGTTCTTTTTGCTGTCATCATGTTGGATGATGGAGACTTGATTCCTCCCTCCTAGCTTGCTTATTAGATGTTAACCTGTCAGTTATTGCAATTTGTTGCCTTGTCTGTGACTTCGGGGTGGTTTGTTTCTCATTAATCCTATCTGTTGCAGTTTGAGATTGTTCCATGTTTAATCAGGACCAACCGGGTCTTCACAGGCTTGTCCAGAGGTGGAAGTTGGATGCCCTTGGTCTCTGCTCACCGATGTGTGTGTGTGTGTGTGTGTGTGTGTGTGTGTGTATCTTTGGTTATCCGGGTTTTCTCCTGCGTAAAATTGGTGTCTTGATGACATTTCGACGAAATCTCATTTGTCATCTTCAGGCTGGTGTTCTCGGCTTCATGCTTCTAGGAGCAATGTGTGATTGCAGCTCTTTCTTCCTTTTAACTTTCCTTCAGTTTTGACCCCACAATCTAGTTTTGACTGTGGTAGTGGAGGGCACATTCTGTTGATCCCAGGGAC
Source organism: Coluber constrictor foxii (assembly GCA_038048745.1). Classification (NCBI taxonomy): domain Eukaryota; kingdom Metazoa; phylum Chordata; class Lepidosauria; order Squamata; family Colubridae; genus Coluber; species Coluber constrictor. The sequence continues at coordinate 64,760,750 of CM075961.1, read as the reverse complement.
ACCACAAAGTGCCTGATAGAACCAGGAAAGCACTTTTTCCTGCAGCAGGGAAGCAGCCATAGCAGCTGCCAAGGCTGGGACAACTTCAGGAGGAAGAAAGAGGAAGGTCAGCTATTTGATGCGGTGAGAGAACTTTACTTTTACTTTAAATTGACAAGTACACCCTGTGAGATAAGTGTGAGGATGATCAAGACTAAGGAATTTTAAGCAGCGAGTTTTGGAATAGACTATTTTAAACCCGATTGCCAATTTGGAAGGTATTTAAACTAACTGTTTTATAAGATCGAGACTGGATTGAAAGAGAAGAGAGGGGAAGATATTGTTTTTTTCTTTTTTGGAATTGTTCCTCTTTTAAACTCTTTATCTGATTTGGAATTGATTCATTGTAAAGTCTTTTTTTTTTTGCTCTTCCCTTTCTTTTTCTTTCTTTCTTTCTTTCTTTCTTTTTTTAAAGCTAGGAGAGTGAGTAGAGCTGCCATCTGCTGGGGGAAAAGAGAGAGTAGAAACTTTGTTGCAACATTTATCCAGGCAGAAAGATGAAGGATATATTGTAGCCATAATAATAACAAAGTGGCTCCGAGCTCTAATTTGTTAAGTATGTGAAGAGAACATCTTTATCATTCTTTTGGGTAGCTATTTTTATTCTCTCTATTTGAAGCTTGACTGGGAGAGAACTCTGTATGCTTTCTGGATATAAATATAATCATAGAATAATTTTCTATATCTACAGCTCATACTAAAACTACAAATCCCATTTTTATTCTATATAGCTGATAACCCGGTGTTGTCTGGCTATTTATTTATCCCAATCCTGTATTAGATAGGAAGAGCAACTTCAGCCTGAGCCCTGATTTTGGTGAGAATTAAATTAGGTGAAAATGTTTCCCTGTGTTCCCAGAAGCATCCAATAAATAGTACCACCTTGGTTTTTTGCTAGCTGATCGATGATCATTTGGTATACTTTTTTTCTGAGCTTGATTTAGAAGTGGCTTCTTGTCCCCGATATATGCCCTAAGCTGTTCAATGTTGTAGTTCTTTGCTTATATGTAGTCTGTGTGAAGTACATTGTGTCAGTCTCATAGTGGTGCAGGCAAGACGAGTTGTAGTAATGTTTTATTGATCATGGTCATACATTTGTCCTCAAGCATAATCAAATCTTTGTTGAAAATATCCGAACCAAACGTAATTTCTAATGTTGGATTTTCTCCCTTACCAGAGGGAGCCCCCTTGTGGAGTACTGTGGAGCTACTACCATTGCAACTCCACTATGCTGCACAGTAGAAGTCATTTTAAGGCACAACAGGCTATATCTTAACAGAACACACACCTCAAATCTTTCTGATTTGCTAATAAAAAATTGTACAGTATTCTTCATACCACATCTGAGTCCCAGCAGCAGTTGAATGCATACTTCAGCCTGGGGGGGGGGACCCTTTTCTCAAAGATTATTCATAAAGTCCATTAAGTTATTCAGCAGGTTGTAGCATCAGGTAGGATTCTTGTGAAAGCAATAGCAATAACCACAGTGCTGCAGCTTCAATTAATAAAGTGAAATGGAAACTGAATTCCATTTCACCACCTTTACTACTGATTTATAATATGACTTGATAGTAAATGTACAACAGATATATCAGGGAAACACTGTTTAACATTAAAAACAAAACAGACCAAAGAGTACATTGATGTTCAATATTATATGCCAGGCTTGTTTTTAACTAGAATTCTTCCTAGTGCCTCCAGAACCTCTTGATTTTGGAGGGTATAAATCAGAGTTGAAATGCTCCTGTTCGGACTGGATCACCCAATCCGGTCCAATGGCAGTGGATGATTCGGAGAACCGGTAGCAAAAATCCCTGAGCCACCCCTCCCCCCCCCCATGCTCAGCTGAGCTACACGATCATCAGAGACTTTTTTTTTTACTTTTAAAACCATTTTTTCTATAATCTCTTGTGATGAAAAAAATGCTTTTAAAAGTAAAAAAAAAGCCTCTGATGATTGCGAGGCTCAGCTGGGATCATTAGAAGCTTTTCAAAGCATTTTTTTCTGCAACCTCTTGGCTAAAGAGGTGGTAAAAAAATGCTTTGAAAAGTCTCTGATGATCCCAGTTGAGTTCCATGATCGACAGAGAGGCATTTTTAAGATAGCCTCTCTGACGATCCCAGCTGAGTTCCTGATTGGCAGAGAGGCTTTTCAAAGCATTTTTTCTAATGCTTTGAAAAGTTTTTTTTTAAAAAAAGTTGGCCATGCCCACCCAGTCACTTTAAGCTCTCCCCCCCACAAGCCACAGCCACAGAACTGGTAGTAACAGATTTTATATTTCACCTCTGGTATAAATTAAGGGATTAAAGACAGGAGTTAGCACACTAAGACAAACAGTATTTTTTTCAAACTCATTCATCTGCTTTTTTGGAGAAAGAAGATAGATAAATATAGCACCACCAAAATACATAATCACTACACACAGATGGGACCACATATTGAAAAAGCCTTCCTTCTGCTTCCTTCTGGGGGAATTCTTACGATGCCCTGAAGAATGCACATGTAGGAAAAAAGAATAAAGCTAAGACGAAGAAGCAGTCCCAGAATGCCACTGAATTACATGCTTATTTGGCTCAAAGAGGTGTCTGTACAAATGAGCTTAAATATTGATTTAAATTCACAACCAATATGGTCAATTATTTTGTTTTCACAAAATCTTGCTGGCTTTGCAAGGCAAGGGGCTACGGTAAGTGTAAAAACCATGAAGAAGCAGGTAAGAAGATGCAAACTGTCCTGCTCATGATGAAAGTATAGTGCAATGGCCTGGAGAGGATATAAGCCATCACAGCCAGGAAGAAGCATTTTGTTGTCCCAAATAAAAGAATAGCATACATTTGGGTAAAACATCTAGCAAAAGATTTCACAGGCCTTTCCAGAAGGCAATTGGTAAAAGATTGGGGGATGGTAGATATTGTGAATCCGTGGTCAATTAAAGAGATGTTACATAGGAAAAATGTACATGGCGTTGTGAAATTGTGGATCATGTATGACTACTAAGACAATTAGGCCATTTCCAGCAATTGCTACAAAGTGAGAAACAATATAAACTAGCATTAAAATTATCCTCAACCTGGGTCTATTGGACCAGCCAATGAGGATAAATTCTGTCACCATGGTCTCATTTTCTCCTACTTCCTATATTAGGGCTGATCTATATAAAAAAAAGGAGGCATAAGAAATAAATATATAGAGATAATCTCCAAATCTTCATATAAGTAGAATCAGGGGTAAAATCTAAAATTCGTCACTACTGGTTCTGTGGTCATGGCTTGGTGTGTGTGGGGGTAATGTGACTGGGTGGGCATGGCCACCTTTTTTTTTAACTTTTAAAAGCATTTTTTCTACAACTTTAAGATCAGGCAACTCAGCTGGAATCACCAGAGGCTTTTAAAGGCATTTTTTTTCTACAACCTCTTAGACCAAAGAAGTTGCAGAAAAAATGCTTTTAAAAGCCTCTGACAATCCCAGCTGAGCCATGTGATCACCAAAGGCTTTTTTTTTTACTTCTTGCACTGCGAGACTCCCCCCTCTTGCAGACCTGGTCCTCTATGCTATTGAGGGCCTATCCTGATGATGAGTTTTGGAATCCTGAGAGATGGCATGCAGCGAAGAGAGGGTTGAGGGGTTTTTAAACTAAATTTTTAGGGAAAATTTTAAGGGGACCCAGGAGGGGGGAAGGGGACCTGGGGAGGTCCATATAGATATGGACCTGGGGAGGTCCATATTACCACTAAGCGGGGTGGTAGGTCAGTTGGGCACAGAGGAGGGGATGTGGATGGTATTTTGACCAGGGAGCAGGGGGGTAATAGGAAGGACAGGGTAATTGAAATAATGAGTGGGATGGGCAGATATGATGGGTGCAGGGGTCCATATCATGTTCTGGGGGTGCACACATGCTGTTTATGAGTGATTGAGGTTCCCGACCCCCAATGTGTGACTCGTGTTCTGGGTTTCACAGAGTCTCAGACCCTGGGTCTGCTGCTGATGTTGTGTAATGCCAGGTCGGTTGTTAACAAAGCCCCCCTCATTTGTTACCTCATTTTGGAGGGGGGACCTAGCAGGTATTACAGAAACCTGGCTGGGCCTCATTGAAATGTGCCCACCAGGTTTCCATGCATTTCATCAGCCAAGGCTCAGGGGAGAGGCAGGGGCGTGGTGGCAATTATTAGGGAAAGTCTTTGTCCGAGAGATAGCCAGATGTGAGTCCCTTTTTGTGAAGTACCCCCATGGGGTACAGATGGGTTTGCTGACTACGTACCAGGCTCCCTGCCATGTGGCGGTGACTCTGCCCAAGTTACTCAATGTTATTTCCGGAGTGGTGGTTGATGCCCTTAGACTTATTGTCATGGTGGACTTCAACCTGCCATCCGCCGGTGAGACATCAGAGGTGGCTCGGGCGTTCATGGCTTCCATGGTGGCCATGGACCTGACTCAGTTAGTTCAAGGTCCCACTCACATAGGGACACTTGATTTTCTGGACTTGATTTTCATCTCTGGTCAGTGGTTGAATGATCTTGGTAGAGGGGACTTAGACATTAAACCCTTGTCATGGACAGATAATTCATTCCTTCACTTGGACTTTCCAGCTGCTTTCCCCTGCCACAGGGAGACAGAACCGACCAGATGATTCTGTCCCAGGCACCTGATGGATCCCAAAAGGTTCCTGACGGAGCTTGGGCCATTTCCTGATACCCTGGCACATGACTTGACTGAAGACCTGGTAGCTGCCTGGGATAGTGTGGCTGCTGGAGCTTTGAACCACGTCGTGCCTTTATGGCCTCTGATCTGATGTCAATCTCAATTGGCTCCTTGGTTCTCCGAGGAGCTGAGAGAGAAGAAGCATCAGAAAAGATGCCTAGAGAGCATCTGGAGGACTAGTCAATCCGATTCTGGCAGAACACTGGTGAGCTCTTATATCAAGACCTACCTAGTGGTGATAAAGCAGCAAAATCTAACTATTTTTCCGCTCTTATTGCATCTGCAGAGAACCACCCAGCTGCTCTGTTTAGGTGACCCTCTCCCTTCTTTGGGGGGGGGGGAATTTCAGGAAGATCCCTTGCAGGGGGCAGAGGTCGACCTCAAGGCATGGGAGGTGCCGCAAGGGTCGATCCTCTCGCCCCTTCTGTTCAATATTTATGTGAAGCCGCTGGATAAGATCATCCATGGTTTTGGGGTGAGAGTCCATCAGTACACTGATGATACTCAGCTGTACATCTCTACCCCAGACCACCCCAATGATGCCCTTGATGTGATGTCTTGCTGTCTGGAGGCTGTGCGGGTCTGGATGGGGAGAAATAGGCTCAAACTCAACCCCTCCAAGATCGAGTGGCTGTGGTTTCTGGCATCTTGATATAATCAGCTGGCACGATCGCTGATTATTGGGGGTGAATCTCTACCTCCCACAGGGAGCTCGCAATCTGGCTGTCCTCCTGGATGCATGGCTGTCTTTAGAAGAGCATATGATGGCTGTGGCCAGGGGAACTTTTTATCAGGTTTACCTGATTTGCCAGTTGCAGCCCTTTCTGGACCGGGATGCTTTGCACACGGTCACTCAAGCCCTTGTCACCTCCTAGCTGGACTACTGTAATGTCTTACATGGGCTTCCCTTGAGAAGCACCTGGAAACTCCAACTGGTGCAGAGTGTGGCCGCACAGGTAGTTATGGGAGAAACATGCTCTTCCCATGTAACACCTCTCCTGTGCGAGCTGCACTGGCTCCCGGTGTTCTTCCGGGTGCGCTTCAAGGTTTTGGTTACCACTTTTAGAGAACTCCATGCTTAGGACCTGGCACCTACGGGACTGCATACTACCACCAATAGCCTCCCACCAGCCAGTACGCTCTCATAGAGAGGGGCTCTTCCAGGTGCCATTGACCAACCAATGTCAACTGGCAGCCCCTAGGGGGAGAGCCTTGTCTGTGGGAGCACCTACTTTCTGGAATGAGCTCCCCCAGAGATACAGAGGATCCCGGATCTGTGCATCCTCCGCCATGCTCTCAGGACCTTTTTATTCCACCAGGAATAAAAAGGCCTAATCTTTTCCCTTTTCCCTTTTAAAATGTAAATTTTAATCTGTTTTTAAATTACTGGGGTGTTTTAAATCTGTCTTGGGCCAAATTGTTTAATTTGATTTTAGTGTGCTTTTAAATTTGTATTTATGTGTTTTATTTTGTAGCTATTCACCACCCTGAGTCCTTTGGGAGTAAGGTGATATAAAATCAAATAAACTAAACTAACTAACTAAGAGCACTCAGAGGCTCCAACTGGTCCAGAATGCTGCCACGCAGGTAGTTATGGGCGCGACTCATTGCACCCATGTGACACCTCTCCTGCATGAGCTGCACTGGCTC